>JAUDQA010000033.1:0-476493 GCA_030407065.1 Armillaria nabsnona
GAAGCCTCAGAAATACTGCAAGATGATGTGGAACAATGTGGCCAAGCAAATAGAGGCTATTGTGAATCCAAAAGGTCCATTCGTGTTTAATTTGCGACCTAGTTATCTCACTTCTTTTTAGTGGTTCCCTCACTGATAAATCAGAATGTTTCTACATTTATGCCGCTTACCCCAGGAAAGCTTGTTATAAAGCAAAGAACCGAGCGCTTTATCTCGGCGAAGTACTCGACATATATCACAAAGGCTCTAATAGTCGATACAACTCAATTGAATCTGCTGCTGACACTATCAGTCTGTCCTATTTGTCACCAGGTTCAAGAGAGTAATTGTATAGTACAACAAGATATAAGTAAGCTAAAGAAAATATGGATACAAGTGAAATATGACCAGACCCATGATGTCAAGAAGTGAGTGAATGTCATGCGATGTACATACGCGGTGAATGACTTCAGAAGTAATTAACAGTGAAGGTACGAGGAAACGAGCCACCATGGTATCAATGCCTTGTAACCTTGCGACTGCGGCAACCCAAGCTAAAGACCACCCTGCGAAGCCATGTAAACATTACGAGGGACACGCCCACCGCCTCTAGGCATGAAGATGATTTTTTCTTGCCATTAGATGGAATACTGGTGTTGGCGTCGGTGGCGTTGAGAGAGGATCCATAGTGTCCAGTGCCCGTGTCCATCACAATGACTTCAGGACTCTCATCAGCGTGTGAGCAAGAGGCCCCAGTGGTCAGGTTTCTGGGCGTATCGGTTGGAACTTGACGCAGAGTGACTATTTTTCATAGACGTACCTAGGCGCCACATCAGAGTTCTCAGAAGATGCCGTGGGAGGGCGGGGCGATGTGCACGTGTCCATAGCAATGGTGCTGGAATCCTCATCCCTGGGCATCTCGTTTGGAACCGTCGACGGAGATCGACTGCAGACGTACCTAGGTGTTGTCTCGGAACTTCCAGAAGACGCCGCGGGAGGGCGGGACAATGGACGAAGGAATTGGTGCGAGCAACCCCCAGCTACAGGGCCCGTAATTCGACCCATAGGGACCAACAGATGAACAAGGAACCAAAAAAAAATGAGAGTGGTGGTAAGAGGAAGCTGTGTGTAGTTGGGTCAAATAAAGAAGGTTGATGGTACTGATATGCACATACAAACGAAAGTCAATGAATGAACTTGGTCTCAACCTTGGAATAATTACAGTGACATGCATACACAAATGAAAATTAGCTAAGTAGGCTGCTGCAGCCACAAGCGTGGGGTATATTTGTGATGAACATATAGTCACAAAGTTCCGCACATATTGGACAAACGTTTAAGTACATCCAGTGAATATTGTACCACTTTCCTTGTCCACAGAAGCGCTTTGATCCACTCGAACTTGTAGAATACTTGCGATATCAGGGGATCGGGATCGTGTGATTTGCCGATTTGCCAGAATAATCAATGGGCTGGACGGCTGAACTTGCCAAGTCTGCTGACTCTGGATCGGTATCACGATTAGCAAGTCTAATCCTCTAAGAGATCATACAGGACTGGACTGTTGACCTCAATGTTTTTGTCGTTTAACTTCTGCTAGAGTCACCTGCTTCTGATATCACGGGCCAAAAAGAACGCACATCAAATTCGTACGGAAATCTGCCACTGATACCTGCCAACCTGATTGATCGCGAATAATATTATTTATAATAGGTCTGTGACAGATACTGATAGAGACGACGTAAGTTTTCCATCAGGCCATCTAAGTCCTAATATGAACCTGTCCTAATTCAATCGACCAAGCTGTGCTCTTTTTCAGCAAATCCATCGTGCGGCAGGCCTCTGGCACCCAAAACCTCGCCGAATTTCTCCAGACAGTCCTCCCACCGATACCCTTCAAGTCGGTAGGCTCACAGAATCCAGTGGAATCCTCTGCTTGGCCTTGGCATAGTACAACTTCGTATTACTATCCGCTGGCCACATGTACCACCCAGAGAGGAAGTCCGAACTGTTGATATTAGGGTGGGGGCAAGGGAGTAAAACTCCGGAAGAGCGAGGATGGTGAACGTATTAGGGAATTGGACACCCAAGTCGACGACACAGCCGCCGCTACAGGGATCTTGAAATGCCTCATGTTCCCAACGACAAGAAATGAGGCGTATAGTTTGGCGGGCACTGGGCGACTGAGTTGGTGTGGAGCTTAGCAGACTCTAAGCGTGGAGCTTGGCAGGCATTGGGTGTGGCGCTCGGCATGGAGCCCAGCGCACACTGGGCGCACGATGCGTTTTACCGTAGGAAAAATGAGATGTAAAACCTTTCATTTTTCAAATGTTTTCTTTGAAAGCGAACGATCCGTTTTTGTCTCTGAGAATGTCAATGAAAAACACATCGTTTTCTGCCCCTTTTCTATGCCGAAAAACCCTCAGTTTCTCATTTGAATGAACGGCATCCTAAAACGGTAAATTTTGAGGCTCTCAAAACGTGGTCTGTAAAATACCTTGACAAAGCTTACATTTTGCCCAGGATTCTTTTGCCCTTAAAAGTGAGGTAAAACGGGGCATTTCCGGTCTCTTAGATTGTATCTCCAAATGGTACATTTTACTAACAACTTTTCTGGTCCTGTTTTTAGCCCCGGAAATCGGACCCTTAAAGCGAAACCATTTAAGGTCTCGTTTTCATGGGTTTAAATCATACCAGCCACTGCAGTGTCTAGCCACTTGTAGCGAGGACATTGTGTACATAAACAGAGAACTAGAACGCATCTGCAGTACCTCAGTTTCTGTGATTTGTATAGTCTGCTCTGAGCCTCACACGACTCTCTGAGTGGAGGATTCAAAGGAAAGCTTTTGGAATTGGAACTTTCCTTGCACTGTACTGCTATATGGATAATGATACCATCGAATCTCACTTTCCTGCGTGTGCGTGGCTGCCACATGGTCTTTCCTTATAAGTAATTGATATGTTCCTGTTGTTCCTTAAGCGCAAATCATTGATGATACAGCGGATGATACCGGGATCACCCATGTTGAAACGTCATGCCAGTCGCATATTTTGGAGACTCCCTCGCAGATGCACTCAGCCATCAGTGACAAGCTGGACTTGTGAGAGTGATATATAAATTCAAAGCAAACCGTGACAATGAATTAGACAAACTCCACCTATCTTACTCTGCTCGCCCTTCTTTCGACTCACGCTATCCACACCAACAACCCCTACACTCAAGGAGGATGCCAGTTTAATCCCGACAAAGTAGACTCCATCAATAATACCGAGATAACTCTTTGGCCTCTCGGCATGACACGCGGTTGCCTTACACCGGCCGACATTCGTCCTTTGCTCTTATCCTTCTCTATCTAAACTCTGACTCGCCGTTTCTCTAGCGTGATGCCGCATTATTGAAATCGCGAGAAATCGCAGCGCAAATACACCCACTGGAGAAGTTTGAGGTTGAGGTAGCAAAGAAGCTAGGGACTTCTGCACAAGATATCAACTCAGTTATAATTCTCCTCGAGGTCAAGAACAAAGCACCACACAACAAGGATTATTCATTCAGTTTGTGGATACTCCGCAAGCTCCATCGCCTCCGCCTTCAGTATAGCCATGTGCTGCAGAATCTTCCAGTCCATTTGCAAGTCCATCACTCCCCTCCAGGTGTCAGTCACAGCTACAGTCATCGCGGGCCGTAATACTGATTGCTCACATTTTAGGACCCACACCATGTCAACGCCTCCAAATTTTGGGCTGTCCTCATTGGTATCAATGAGTATGCATCCTATCCGCTGCGTGGCTGTGTGCCAGACATACAGTTGATGAAGAAGTACTTGACTGAGGACCTCAGTGTGCCAAGGAGTCGTATCCAGCTCCTTTTCGGATCCAAAGAGCACCTGTCGCCTGAAGATCCAATGAACCCCTCCCATCGCCACATCATCGGTACCCTTCTCAGTCTCATTACCAACCCAGAGATTGCGCCCAGTGACAATATCATCATCTACTACTCTGGACATGGCTCATACTACTCACCTCATACGGGGGAAGACGGTGAAGAGACTCTGTGCATGCAAGCTAGAAATGCAACAGCGTTGAAGACACTGATCACGCCCACACCCAACACAACACACACAAACCCTCAAGTTCGTGGGGGATTCTGATGCGATAGAAGCAGATAGAGACAAGGCAAGCAAACTCTCAGAATATAGGATACACACGGATAGCAATAGCGCGTGTCACGTATCTCGATTTCTCTAAGTCCAAAGGGTTTTAATAACAAGAGGAGCGACAGTTGTCGCTGGGCCTCAAGGCAAGGTGTAATCACAATACACACGACATCGAAAGACACACACACAAAACCCTCAATAAGTCGCGTGCGTCACACACAGGTAACCACAATGACTCAAAACACACTACACACGACTCAAAGCTTCGTGCTCTAAGCAGAAACACTTCACAAAACCATCCACCAAAGCCACAGGATTCAAACCTATGTGCTCGAGCTTCCCAACCGATCATAGATCCACAGGGTTCTAACCTATGCGATCCAAAGACACAAAAACCTTATAATACCGTCCGACAAGCCAAAGGGTTTGAACCTCTGCGACCTGTAGTGCCTCGCGTCACAAGAAACCCTCCAAGCACAAGAGCGCGTCCTCAACAACACTATACTCTTCTTTTCAGGTTAGAGCACAAGTCACCCAACCAATTAACAGTCACACAAGCGCCGCGTTAGCTTTCTATGCCTCACGCGTGACTCAATTCACTCGGTATGATATCAATTCTAGGTTTATTCTCTTGCTCAAAGTTACAAACTAGTCCAGAAGCTATGGCGTCAAGCTGGAGGCTTGCGTGCGACTACAACGGGGGTCCGAAACTTGTACACTACAATTACACTGTGCTATTTATCTATTCTACGTCCTACAAATTAGTATCACCAAATATGGTATTATTTAGGTTGTGGAGTTCCTTCCTCGTGTCCCGCACGTGTTGCAATTATCACGCCATAGCTTGGCGCTGACTCAGGAATCTGGCCCGGGGCCAGATCCTGTCTCTGAGCATTGCGACGTCGGTTGTTATCTCCTCGGAGTTGCAGCCTACGCGCGACTCTTATTCCGCTTTAATATATTCTTTTAGGGAATTCTGGTAGTAGTGAAGGCCACGAGTCTCTTGTCTAGACCTCGCGCGCTTCGGCCGAAGTCAGAAACCTCGGATTTACTTGAGTTCTGACATCATACAGCCTAGAGCTCTAGGTTCCGGGTCTGCCGTGCCTTGCGCGTCATAGATCAATGTTGCGCGAAGTTGTAATTATCTCATAAGCGTGTTCTGTGCTATTCTTAGCGCGCGCGTGCTGTGCCCTGTCAGAGCACTTAGTGTCAAACATTGGGACTTCATACCTAGTACAGCCTTTCTAGTACTATCCTCAGGTTAAGCCATGCGCTCCACCCAGCTTTACTCTGGTAATTTCATTACTGGCATTATAAATACTGCGCTCTGTTGTTTTTCTTATTGCCTTAGTATCTGGGCCTTGTTGCCTTACTCATTTGTACAAATCGCAAAATTACACGTGTGAACGCTCATAGAGCATGTCAACGGTCATACCGATTATACAGAAACACTGTGCCCCATTGATCGCGACACTCCCGGTGAAGAGGGCAAACCTGTGCCTGACATCAGCGACCGGGAATTCAACACCATCCTATCCCTAATCTCTCGAGCCAAGGGGCATCGAATCACAGTTATCCTTGACTGTTGTCACTCCGGTGGTGTCAGTCGAAACCTACCAGAGCCAGGAGCACGTATTTCTCCCCCGATGGCACGCGCGACACATCAGGATATGCTCCTTGCCGGGGAGAATAATCTGATGCATCTCGAAGGCTATCGCTCCATTCGAGACGACGGCTGGCTCCCAGTCATCAATAGTCACGTTGTCCTGGCAGCCTGTGAAGATTACCAGTATGCAAAGGGGAAGAAAGTGATAAAGGAAGATGGCACGGAGGGATATATTGGAATCTTCACGGACTCGCTTGTGCGTGTCCTCCGGTCCGGAGACTACCAGAAAGACACGACATACGCTGATCTTGTTCATTGTGTGGATCAGGTGTCTTACCAGACGCCCGTCGTTGCTGGAAAATACCAAAATGCGCGTCACTGGTATCAGGATTAAAGGTAGCATCAGTCATTTGATTTATCTGGCTTTGTTGATGCTTTCACTTTCTTTTCGATATCTTTCTGTTCCTCAATATAGATAGGATGCATGTTATCAAAGAGTCGCAATTATCACCATCGTATTTTCTCATGTATTTCTTAAGCGTATGCCATGGGCGTAACCGCTGAGCCACGACAAATGCGCATAAGCAATGAACATCAGAATCAGTTTTAGCAAGAGAAGCGCAAACGCCGTGACGTAGCAGGACTTGCATGGATTGCCTTCTTGGAGATTTGGTGAGCAAGGTCGGAAGAATACAGTAGTTCCCTCAGCAGCACACACCTGAGATCTTCATGCTTTTCTCTGTCGCTTGAATCTCAACCCCGGCCTCTCTGGTGACATGCATGGGGAGACAAAACCTCGACCGTTCTCATTCACAGGTCTCTAACTCAAGAACAGGCGAAGCCTTGCATTTTGAATTGCTCATGCATTAGTGCACGTAAACTTTTGTGTCGTAAAACAGATAAGGTTGCGTATGCTGAGGTTTGGCGGTGTACCAACGGAGAACGAGTTAGCATGTCTTATTTTACTATTAATGTGGTAATTACCGGGGAAGGTTAAGGAGACAATGATAACAGATCGCCATATGCTTTAATAAATAATTGGTTGGTAGTACTGCAATTCTATTCAGCATGCACTTGGCACACTTGCATCGTCTACATAATTCGCTGCGTTCACTCCTACACCGCGACTCACGAAAGCGTTCCATAGGGTACATGCATTAGCCCCGTCGTACCGGTTCTGATGAGCTTGTATCCATGCGTCTCGAGCGGTAGGTATTGTAGCATGTTCATCAGCTAGGCAACACGGGAAGGTTATTATCAATTCTCACGTGTCGGGTTACACGGCTGGAGAGAAAGGGGGTCGATGAAGAGACGGAGCCAGACGATATTGCCTTCCGTTCCCGAAGGGTCGTCCATCGCTGTTGAAGAAAATCCGTGCACCTCGACAAGCGTGGTGTAGACGCTGTGGAGGATGTTTGCCCATACTTCGCTGATATCTGCAGGGGTCTAGGATGAGGTCGACGTAGGTGGTGTTATGTGCTTACCGTGGACCCCGTGGAACTACTGGATGGAGTATCAGCGAGGATTGACAGACGCGTTGGTGGAGCAGTAGGTTCGGACGCAGGCGGGTTGTTGGACACCCAGGTTGCTGGCGCGTAGTCCGGACGGTGGAATCGTTATATCCGATCCATCTGTCTGGAGTTTGTTAGAGATGGGGACATAAGAGAACGGAGGAAGACGTGTGCTTTGCCATAGTGTCTTCCCAGCCTGTGAAGAGACATTCAGAGAAAACGAAATACAAGGGACAAGGTGCGTGCCTTCACGTTTCTCCCGGTTTCATTTGTTTGTAAACATCGCCCGGTCCCGGCACCGGTGAGGCGGTTAGTGATTCCATGGGCGAATTTGTGTACAATGATTTACATGTGGACTCTTATGACCCCTCAACGGGACGGAGCACTCCAGAATGACATCTTACAGGTCCCAGATCACTCCCAGATTGACCACTACGTACACAGTCAGATATCAGTATCCGTGTCTTGAAAATGATCGTACTAGGGCGATGTAAGGAAATTCGCGCAATTCGAGCCACTCGAGTCTTGCACGCTCATCAACACAACCGTAGGATACTGTCCGGCTGTATTTGTAAACATAGTCGTGGACTTCGTTGTTGATGTAAAACATGTTGGTGCACGTGGCATTGATGTTGGATCTGCCGGTACCCGAGGACGGTGTGGTAGGATAGCTGAAGTTATCGGTATGTTGACGAGGTCAAAAACGACCTCACGAATATGCATCGTAGACGACAACTCGGAATGCAGTGTAGTGCGCGCAAGAATAGCGGTAAGATCCCGCGCGAAAAATTCACCAAAGAGATTATCGCAGGTCACACCCGCTGCTATTAATAGACCGACAGAGAAGGATACACAAAACACACGTAATGGTGATGGTGGTATTCACAAACGAGAGACCGTAAGAGATGGTAAACATCGTTGAAATATCCAGGTGGCAGTACCCTCTATATGCCTCGTCGTTGAACGTGGCGTCCGGCTGCACAAGCTTGGTCATATCGTAGATATCGCTATATGATCCTCGCGACGAGAACCTGCCGGAAATAAGCCAGTTCATATAACATCCTCCTGGACAGGATGAATACTCACGGTATGTACTTGCTGTCCCATGTGTTCGAGTGCTAGACATTGCATCAGAGAAGAATCGATCCACAGAGTACAAGGAGTGAGGATCGCTAAGAATAGATGCCATGAGGCAGGCGACGTCCGATTGTCCCGGAACAATCCTACATTGCAGGAGGATATGGAGTAAGTTTGGATATTTTCAAGGGGAATTACTACTTACCTCGCGTTACCAACAAGAAAGCTGCTGAACGAAAGGCGATGCGTGGCGTAAACACGTCTTTGGCGATGGAATGGTAAGCAGAGAACAAGAAAAAGTTATCGAGGGAACGAGTTACTTTCGGTTGCTAGTGGGATGGCAATCCGTCGTCCCGAGACAATGATCCAGCCATTTAGATAGTCATAGCTATGGGCAGGGTTGAGTTTCTTCGAAAGGAAGATAATCAGCGGAAATACGTACCTTGACTCTCCTTAGGCTTATCAATAGTGATACTCAATAGTGGTAGTTGCATAAAGATGCAGTCTCCGGTTGTAGCTCTGCTCATGACTCGGATAACATCCAGACACATCTGCGTTGACTGACGAAGCTATAGTGTCCATTGGAGTGTCTAAACTCACCAGTCAATACATGAAAACGAACGATACAACAAACATACCGTACGTCGACTATCTGATACTCAGCAACCCATGGTTTCGCTCGCCACATGCTTTCAGGCGCGGAGAAGTCAAGCTTGAAGTCCTTGATTTTGAACCCGGCTAAAGTCAATCAGCTAAACACACGTCAAATGAATGCAGAAAGACGAACCGTGAGGTCTTCAGCGAAGACACAGGAAGCGGTCCGAGAAGCGAAATAAAATGAGCAAAAAAACCCCCATTGTGATTCAGTGAACGCGATGCCGTATAAGGTCTGTACATGCTGATGCCGCACCGGATGGTCACACAATGGCACATGATGGATGAGTGACGGCAGTGGCATGAGTGTCAGGGAGAGGTCGCAAGGAAGAACGGATAGCACGGGTGGTTTCCTTGGTATGAGATCGGTGTTCGGACATGGCTGTAGTGCCAGCGAAGGGTTGACAGGCCGGGGATGATCGTGGTCATGGTCGTCGGCGGTCATTGGACACAAGAATCAAAACTCTCCGTGTCGGGAGGTCAATATGGAACTTCGGTTTGCGTTGACTTGTCTCGGAAATACACTCGCTACGACCGTCGATGAACGATTCACCACCGTGCTTGCAAGCGGCGCTTCCTCGAGGTATGCGATCTGCAGATCTGGATATCCTCTTTGTTGGACTTCCAGTACTTCTGCATTGATACCACAAACTTGAACCTGCGCAAGCCATAGGCTCATGCTCGCGTTCAAGTTGGTCCGTACTTTCGCCAAACCTTTCGGGATTCTTTGATTGCAGGGCATGCGGTCTTCTTCGAGGGCTTACGTTGGCGGCTGGGGAGGCTATGGACGCTTCGTGCGCTCTTGGACCCATACAATCGGCCGGAAAGATCTAGAATACGTGCATTAGCAAGAAATATCTGACATTCATGCATTAGTAATGAATGTAAATGAAACTCACTTTCCTAGCGAACGGCGAAGTGAGAATGAAGATGATGTGATGTTGATGTGGCGTCCGCATCAGTACCGATGGTGGCGTGTCCTTGGGCATAGAGCAAACGCTCCAAATGCCGTCGCCGTCTTTGTCGTCGTTGGACGTCGAGGACCCGGTCTTCATCCCGCCTTCCTTCTGCTCAGTCTCCCTCCTGCCCTCACCAGTCTTCCGTGATCCACAACTCTGCACCACCCTCGGATTTTCTCCAACGCAGATAGTCGTTATCGCTATCGTTGGTGTGTTAAACGTAACTCCCGGTGTGGTTTCTGGGCGTGCATACCCACGCTCCGGGATGGTGTCTGATTGTCGATTTTTTTGCATCCCTGGCACGTGCTCATGCTTTGGAATTTGTCATCTGTAGCGATTGGAATAGATGTCGACGCTAGTGGACTGGCGTTGGCCGGCGCACTGGTGAGCGTGCTGGCGGACAGTAGGAATGGGACTTTTTGAGTACTGCTGCCATGAGGGAGTCGTTGGGAAGTAAAATGGAATTCTGATAGGTCGTTGCGGATTGTATTTGTAGACGACGGTGTTGTTGATACTATGGGCGTAGTGAGAGGATGACAGATGGTTCGGCGAGAGGAGCGTACGCAGTTGGGCTATTCGCCACCCAGCTTGAAGGAGAGGAGGCAAGTTCTTCGTGGTCTACGACGACGGCTTTGGCTATCGGGACGACGATGTAATGGTGATGACTTATGCGAGAGAGTACGATCGGTGTTTGCGACAAAGTCCGTTACCGAGAGGCTTTCGCCTAATCAGCATCAACGTTATGATGTACTTCGGTACCACATGTTAGTATCCTGGCTTCGCGTATGAACGACGTGTGTGAGGCCTACGGATCCGTGAGACGAGGATGGGTATTTAAGAGAAGTCATACTTTTATACATCCCTAGTACTAGTAAAGCACTTCTGCTTCGCTAATAAGAGAGCTGTCAAAGGCGATACTGGGTGTGAATGGGGCTACCTTTGCTAAGGAGAAGATCAGATGGTCATGGAAGCCGAAGAAGTGGGAGAATTTTGGTGAAAGCGCTTGCATCTAACAACAAACGAAGAGATAACAGCGACTGCTTTATCACTTTTACAGACGGTTCTGCCTACTGCGTCGGAGAACAGAATGCCATTCTAATAGAGGTAGGGAGAAGATAAGCGCAGAAAATATAACGGCGTTGGGATGGTGGTATTGAATCCGAACGACAGGCTGATGCCAAGCTAATCGTGGATTACATCAGTATCGTCCGGATCGGGCCAGGCGGTATCTTAAGCGTTTTTGTTTTTTCGGCCCGAACGATCCGAACGATCCTTTATGTATGCTCATTGAACTCCTTCAGCGCTTGCCACGATGCCAGAAATCTGCAACTCTCTGTTACTGCCTGCCCTACCTTCTCGAAATAACGACCCTGCTGCCGCTCTCACTATTTAATCGTGGATTGGTCGCTCCTGGCTTCTGGGAGCTACGACTAGCATCTTAATTCTTCTGTTAGTGATGCAACGACGATTGAAGTTTTAGTGTAGTCTGGATTTTCTCAAAAATCTTCTACGAATTTTCGATGTTTTCCTCTCGTACCAGATTTTGACTTGCTTTGTAGGTTTATTAGGAACAGTATGCACTTCAGGATGCTGATGATCGAAGTTCGTTTACTTCGAACTCGAACACGCGGAGGCATTGGGCAGTCCGGCAAGCTTTCATTCGAAGGAGTAGCATTTACCATTGCTTCAACACCGGACGACGCTGTTCTACCAGTCCGCTACCCGCCATCCACTTCCGCCTCCTTGCCAGGACACGCCGCTGTGCCCAATGCACCAGTATCTCCAGCGGCAATCTCAGACCGCAAAGCGCCACATCACCATCACCTGCCTCCTTATCGCATGCTCCCTTGTTATTCCCACCGCCTATCCCCCCTCTATCCTCGCACTGTTCTAAAGTTAACTGTAGCGCTTATCTCTGGTTCTCTGGTACCTACCATCGTCCGGATCCGAGGAGGACAAAGGTGTAAGGGAGCTGAGTTTCAAGCTGCACACTGCGAACTTCAACGACCTTCCAAGAATGTGTACTGAATGTCGCGACCCTGGGTACGGTTTGGATGCATATCGGCGAACGGAAGATGCGAACCGGGAGACAAAGATACGGCGCGTCGAGTACTGAGGAAGAAATACATGACGATGTTGGTATCGTGTGTCGGATATCCGGACGAAATAGCCAGAAAGAAACAACCGCCGACGAGAAGGTATCGTCACTGTTTCATTTGTACCATATCATCTTGCCCTTTTGAGCTCGTCAGTTATCACATTACTTTGTATCATAACACGTCCTCACCGCTCGAGCATTTGGTCTGTAAATAAATATTCAGACAGAGAGAGGCAAATACAGGGGAAATACTGGCTTCTGTTGTAAGAAGGCGTTACTCGTAACTCCAGTCTGCTGCAAGTGATTCATATATGAGGATAAGTAGACTTCAAGTTCTCGAGTGCTCCATCTTGTTGGGGGGTTCATTCAAGTGGCATCGCAGGAAGGTCTGAAATAAAACTTCAATCGAGTCATAATGAAGCTTGCCTTGCCGTGGCTGCCGGCTGTCAGACTCAGGCTCGAAGTCATCCATCTAACATTACTTGTTGCTAACTAATACTTTTTTCCAGGAGCTCATTTTGACTGCGTACATGGATGCCGCATTCGGCACGCTAGTCTGCTGACGCTAACAGCTATTAGTAAGTATTACTACTTACGGCTGATCGCCACTTTAGTGATGGGATCTTGCAAATTGTGCTTCGGTTTGGGTGGACCTGAAAACGGGGCTTCGGTTTGAGTGGACCTGAAAATGACGCGGTTTCGGTTTGGGTGAACCTGAAAATGGCGCTTCGAAGTAGAGCCTCGAATCAACATCCAACTTTGCACCGGCTAGCAAGTAAAGGATATAAAATGCTTGCGAACCGCCCCTTCACTGTTTCATTGTGGCCGCCACCCTCAATCTCAATTATTTCCACTGCTAAACTCCGTGCATACCTATCCTAATATTGCGAAACTGTCCGCCAAGATGACCCTGCGGGATTTCCCGCAGCATATGTCACGTGGATCTCTCGCCCCGGTCGATGTTCGTCCCTGGCTCTCATCCTTCTCTGTCTAAATTCTGACTCGTCGTTTTACCTCTAGTCTGATGCAATATTATCGGAATCCCAACAAACCGCAAAACAAATACGTCCGCTAGAGGAGTTGGAATTGGAGGTAGCAGTGCAACTGGGTATTTCTGCGGAGAATATCGACTCGGTCAGAATTTTCCTCGAGGTCAAGAACAAAGCGTTGCATGATGCAGATTATTCATTCATTCTGGGAAACCTCCGCCAACTTCATTGCCTCCGCCGCCAGAATAGTCGTGCTCAGCGGAATCTTCCAGTCGATTTGGAAGTCTGCCCATCCCCTCCAGGTGTCAGTCGCCACCGCAGTCGTCGTACTCATAATGCTAATCAGTCCCATTTTAGGACCCATACTGTGTCGACGCCTCTAGATTCTGGGCTGTCCTTATTGGTATCAATGAGTATGCATCCTATCCGCTGCGTGGTTGTGTACCAGACGCACGGTTGATGGAGAAGTACTTGACTGAGGACCTCCGCGTGCCCAGGGATCGTATCCAACTCCTTCTCGACTCCACGGAGGACGCATCCCTTATAGTTCCTATATACCCCTCCCGTGCCCACATCATCGATGCCCTTCTCAGTCTCATTACCAACCCCGAGATCGAGTACGGCGACAATATCATCATCTACTACTCTGGACACGGTTCATATTACCCGTACCATACGGAGGAAGACGAAGAGCCAGAGTACATCGAAACGCTCTGCCCCATCGATCGCGACATGCATGGTGAAGACGACAAACCTGTCCCTGACATCAGCGATCGCGAATTGAACACTATACTCACACTCATCTCTCAAGCAAAGGGGAACAGAATCACACTCATCCTTGACTGTTGTCATTCTGGTGGTGTCTGTCGGGATTTACCCGAGCCGGGAGCGCGTACTTCCCCTATGGCACGAGCGACACTTGAGGATACGCTCGATGCTGGAGAGAAGAATCTCATACATTATGCTGGCTATCGCCCCATTTCAGCGAAGGACTGGCTCCCAGATATGAACTCCCACGTCGTCCTGGCAGCCTGTAGAGACTATGAATATGCAAAGGCGAAGAAAGTGAAAAGAGAGGATGGCACAGCGGAGTTTATTGGAATCTTCACGGACTCGCTTGTGCGTGTTCTCCGGTCCGGCCACTGGAAGAAAGAGACGACCTACACTGATCTCATTCATTCCTTGGATAAGGTGTCTCACCAGACACCAGTCGTTGCCGGAAAGCACAAAGATGCACGTCTATGGTTTCAGGTAGATTTGGATGTTTGATTTATCTTCATTTGTTAAAGCTTTCGTTTACTTTCTATATGGTTTCTGTTCGTCGATATATATAGGATATACGTTATAAAGGGAGTTGCAATCATCACCGTCGTGTTATTTCATGTATTTTTTCAACGTATGCCCGGATCACAGCCGATACTTTCTTGGGGTCGGAGTCCCCTTCGAGATGATGGATCTGAAGGACACTGATTTGCAATGCCGTGTAATGAGCTTCCCTTTTCTCCGAGGTGTCTCTTGCGATCCTGCAGGGCATGTACATGATGTACCTACTTTGACTTCAACGGAAACGCAAGAAATCATGCTCATCTGAGTCGGATATGGAGTCGCCGCTAGCGAGGCGGTTACCGGAGATTCGAATACTCATATGCGAATATGTCCAACTTCCACTTATTTGCTTTCCCGAAAGGTACAATTGTAGGAGATTTCATGAGACCGCAGGGCGTGACATAGCTTGAAGAACAAAGCACTGTTTTTTCTTGAGTATGGTACCGAGAGGCTGTACATTACTAAATAATAGGTAGGGAATATTGTGATTCTACTCGGTATTGACTCGGAACGTTCGTGTCCACATTATTTGCTGCGTCACGCCTAAACGGCAACTGGCAAAAGTGTTCCATAGGGTACATGCAGTAGCCCCGTCGTACCAGTTCTGATCAGCTATCCACGCGTCTCAGGCGTTTAGTATTGCGGAACATTCACCAGTCAGGCAATACGGAAAGGTTATTATCGATACTCACGCGTCGCGCTACATACCTAGAGAGAAAGCGCGTAATTGAAGAGATGGAGTCAGATGATGTTGCCATCAATCGCCCTCGTGCTCGGTCCATCTGGTATTAGGGTTTGTTAGCTGTGGGTCATGAGAGCAGGACAACACGTACTCTGCCATAGCGTCTGACCAACCTATAAGAAATGATCGTTAGGGAAGAATGATGGAGGAAGAGAGGGTAGGTACCTTCGCCCATTCCTCCGTCTTCTATTGTCTGTAAGCCTCACCCAGTCCCCCCGCCAGTGAGTCCGTTAGCAATTCCATGGGTGAATTCGTGGACGATGTTATCATTCTGGAGCCCATCATCGCGATTCGGCGTCGTAGGAGTCCACATGTATATCCTACAGGTCCCCGATTGGCCACTACATACATGGTCAGATATCAGTATCCATATCTTGAGAAAGAAGATACTCGGGTGGTGTAGCAAAATTGGCGTTCTTCGTCCCGCCCTAATCCTGCACGCTCATGAGCATGCAGTCACCTTCTGCCCTTCCCTTCCGAAAGTTCGAGTTTTGGAAATTGTAGGATGTTTCTGTCCATCCATATTTGTACGCATAGTTGTGGATTTTGTTGATAATGTAGATGGCGTTGGTGCTGCGGCATCGATGTTGGATCCGCCGGTAGGCCCGAGGGCGGTGTCGTAGGGGTAGTCGAAGGTATCGGCAAAGGATTGGGAGATCGTTGTGGATTGGGAGGATTTGTAGGCGATGTTATTGTTGCCGCTATGTAGAGCAAAGAGGGCGGAAGATGATGCAATGGGCGGCGAGGGACGTACACGGTTTTGTTGCTTGCAACCCAACCTGAAGCGGATGAAGTCAGGGGGTTCGGGGTTCACAAGTGTTTCTTCACCTTCGGTGACGGCATCTTTGATCATTGGAACCACGGTGAACTGGCGATGTCGCATCGGTTTCGGGTGGGGTAGTAGGAGCATGGCCGCACCGTCACCGCTTCTGCCACAAAAACCGTCACTGAGAGGATCTCACCCAAGTGAGCCTCACCAGGCGTCGATGGATTACTTCGTACCACGTGCTGGTGTGGTTATCTTGTACTTCAACGACCCGCGTGAGGCGTACGGATCCGTCAGACTGGGCTAGGGTATCGAGAGATGTCACATCGTTGTGGGTCCCTTGGCTGGTAAGAGAGCTGTCGAGGGCGATAGTGCTGGGATAGATGAGGCTAGATTTGACGGAGAAGATCAATTGGGAGCGGAAGAAGTGCCACTGCGGGAAGGGTGACGTTACAGCCCAGGTATCGACAAACGAAGAGTGCAACACCACCGCTTTACCATTCTTACAGACAGCGTTGCCCACAGCGTTGGCAAACAGAACGCCATCCTAGCCGGGGAATGAGAGGATAAGCCCAGAGAATATAACGTCGTTGTGATGAACACAAATGACCAGCTGATCCAAAGCCGATCTCGAGTTGATCATCAATTATCGTCCAGATCGGGCCGACGGGCGTCATCACCGAATGATCCGAACAATCCTTCGCTCTACCACCATGCTCATTGAACTTCTCCAGCGCTAGCCACGATGTCGGAAACCCCCAACTCTCTGTCGAGGTTGCCTGCTCAACTTCCTCGAAATGCCGCCTCTTCTGCCGCTCTCACTGTTAACTCGTGGATTGGTCGCTCCCGGCTATGTATGGGGGCACTTTGGTTCTCATAACGATGCAACGAAGGGCGAAGTTTTAGTGAAGTCCAAATTCTCTGGGTTTTGTATGAATTTTCGATTATTTCCTCTCGTACCAGATTTTGACTTACTTTGTAGGCTTACTAGGAACAGGACTTCGCCGAAGCATGTGATCGATGGTCGTTTACTTTGAATTCGACTATCCAGAGGCATTGGGCGGTCCGGTAAGCGTTTACTCGAAGGAGGGACACTCATCAATGCTTCAACACTACCCAAAGATGCCTGTCTACTAACCCGGTACCCGCCATCCACTTCCCGCCTCCTTACCAGAAGACGCCTCCCTGCCCAATGCACCAGTATCTCCAGCGGCAATCTCAGACTTTCTACAGAGCGTCGCATTATCATCACCTTCGTCCTCGTTGGATGCTCCCTCGTGTTCCCTGCCGTCAATCTCCCCTCTATCCTCGCACTGTTCTAAAGTTAACTGTGGTGCCTATCTCGGGCACATAGAATTCTGCGTTTGCGTTTGCGTTTTCACGCATGCGTTTGTCACGTCTGCGTGAGCGTGACATGGATGCGTTTGTTGGCCGTCTTGTGCGTTTGGGCTTACAAACACCTTATAAATTATTTTATTAGCTACAGTGTAAGTAAGACTTACTGCTTATTAGATTTATACCAAGTATGACATCGACACCGGCCATAATTAACTTTCTTTGTCATGGTAGAGTCTCTGTACAGCTGAGTCCATTAATGTTCGAGCTGGTATTTTAAATGTAAGAGCATTTGGAGGTTTTGAGAGTGTTAGTGGCCATGAGGTATGATAACTGTCAGTAAAAACCACGGCACCATTACCATTTTGTTGAGGAACAAGTTGAAGAAACCAAGAAGAAACTGAGTCAAATCCTGGTTCAAAAACGACGACTTGACGGCAACCTGGCTATGCATAACTAGAATACATCATAAAAATAAAATACCTGCCTAGAATGAGTGACTAGAAGCAATTACGGGCGGGATAAATTGAAGCGATCATAAGTCAACTAGTTCAACTCGGACTTGAACGCATCAAACGCACCGAACGCAGATTTGTCACAACACTGTCACACATCTGCGTTTAATCTCGGACGCATGCGTTTTCAAAAGGAACGCATGCGTGCGCTATCTGAACGCTTGCGTTCAATGTTTGGACGCATGCGTGACTTATTTTTGAGATGCGTGAGTCTTTGCGTTAATTTTAGAGGTGCCTGATTCACTCAAAATCGAGAACAGCATAAGTACTTCGACACCAGAGGGTACTATATTCATTGTGATACTAGAACTTACTACCATGCATGCATTTATAGCCTTTCCAGACCATTCCACCTCATTATTGAGTCATAATAAGTCATGGAGATATCTCCAGGAAATTGGAACAAGTAAGTTTAATTTCAACAGAAAACATAATTACGATGTATTATTGAAATGACACTAGCTATCAGACGACCACGCATCTAAACGCATCGATCAGGGCACAAGCGCACGCAAGTTGAACTTACGCAAACGCAGACAAACGCAGTTGAACGCACGCACGCAGGGGTCGAACGCAGAATTCTCTTGGCCCGCCTATCTCTGGTGCCTGCCGTCGTCCGAATCCGAAGTAGAGGACGAAGGTGTGAAGCTGCTGGGTTTTCAAGTTGCACTCCGCGAGATTCAGCGATGCCGCTGAGAGTGTGTACTGAACGGATGACCCTAGGTACGGTTAGGATGCATATCGGCGTACAGAAGACAGGAACCGAAGAGACGGCGCGCCGAGTAATATGAGGAAGGGAATAGATGGCGATGTTGGGATCGTGTATCGGATATCCGGACGAAATAGCCACCAGGCAACAACCGCCGACGAGCGGGCTTCGTCACCGTTTCATTGTACCATATCATCTTTCCATCTTGAGCTCGTCAGTGCTCGCATTACTTTGTATCATAACACGTCTTCCCCGCTTCAGCATTTTGTTAGCTATCGTCATGGCAATCAATCGTACTTGCATTGTTTATATCTGGGGTTGGGGTTTATTATCCATGGGGACATGGGGAGGATGAAGATGCGTCATAGGCTGCAATAGTGTCTGACCAATGTGTTAGTAACATTCAAACAGAAAGATAAGTACAGGGGAAATACCGACTTCCGTTAAAAGTAGGCGTCACCCGGTTCTGCTGCTAGTGACTCATTCATGTACGAGGACACAATTCTTGAGTGCTCCATCGCATTGGGGGGTTCAACTTGTTGTAGCTCATATCACAAGTACCCGGCAAATCCAAGATCAGTTCAGCTCGTATCATCGAATCCTTGAAATGGGAAATGTACTTGTGCAGCCTAGCGATTTCGTGTTATTCGCCCCACTTGATTTCGAGTCCTGTTAGAGTTTAGGTAGTGGCCGTTCGGAAAGGTAATATGGTGGACTCGAAAGGAAAGTATGTTTTGTCATTTAGTATAGGTACAGTTCCATGGGTAATCAGAGTCTAGCCATGGTGGGTACAAAATGTCCAGGTAGACCACGAAAAATGCTAGGAAATATGAATAAATAAGAAATGGCGTTGAAGCTCTCAAATGAAGCTTCAATTGAACCTTGATTGAACCATCATTGTCCAGCAATCGGTGCTCGCCGCAACCTATCCTGCCAGCCTTACGCGTTGCTTACTAATTTTCGCATTTTGATCCAGTCGCAGTCTGCTGATCTAAGGCTATTATTAGAGCTAGAACTTCTTTGAGTATAATAACGTCGTTCTGGTTCCTGCTCAACTCAAGAATATAAAATGTTTTCACATCGCTCCTTCATTGTAATTGTTACCATCACCATCGATCTCAATCCTCATTCCGCTTCTAAGTCCTGCACAAGTCCTGCCCAAAACTGCGCCGAGATGGCCCTTCGGGAATTGCCGCCTAGATATCACGAAATATCACGTGGTTACGTAGCACCGGCTGACGTTCGTCCTGGCTCTCATCCTTCTCCATCTAAACTCATTCGTCGTTTGACCTCTAGCCGGATGTGATATCATTGGAATTACAACAAATCTCAGAACAAATACGCATGCTGGAGGAGTTTGAGGTCTACTTAGCAGAGGAACTGGGGATTTCTGGCGAGGATATTGACTCGGTTAGAATTTATCTCGAGGTCAAAAACAAGGCTTTGCAGGACGCGGACTACTCACTTGGTCTGGAGAGGCTCCGCAAGCTTCATAGCCTCCGCCATCTGTATAGTCGTGCTCAGCGGAATCTTCGAGCCGATTTGGAAATCTGCCCATCCCCTCCAGGAGTCAGTCGAAACCACAGTCGTCGTAACCCGTAATACTAATTGGTCACACTTTAGGCCCCCCATTGTGTCGACGCCTCTAGATTCTGGGCTGTTCTCATTGGTATCAATGAGTATGCATCCTATCCGCTGCGTGGTTGTGTACCAGACGCACAGTTGATGGAGAAGTACTTGACTGAGGACCTCGGCATGCCCAGCGACCGTATCCAGCTCCTTCTCGGATCCAATGAGCATAAGTCCCCCGAAGATCCAGTGAACCCCTCCCGTGCCCACATCGTCGGAGCCCTTCTCAGTCTCCTTACCAACCCCGGGATCGTGTACGGCGACAATATCATCATCTACTACTCTGGACACGGCTCATACTACCCACACCATACAGAGGAAGATGACGCATCAGAATACATCGAAACAATCTGCCCCATCGATCGTGACACTCTTGGTGAAAACGGAAAACCTGTGCCTGACATCAGCGACCGTGAATTTAACACCATCTTATCCCTAATCTCTCAAGCGAAGGGTCATTGCATCACTGTCATTCTTGACTGTTGTTACTCCAGTGGTGTCTGCCGAAACCTACCGGAGTCAGGGGCGCGTACTTCTCCCCCGATGGCGCGCGCGACACTCCAGGACATGCTCGTTGCCGGAGAGACAAATCTAAAGCGTTATCCTGACTATCGCTCCATTTTAGCGAAGGACTGGCTCCCAGAAACGAACTCCCACGTGGTCCTGGCAGCCTGTAGAGACTACCAGTATGCAAAGGCGAAGAAAGTGATAAGGGAAGACGGCGCGGTAGGATATATTGGAATCTTCACGGACTCGCTTGTGCGTGTCCTCCGGTCCGGACACTGCAAGAAAGAGACAACATACGCTGATCTGGTCCGTTGTCTGGATAAGACGTCTCATCAGACGCCAGTCGTTGCTGGAACCAACAAAGATGTGCGTCTCTGGTATCAGGATTAAAGGTATCATCAGTCGTTTAATTTATCTTACTTTGTTGATGCTTACGTTTGCTTTTGATATCTTTTCTCAATGTAGATAGGATGCACGTTATAAAGGGAGTCAGAATTTATTGGCGACGTATTTTCTCATGTATTTCTTAACGGTATGCAATAAGCCCAGTCGCTAGACCACAACATAAGCGCCTTTCTGTCATGAGCAATGAACACTAGCTTTCAGTTAGAGCCTGAAAACGCGAAGACGGTGAGGTAACGGGACCGGAACGGACTGCCTTCTTGGAAATTTGGTGGGAAAACGAATAACGCTGTTCCCCGAGCGGCGCGCATCGGGCACGGTCGGGCTTTTCGTCATCCCCTACATCTCAACCCCAATGTTTTCTGCGATGCAATGGTGAGGTCAAACTTTCACCGTTGCTATTCTTATTCAGGCTACTCAAGAACACGCGAAGTTTTGAATTTGACTAGCTCATGCAAGACGCGACGTAGTCTTTTGCGTCGTAATATAGATAATGTAGAGTAACAAAAGGCTCGGTATGCGGCAACATTGCAATGGAGAAACGAGTCAAAATGTCTTGTTTCATTTTGTGAATTAGGTAGCATCGACGAAGAATAGGAAGGAAATAGATGACTATCTTTGGATCATGGTCGGATATCCGTACAAAAAACTGGCAGCTAGTAACTGGTGACGAACAAGGTTGTCGCTGTTACAAGCCGGTACAGTACTTATGTTATTTATATTTTCCTCAACTGATCCGATGTTTGGATACAGTAACATGACTTTACTACTTAGTACTTCGGTGGTTGTGGTTCGTGAGCTTAATCTATTATAATTCGAGCCTGTTGTAACGGCTGCTTTGTCGGGGTTGGAGTTCCCTTCGAAATGATGGATCTGAAGGAGACTTATTTTGCAATGTGGCGTTATGAGTTTGATTTTTCTGTGGACGCTATCATGCGATTATAAGAGTGGTCTTGCTAATTCTTCACGGTATGTACTTACCTTAACTTCAAAATAAACGCATGGAATGGGGTTCATCAGAGTCGAATATGGAGTAACCGCTACCAAAGGCACCCGGTTATCCGAGGTCCGAATCCTTGTATGTCAATGAGTCCAATTTCTGGTTGTTTTACTCTTCTGAACGTGTAAATTGTGCACCAGATTTCACGAAACTGTAGGCTCCGATATGGTTTGAAAAACAAGGTACAGTCTTTTCTTGGATGGCGTAGCGAGAGGCGATGTATTAATAAATAATAGGTAGGTGGTATCGCGATTACATTCAGCATCCACTTGGAACGCTCATATCGTCTACATAATTTTTGCGTTCCACGCTCAAACCACGACTCGCGAAAGCGTTCCATAGGGTACACACTTCAGCCCCATCGTACCTGTTCTGATCGGCTTGTATCCACGCGTCTCGAGCATTTTGTACTGCAGCACGTCCATCAACCAAAGAATACGGAAACTTGAAGGAGGTTACTCACGCGTGGGGTTACATGGCTGCAGAGAAAGCGCGTCGATGAATAGATGGAGCCAGACGATGTTGCCTTCCGTGCCGGAAGGGTCATCCATTGCTGTTGAAAAGAACCCGTGTGCTTCAACGAGCGCGGCGTAGACGTTGCGGAGCATGTTTGCCCACACTTCGTCGATATCTGCAGGGGTCAAGGAAGAGTCGACGTAGGTGGAGATGGGTGCTTACTATGGACCTTGTGGAGCCGTTAGATGCAGGAGTACCAGAGAGGATTGACGGACGCGTTGGTTGAGTAAGGATGGGTACGGACGCCGGTGGGGCTGTTGAATGCTCATGTTGCTAGAGCGTAGTCTGGGACGCTGGAGTCCTCGTGTTCCATCCATCTGGGATTGTGTCTGTTAGCCGTAGGGCATGAGTGGAGGAAGACATGCGCTCTGCCATAACGTCTGAACAGCTTGTGAGAAAGCATCCAGAATTGGAGACAATGCCACCGGTGAGACGGTTAGTGGTTCCAAGCGTGAATTCATGGACGATGATATTATTCTGGAGTGCTCTTTCGCGATTCGGGGTCGTAAGTGTCCATATGTATATCGTATAAGTCCAGCAGTGATCACTACCTTCATAGTCAGCTATAAGTATTCACATCTTGAGAAAGAACATACTAAGGTGGTGTGGCGACATTGTTGTTCATCCCGCAGGCTCATCAGCGCAATTGTAGGATGTTCGGTCATATTTGTAAACGTAGTCATGGACTGCATTAGTGATGTAGAACACGGAGATGCGTGTGGCGTCGATGTTGGATCCGCCGGTGGAGAGAGTGTTGGTGTAGGGGAAGTCGAAGGTAGCGGTGGAGGATTGGGAGGAGTCTGTAGAGTATAGCATTCTTACGGCTATATGCGTAGTCAGAGAATGGAAAATGGTTTGGCGGGAGAAACATACAAAGGTGATTTGTTCGCTACTAGCCTGAAGGAAGATGAGAGGAGGCCTTTGGGGTCAACGAGCGTTTCTTGGTCTTCGGTAACGGCGTCCTTGGTTATTGGGACGAGTGTGTACCGGTTACATCGCGTAAATCTCATCTGCATAGATTCCGTGCGGAGAATAAGACATTGACCGTGCTGTCGTTAGGACATAAGTCCGTTACTGCGAGGATCCCATCCTAGCGGCTGTCAACGAATGCTTCGTACCACGTGTTGGCGCCGTCGTTTGGACTTGAACGACGTGTGTGAGGTCTATGGATCTGTTGCGTTCGGCCAAGCATTCAAGGAATGTTATGCCATCGTGCGTCCCTAGAAGTGAAGCATCCTCTGCTTGGTTGAAAAAAGAGTTGTCGATGGGCCATGGCTATAGTGCTGGGTGAATATGAGGCTATGCTTCCTGCAACAAAGATCAGATGAGGACGGAAGAAGTGTGGGAAGTGTGACATGAAAACGCTTACAGGCCAAGTATCGATCAAGGATCCAAAAGCGACCGCTTTTACCGTTCTTGGAGGCAGGATTATGAACTGCGTTGGCGAGTAGAGCGCCATCGTAGTAAATGTCAGCGATAAGATAAGCCCAAAGATTATAATGGTGTTGAATCCGAATGCAAGATCACCGATAATTGTTGGATTATCGATCGGACCATCGTCCGAAAGCTTTGTTCGTGTTTTTCTTCGGCCCGAACGATCCTTCGCTCTATCACCATGCTCATCAAACTCCTCCAGCGCTATTTATAATGCCAGAAATCCCTAACTCTCTGTCGCTGCCCGAATTTCCCACTTCCTCGAAACGTCTCCTTGTTGTCACTGTAACCGTTTACTCGTGGATTGCTCGCTCCCGGCTTCTGGGAGTTATGGCTAGGTATCCGAGCACTTTGGTTCTTGTAGCGAAGAAAGGATGAACGAAGGTTTTAGTAAACTCTGGATCCTCTGAATCTAGTATGGTTTTTCGATGTTCTTTCCTGTACCAGATTTTGACTTGCGTTGTAGATTTGCCAGCAACAGCATGCGCTCTTCCCTGCCAATGATCGTTCCATATGAACTCGAACATGCAGAGTCTGGGTGGGCCGGCGAGCGCTTATCAGAAGAAGGGCGTCCTTACCACCGTCCTATCACCTGCCATCTACCTCCCGCTTCCTTGTCAGAATACACTGCCCAACACACTGGTATCTCCAGCGGCAATTCCACACCGTAAGCGGGTACTTGTATCACCATCACTTTCGTCCTTGTCGCATACTCATTCCTTGTCTCCCCGCCTATCTTCCCTCTATCATCTCACCGTCCAAAAGTAAGCCATAGCGCCTATGTCTGGTGCCCGTCGTCGTCTGAAGGCAAAGGTAAAGACGAAGGTGTGAAGGAACCCAAATATCATGCTCGGATGACTTCGTACGTGAGCAATTCGGTAGTTGCCTCCGGGTTACTTCGTGCGGATATCCGATACACGGTCCGAACATCACCGTTTATTCCCTTCCTCATAGTACTCGACACGCCGTTTCATCATCTTGTCTTCCACACGCCGATATGCCATACTCAGTGTCGCGCCATTCGGTACACTCTCACTAGTACGTCGGTGAGTTCTCTTCCTCGGCTCTTTGGCCACCTTCTCATTGCTAGAGAAACAAATCACACATCTCATCTAGGTCCTCGACACCACGTCGGCGGATCTGAAGAGTCACCTGGATGCGGTGTCCAACTACATTGATCAATGTCTGCGATCTGGGAAGAGTGTATTGGTTCATTGTTAGCAGGTGGGTTCCTTTATCTTGTGCAAGGTATGGCCTATACTGCGTAAATGGTTCCTGGCTGCAGAATGCTATGCATTGCTGCCAAAATTGTTCACCTTAAAGTCATCCCATTTGTCGGCATTTCCAGAAGCGGTTGTTTTGAATGAAGTCTTGGCAGGGACTACGGAGTCGCTTAAGCCTTTTGCGTTGGAAATTGGAATATCACCATACGACCGTCAGACACTGCCTACTTTGATTACCGCCCTGCGAATGTATAGACAATTCCCGACCTAGGTACCGCGTCAACCCTGAGCGCTACATTTGACCCACATTCACATCCGTTCGAACTTCGGGGTGACCCACTCCATAGAAGCGGATCTGACCGCTTCTAGCAACTGGTTCACGAGCGCGTAACCGAGATTTGATGTCAACGTTTTACGTGATGGACTGCAGAGGATTGGCGTTACATGGAAGATTGGTTTCAAGGTGAATGCCTACATCCACCTTGGTATTTACGTAAAGATTGCTTGTTTCTGTCTGCTTTCTGATTGCTTTTTCAACCGGACTCTCTGATTCTTGCACCATTTCATATTTCCTATTAGCAGTATCTTCAAACTGGTGTACTCCACTGGCATAGTGTATGCGTACCAGTTGTCTTTGAAAGTAGTTAAATACCAGGATCTAAAAGTTTAAGCGCACTTCCTGAGAAATCAACTCGACGTCTAGGATACCCCTAGCACCCGAGGAAGGTACACTACCGCGAATCTTCTCGCTAGTCGACCACCTGACATCCACTTTTATCAACGAGGAACCGTCTCTACCCTAAAAGTCTCTTCTAGGCCGTGTCTGGGAGTGATTGCGTGCCTCACTCAAAACAGTCTGCTCTGAGCATCACGCAAGTCTCTGAGTACTGAATTAGAAGGAAAGCATTCGCCAGGAATGGGAGTTTTCCTTGCACCGGGCTGCTGTAGTGATAAAGATCCCATTCAGATCCCATTCAGTTGAGTACTTTCTGGGGCTGCAGAAGGAACAAAGGTGCGACATGGCATATTGATGCCGGCAGCTACTCCTCCCTACGTCCTATCAGTTCCTCTCTGTTGCGCATGTAGGGGGGCAGCCTACGCGAGTCAGGGACTTCGGGGCATCGGGGTCGACGAGTTGGGGTCACGGTATCTGATCAGATCCGAAGAACATATCGATTATGAGGAGAGAAACCATGTGGCTGTCGAACAGTGACTAAATCAGACCGACGCAGTCCCTGATTCCCGGAATATCGCTTTCCTCCACACGTGTGACTGCCACATGGTTTCTCTCCTTATAATTGATATGTTCCTTAGGCGCAAATCATTTTGATGACACAGCGAATGATACCGGGATCGCTCATGTTGAAACATCACGCCGGTCGCATATTTTTGGAAAGTCTCCCACGAAGGCTCTTGTATCGTAGCTATGCACTCAGTGTTAACAACTTAGAATTCCTGTTTCAATTCCTTTTACTCAGTAAGTAACTTGGTGTGCCTGTGCAGGCATCAGTGACTGCGAGTAACATATAAATTCAGAGCAAACCACGACAATGAATTACACAAACAGCCCACCTATTTTACTCTTCTCGTCCTCCGACAAAGTAGACTCCATCGTTACTAATGACCCTTCGAGCATTGCCACCTCTGCGGCACGGCATGTCAGGTGCTTGCTTCGCAGCCGACGTCTGTCCTTAGTTGACATTCTTCTCCGTCTAAACTCTGACTCGTCGTTTTACCTATAGTCTGATGCAACATTATCGGAATCCCAACCAACCACAGAACAAATACACCCACTGGAGGAGTTGGAGATGGAGATAGCGGTGCAACTGGGTATCTCTTCGGTGGATATTGACCCGGTTAGAATATTCTTCGAAGTCAAGAACAAAGCGTTGTATGATGCAGATTAGTGATTCATTCTGGGAAGCCTCCGCGAGCTTCATAACCTCCGCCGTCAGAAGAGTTGGGCTCAGCGGAATCTTCCGATCGATTTGAAAGTCTGCCCAGGTGTCAGTCGAAACCACATTTATCACACCCCATAATACTAAGGCCCTGTTCGGGTGACACGGCTTAACCTAAGCTTAACCTGGCCCCAGAGGTTAAGAGAATCGGTCACAAAACGTCACAGGATCGGAATAACTCGGATGAATGCGGATGATGTCCGAATGACGTCAAACGATCGTCAATGCTGCCACCAACGTCGTCGAAGGGTGTCCCAGCGCTGCCCCGCCCGTGCCGCTCACTGACCGACGCAATGGCAACGGTATTCTTCCAAATTTGTGTTGATTTGTTTGGATATTCAATTTCATTCACAGGAGTACTATATTTCCTAGTCTTGTTGGCATCACTGTAGTCATTGTATATAGTGAGCGGGAGGGCGGGCAGAGCGAGCGCAGCATCGGTGTCGGGACATAGGTGACGATGGAGTGACATGCTGAATAATCTAAGTTAAGCAGACTTAAGCGGCCGGCTTAAATTTTGGCTCTGGGGCCGTGTTAAGCCGTGTCACCCGAACAGGGCCTAATCAGTTCCATTTCAGGACCCATACCGTGTCGACGCCTCTAGATTCTGGGCTGTCCTCATTGGTATCAATGAGTATGCGTCCTATCCTCTGCATGGATGTGTACCAGACGTACGATTGATGGAGAGGTACTTGACTGAGGACCTCGGCATTCCCAGCGACCGTATCCAGCTCCTTGTCGCATCCGACGAGCATGCCTCTCCTGAAGATCCAATGACTCCCTCCCGTGCCCACATCGTCAGCGCTCTTCTCAGCATCATTGCCAACCCCGGGATTGCGTACGGCGACAATATCATCATCTACTACTCTGGACACGGCTCATACTATCCACCTCATGCGGAGGAAGATGACGAACCAGAATACATCGAAACGCTCTGCCCGATCGATCGCGACACTCCTGGTGAAGACGGCAAACCTGTGCCTGACATCAGCGACCGGGAACTTAACACGATCCTAAGCCTAATCTCTCGAGCGAAGGTTCATTGCATCACCGTCATTCTTGACTGTTGTCACTCTAGTAGCATCAGCCGAGGCATACCCGAGCCGGGAGCGCGTACTTCTCCCCCTATGGCACGAGCGACACTTGAGGATATGCTCATTACCGGGGAGAAGAATCTAATGCATTATCCTGGCTATCGCTCCATTTTGGCAGAGGACTGGCTCCCAGATATGAGCTCCCACGTGGTCCTGGCGGCCTGTACAGAGTATCAGTATGCAAAGGCGAAGAAAGTGAAGCAGGAAGATGGCACGGTGGGGTATATTGGAATCTTCACGGACTCGCTTGTGCGTGTCCTCCAGTCCGGACACTGCAAGAAAGACACGACATACGCTGACCTTGTTCTTTGTCTTGATAAGACATCTCACCAGACTCCAGTTGTTGCTGGAGCATCCAAAGATGCACGTTATAAATACTTTGACTTCAATAGAAACGCTTCGCAGGGTGTTCATCTGAGTCAGATGCGTCCTCGGATGTGAACAGGTCCTATTTCCACTTAGTTAATTTACTTGTCGGAGCATGTACATTGTCCACCAGATTTTACGAAACTGCAGGGCTCGAAATGGCTTGAAAACAAAGTACAGCCCTTTCGTAGATGTGGTAGCGATATGCGATGCGTTATTAAACAATAGGTAGGTCGTACTGCGATTCTATTCAACATCTACTTAGCATGCTGGTATCGTCTACATAATTCACTGCGCTCATCCCTAAATCACGACTAGAAAAAATGTTCCACAGGGTGCAAGCATTATCCCCATCGTACCGGTTCTGATCATATCTATTTACGGGTCTCGAGCATTGGGAATTGCAGCACGTCCAACAGCCAGACAATATGGGAACTTGGAGGAGGTTACTCACGCGTGGGATTATATCGGTGGAGGGAAATTGCGTCGATGAAGAGATGAAGCCAGACAATATTGCCTTCCATGCCCGGAGAGTCGTCCACCGCTGTTGAAGAGAAACCGTGCACCTCGACGAGCGCGGCGTAGACGTTGTGGAGCATGTTTGTCCATACTTTTTCAGTGATTCACCGATGTCTGGATGCTGGGTATTGAGCAAAGAATGACTTTAAGGGTTCGGTAGGGAGTGCGTACCGTGGACCTCGTGAAGCTGATGGATGAAGGAGTACCGGAGAGGGTTGATAGAGGCATCGGTGGAGTAAGGGCGTGTCCGCATACCGGCGTGGTTGTTGAATACGTAGGTTGCTAGAGCGTAGTCCGGGACGGTCGAGTCCTTGTGCTCAGTCCATCTGGTATTATGGTTTGTTAGCTATGGGTCAGAGTAAGGAAGAAGATGTGTACTCTGCCATAGTGTCTGACCAGCCTGTAAAGGGACATTTAGAGAGAACGAACTTATACAAGGTAAACGATGGGTACGTTCGCCCATCCCGCCTGCTTCCGTTGTTTGTAGGCATCGCCCGGTCCCGTCGCCGGTGAGGCGGTTAGTGATTCCATGGGTGAATTCGTGGATGATAAAATCATTCTGCAGTGTTCCGTGACGACTCGGTGTCATAAGAGTCGATATGTACATCATACAAGTCCCGGGTTGACCACTGTACACCTAGTCAGATATCAATATCCATATATTAAGAACATACTAGGGCGGCGTAGCAAATCCGCGTTATTCGTCCCGCAGCAGTCTCATCAACACAATTGTAGAAAACCGTCGTACAGCTGTATTTGTGTGCGTAGTCGTGGACTTCGTTTGGTGATGTAGAACACAGTGGTGCGTGTGGCGTCAATGTTGCATCTACTTGTGGGTACAAGGGCGGTGTTATTGAAGTCGAAGGTAGCAGTGGAGGATCGGGACGTCGTTGCGGATTGGAAGGGTCTGTAGACTATAATATTGTTGCGGCTATGGATGTAGTCAGAGGATGAAAGACGGTTTGATGAGAGAGACGTACACAGTTTGGTTGTTCGCTACCAGCCTGAAGGAGATGAAACGCGGTCTTTCGAATCAACGAGTGTTTCTTGGCCTTCGATGACGGCATCGTTGGTTCTTGGACGACAATGTACTGGCTACGCCGCGTAATTCCTGTGTGAGAGATTACGATGTTAGTCGTACAGTTGGCTGGGCTGCAAGGTCCGTTACGGAGAGGATCTCCACCGAGTGAGCGTGAACAGACGACAATGATTGCTTCGTACCACGCGTTGGTGTCGTTATCTTGCACACGAACGACAAGTGTGAGGCTTAACGAATCCATAAGACAAGGCTAAGTATTTGAGAGATGTCGTGTCGTTGTGCCGTACGTCTCATGTAGAGCATCATCTGATTCGCTAATAAGGGAGCTGTCGAAGGCGATACCGGGTGTGAATAGGCTATGTTTGCTAAGAAGAAGGTCAGATGGAAGCGGAAGAAAATCAAGTGGGAGAATATTAGTCAAAGCGCTTATATGTTTCAAAAAAAGAAGAGCTAAATGCGACTGCTTTATCGTTTTCACGGGCAGTGCTGCCTACTCCGTTAGAGAACAGAACATCCTAACAGAGGTAGGCGACATGTTGGGATGGTGGTATCGAATCCGAACCAAATCCGAATGACAAGCTGATGCCAAGCTGATCAATTGATTATCGTCCGGATCAGGCGGGAGGCGTCGTAGCCGACATAAAATTTCTTCGGGCCCGAGCGATCCGAACGATCACCGTGCTCACATTGAACTAAGCCAGAAATCCGCAACTTTCTGTCGCTGCCTGCCCTGCCTGGAAATTCCACCCTTGCTGCTCTTACTTTTTACTTATGGATTGGTCGCTCTTGGCTTCTGGGAGTTAGTACGACTAGCACCTCAGTTCTTATAGCGATGCAGCAATGACCGAACTTTCAGTGGAGTCTGGATGTTCTAAATTTTGTATAGATATTCTCCCTTTTTAGGGCTACTAGGAACAGTATGCACTCTTGACTGCTAATGATTGATAATTGTATACTTTGAACTCAAACATACAGAGGCATCGGGCGGTCCAGCAAGCCTTTATTCGAAGGAGGAGCATTCACCATTCAGCACTGCCTGATGAAGCCTCCCTGCCATCAACGCCCTTGCCAGAATGCGCCACTGTACCCGACACACTAGTATGTCTGGCGGCAATCTGGGGCCGTCCGCAGGTCCTCACGTCACCATCATCTTCGTCGTCGCATAAGGCCTCCTTGTCCCCACCGCCTATCTCCCCTCTATCATTGCACCCGGTATAAAGTCACTTATGGCGCTTATGTCTGATGTCAATCATGGTCCGAATCCCAAGATGAGTATGGCATGTCAGCGTCTGTAAGAAGCGAACCGGGAACCGACGAGACAGCGCGTTCGGGTAATATGAGTAAGGAAATAGATGGCGATGCTGGATATCCGCACGAAATAGCAGTCAATAACCGCCGACGAGAAGGGGTCGTCGCCGTTTCATTGTACCATATTATCTTGAGTTCCTCAGTTATCACATTACTTTGTATCATACCAGGTCTTTACCGACGCAGAATTTGGTCAGCTATCTCCGTAGGAATCAACTGTACTTTGGATATGATGTAAGGGCTGCTTTTCACGCCGCTCCGAGTTCGAGTCTTAAATAGTGTCTCTACAGCTCCCTCCCCTTTTGTAGCACGTCCGCAGCTCACCGTTGGCGTTAAAGGTAAGATCAGACAAATAGGCCACATCGAAGAATCCAAGACAGGCTGGAGATACCTTTGCTTTACCCGGATTCTATAGAGCGGTCACATACAATACACTACTCGAATATGGTGTAAAGGCAATATTGCCCCCTCTCATTGAAATGTTCGATTACGGTGACGACTGTATCCGCATCAGGACGGAAACTGATAGTAGTTCTTTTTTCTCACCAAAAGTGTGTACTATCGCGTGACCAATTCTTAGTCTTTAGAAAGATGGCTTGAGTGATAAACAGTAAGTCCCTCGCCGGGAATGTGGTGTAACAGATACTTTCCACGCCGCGCGGGGTGTGAGTTCCCTCCATCGAAACGGCTGGGTTTGACGACCTCCTTTTACAATGACGTGGAAAAAGACAATATCCTACTCGCTCGTTGAAATACAACAACACAATATGTACTTACCTTGAATTTATTTGGATTGTATACAGTGTCCCGAATCCTCGGATATGGTGTAATGACTGACTCTGCATTCATTATCCAAACTGCCACGGAATTGCATCCATTATTGTCTTGACTAAAAGCGCTTAACGAGCTCGGCCGTCGTGCATTCTATAGTGTACGATGAAGTTATGAATGTTGTAAGGAACTATGCGTTTCGGATAGCTCACCGGAGAAAACGTAGGGTTTTGCATGGTAATTCGTATGGTGCTGAGTACCTGGAAGTCCAATGGTCCGGCAATCCCTTGGCTTCAATGGAAAAGGAGTTATTACGGAGCAGAATTTGTCACAATACCGTCCAATCTTTGCTTATACTCAGTCGATGACTGCAACTTTTACTATTGATTTGATCATTTTTCTAAAGCCTCGACTTTAATGGACTTGCATAGTAGGGTGCTCTTATCGTCTATATATCTCGCCGCGTTCATGTATAAACTCCAACTAGCACCGGAGTGCACGCATTAGCCCCGTCGTAACTGTTCCAATGGGCTTGTGTCCGCGCGTCTCGGGCGCTGGATATTGCAGCGCTTTCACCAGCCAGGGAAAATGGGACCTTGAAGAAAGTTGCTGAAACGCGGGATAGAGGGCAGACGGGAAAGCGCGCCGAGGAAGAGGTGGACCCATATGATGTTGCATTCCGTGTTCGAGGGACCGTTCCTTGTCGTTAAACACAACCCATACGCCTCAGTGAGCATGGCGTACCAGATGTTGTGGTGCATGGTTGTCACGTCTGGATGTTGGGTATTAAGCAAGGGCGATACTGAGGGTAAAGTGGGATCCTTACTGTGGAGCTACTGAATGAAGACGTACTGGAAAGGATTGACGAAGTCATCGGTAGAGTAGGGGTATGTTCTGATCCTGGTGCGGCTTTTCAATACCCGTGATGCTAGAGTGAAACCTGAAACGTCGGCACTGCTTGGATTGGAGTCGGTCAACTATGCGGATATGGGAAGGAGGAAGACATGGGCTCGACTATAGCGTCTAACAAGTCTATAGGGAACAATTATTTACTTAAAGAGAGAGTGGGTACCTTCGCCCATTCCACCAACTTCTGTGTCTGTAGGCAACCCTGTACCACCTCTGGTGAGATAGTCAGTAACTGATTCGATGCGAGACATCGTGTACAGTGATATCATCTCGTCCCGCTGTAGGTCATCAGAGTCTACATGTGCATTCTACCAGTCGCAGATTGACTTGTGTTGGAATATGGCAATCTGGCATCATGCCGAGCTTGCTGATTAAGGAAGAAGAAGTAGGAAAAGTGTAGAAGATTCTAGTAAAATAGTATTTAGTATAAAAGTAGGTACTGTAGTGTACATCCTCATGTGTTTGCAGAGCTCAGCCAAGCACAATACCATTGGCTCGACACCGCGCATGTCTATACTAGGAACGAACTGATCCCCCGTTTTACAACAACTTGCATATTCAAATTCTCATTATATATATCTTGAAGGTGAAGATTAATGATCCGCTCTGGCAGCATAGTGGAATTCATCCCCCTCAAATCCGAGTCCTACATGCGTGATCACCCTCGGTTCCTCAGTTGCCGACGCAGTCAGACGAGACAGTGGAAGGTATATAGTGTTCATTGGGCCTTACATGTAGGTGCAATTGTGGACTTTGTTAATGTTAGTGTACGCCGCATCCATAGTGGATGTATCGACGGAATGAGAGTATTTACATAGAAGTGTTCGAACACATTGGAAGTCGTTGAAAGGCCATTGAGGATTCGCAGGATCTGTCCGCTTCTGGGGTAAGTAGCCAGAGGACAAAAGAAGGTATTGGGAGTCATGCACACCGTCCGGATGCTCTCCACCCAGGCTAACAGTACGAGGGTAGCTTTTCACACTGCTGGGGCATGCCGGTGTTTATGCCGGAAACACCGCTCATAAATACCGGCATGTGTTTGTCTAAATCTTTTTGGGTGTAAAAACCGTACAACAAAAATATAGTGAAAGACTAGATGATTTCTTTCCCATGTTCGCCTCAGTGTTTCCGCCCCCGGAACTACCTAGATAAGAATATGATGTTGTTCGCGCCATGTTTACTCGCCGGTGTTTTGCCATAAGTGATATTAGGTATTTCGTCCCTGTCTTTACAAAGGGGTCTTTGTTCCAAAAATACCTGAGCAAACACATGGTGTGTTATGGCAGGTGTTTCTTGCGGTGCTTATGACAGGAAACACCCAGTCTTTCCTTTGTTCTAGGTGTGTTTCCTGCCATAAACACCTTAAAGAAACACCCATCATAACACATGGTGTGGTCGCTTGGGTGTTTTGGGACAAAGAACACGATCGGAAACACAAGAAGTAAACACCTAATATCACTTACGGTGGAAAAACTGGTATGGAAAAACTGACCAAATTACATTATGTACATACTTAGGTATTTTATGATCAAAACACTCGCATGAATACGAAGATAGAAATTGTTGGAAAAACTAATAGTATTTCTTCGTGTCTTTTTGGGCTGGTGTTTATTGTCGGAAATATCTGCATAAACCCATGCCGGTGTTTACTAACGGTCTTTCAGGACAAAACACCCACGGACCCCAGCAGTGTCAGGATCTACGAGTGAATCTTCGCCTTCAGCCGAAGAGAAGGCGTGTTTGGTTCGTACGAGATTGCCACCATGTGCACTCATTGACGATCACTTCGGAGACTATTACCTAGTACAAGGCTATCGAGATGGGACCTGGCTGGTATTGAGAAGATTGAGAAGGGCAGATCCACGCGGCGCTAGAAGTCTGTATTTCCGATTAATCCTGGCCGCATTCTTGATCGAGAAGATATCCCAGACCAAAAACACTCCCGAGCCTGTTAGATTTGAATGATTCCACACGTTTCTTATCTGAGCGCCTATATTTTGGAAGCTCAGCGCTCATCCTTCAATGAAAAGCGGTTAATGGGCGGCAGTCTTGCAGCCAAAAATCATCTAAGATAAACTGTAAAAGGAGATGAGAGAACGCGAGAATGTATTCCAGGATAGTATATAAAAGGGATGCATTTCTCCCCTGATCTTTTTTTGTCGACACCATCGTCGATTCCGTATTCCTCTACTGTGTTGTACTCAACACTGTCCAGCATTCAGTGATTGCTGTCCTGACATGGTACGTACAAAGTGTCTTGCATTCAGTCTTTCAACTTCTCTTGCTGACTCGCTGTTTCAACGTTGTGTAGGCCGATGCCGTATTATTGGAATTGCAACAAATTGCAGAACAAATGCGCCTCCTGGAGGAGTTTGAGTTTCAGGTAGCAGAGCAACTGGGGATTTCTGCGGAGGCTACTGACGCGGTTAGAATTAACCTTGAGGCCAAGAACAAAGCTGTGGACGACGTACGTTATTCACTGAGTCTGGGGAGACTCCGCAAACTCCATCGCCTCCGCCTTCAGTATAGTCGTGCTCAGCGGAATCTTCCAGTGCAATTGGAAGTCTGTCCATCCCCTCCAGGTGTCAGTTGCAACCACAGTCGTTGTATCCGATAATACTAATCGGTCGCATTTTAGACCCCACACCGTGTCGACGGCTCTAGATTCTGGGCTGTCCTCATTGGTATCAATGATTATACATCGTATCCGCTGCGTGGATGTGTATCAGACGTACAGTTGATGGAGAGTTACCTAACTGAGGACCTCGGCATGCCCAGAGATCGTATTCAACTCCTTCTCGGATCCAAGGAGCACCTGTCTCCTGAAGATCCTCTGTACCCATCCCGTGTCCACATCGTTGGTACCCTTCTCAGTCTCATTACCAACTCCAATATCGTGTACGGCGACAACATCATCATCTACTACTCTGGACACGGCTCATACTACCCATATCATACGGAGGAGGATGACGAGCCAGAATACATCGAAACGCTCTGTCCGATCGATCGCGACACTCCTGGTGAAGACGGCAAACCTGTGCCTGACATTAGCGACCGGGAACTTAACACAATCCTATCCCTAATCTCTCGAGCCAAGGGTCATTGCATCACCGTCATTCTCGACTGTTGTCACTCTAGTAGCGTCAGCCGATGTTTACCTGAGCCGGGAGCACGTACCTTCCCCCCCATGATACACGCCACACTTCAGGATATGCTCGTTGCCGGAGAGAAGAATCTGATGCATCACCCTGACTTTCGCTCTATCTTAGCGAAGGACTGGCAGCCGGATATGAACTCCCACGTCGTCCTGGCAGCCTGTAGAGAATATCAGTATGCAAAGGCAAAGGCAGTAAAAAGGGAAGATGGCACGGTGATGGGGCACATTGGGATTTTCACGGACTCGCTTGTGCGTGTTCTACGGTCCGGTCACTGGAGAAAAGAGACGACATACGTCGATCTCCTTAATTGTCTGGATAAAATATCTTCTCAAACACCGGTCGTCGCTGGAAACCGTAAGGGTGTGCGTATCTGGTATCAAGGGCAAAATTATTAGTTTCATCTTTCGATCATTGTTGTTCTCAAGTCTTGCTTAATCTTTGGAGTTGTTTATGTTTTCGTTTGGATTCCGTATTTGCCTTTACATCGGCGTAGGTAGAGAGCACGCCGTAATGACGGTTGTAATTGCATCTGCATCACCGTATTTTTATCGATGCATAAGCCATCTCAGCGACTGAGGGTATATGTTTTCAGTGTTCGCACCTGTAATCAGTCGCCGCGATATTGATGTTGAGTTGTCAAGTTTGACTAGATACTTGAGAGTACGCATGAATTGGTTGAGCATGCCGAAAAGCGGCGACTCAGGAAGACTCGACATGTCTATGCTCGTGAAATTCCGCACTCACAGCGGAGGCCAGTACATTTAAATTAGCGAAGCCTTTCTCGGTCCTGGAAAGGCGATCGGAAAAACTGTAAAACTTCCCCCTATGGAACAAAGGACTTAAGGTACCTTTTCGTTTTACGGCGCGCAAAACAAGGCGACAAAAACCGAAGCTAAAACCGGACCCTTTGATGTCCTGTTTTAGGCTATTGAAAATGAACTGGTCACTGCAGTAACTGCATCAAAACTGCATCACAATATCATACGGACGTTGACGGCTTGTGTCTGCTACCGTACCGTACATGTTAGGCTTGAAGCTCTGACGGTATGGGTACGGTCCCGTATATACGGGGACGGTGGGCATCCTTACTCTGCTGAAACGAGGGTGGCGAGAAGGTGGGAGAGAGGATTAGACACAGCTGGCCTGGCGCTTTATGTCCTCGAGACACGGCGCAATGTTTGTGCCGTGTCTCGAACATTATGGCATCTGAGATAGGATAAGACAGTGTTATGGAGCTGATGAAGCCTTTTACAGCGGAAATGTGAGTCAAGAGCAGATACACGCCTCATTCTGAAGAGCAACCTCAGCAGAATGTCATGGGAGCACTTGTAGATTACCATGTCGAGAACCCGAACGAATGTGAAGAACGATGCACATACTGGAACGCGGAATTTCCCCTTCACATATCCGAACGGAGTCAGATGTGAGAAACAAAAATAAATGATTTGGGTAAGGGCGTAGGTACCGCAATGAAGCAATATATGGGAGCAGAGAGGGTAATATAAAAAGCTGATGGAACACCCCCGACCGGGCCTGAGTGTGTAGTTGTATGCAAAAGGTCAGTCGCCACTCATCGAGTCGCTAGTAACATTCCCGTGATGTGTTGTTGTGTTATCGGATATAACACAGATGAATCTAAAGTGTAACCGCACAATCTGCTTGCGGTAGAAGCCTAGGAGAAAGATCCGGAAGCATCAGAAGTTTTGTAAGGGTTAAAAAGCTAGCCGGATCAATGGGGACTGAACTAGGGCTCATTGCGCATATCCGAACAAAGCGGTTGACATTGAATTTCCGAATGGGATAGACCAGGTAGGAGTCACATAACAACGCTATACATGGATGGTATCAAATGGCCCTGCTGGTTCGAGGTCGAACGTTGTCGTTACATTTTATCGTCCCAATAGCTAAGAAGATAGTTGCGGGGAAATAAAAAGAAGATACCGTGGAAGGTTCGGATACCGGCCCGGTTGTTGTAGATCCATCTTGCTTTATTCGGTACATCTGGGTTTAGGGTTTATTAGCGATGGGAACATAGAGAGGAGGAAGATGCATTCCAGGACGACACACTCCAGCAATACAGAAATTTGAGGCAGTCTGATTTACTTACCTATACCTAAGATTCCATGTAAATAACAGGACTTACTGGTACTTGTACCCATACCAAAGGTTCAAGAAAGCTTTGGATCATCTCTGGAATGTAGGATATCGGATTTGAATCGAGGCTGCTGTAATCGAGGTCTGAAAGCAAAGATTCAGGAATTCCCTGAACTAATTACGAAAGCCTCCGTTTGGGGTAAAGTTTCGGCAGATGGAAAACTTAAAGTTTACTGGTGTGCGGAACGCATGCCTAGACCTTTGTTTCTCGTGCCGACATCAAATAGACCAAAATTAGGATTTCGGACAACGTTCCGGCACAGTATGCCCGAAACTAAGCCCGAAACCTTAGTTTCGGCTTTTCCTAACACGGATATCGAAATAAAGAATTCCGGTCGAGATTTCGGTAGCCCTCACATTTTTGGTACTGGTCCTGCCGAAATATGTGCTCAAACAGATGCTTTCGGCAACGATTCAGGGTAGCTGGGAATAATTAGTTTCGGCTCGAGCCCCGGAACCTCGTGATCCATTCCTGGTTTCTTTGATTTGGGATCGATTTCATAGCATCCTGGAACTTTTGGTATCGCACAGAATACCAGCAAGTCTTATTCATGATCCTAAAGCTTAGGTATAGGTACTATAATTGGGACACCCTAAATTTTAGGATTTCCGGTGTGACATGGCGTCCGACCACCTGTAAATGAATATATAGAGACAAATGCACGGTAGAAGGATGTGTACCTTCGATCATTCCATAGGATTCGGTTCCGGTCCACCCATACGAGGATGTAATCCTCGAGCGCGCCGTCGTGTTGAGGCGTCCTTGGGGTCCATATCATGTCTACATCCTGCAGATCCGAGCCAGACCTCAGCTCCATATCATGAAATAAAGAGGGGGGAAATACTTGGATGGTGTCGTGTTACTATTCTTGCGCGAATACGATGCTTCTGTCCTTCTGTACTCGTAGGTTTGGTTGTGGACTTTGTCGACGATGTAGAACGTATTTATGGGTGTGGTGTCGATGTGGGTGGTGAATCCCAAGATGAAGAAGTCGTTACGGACGGGGGAGATCTTAAGGCGATGACATTGTTGCCGCTATGAGCGTAGTCAGAAGATGAAATATGGTTTAGCGAGATAGATCTACGCAGTTTATTTGTCCGCTACCCAGCCTACAGGAGATGATGCGAGGTCTTCGGAGTCTAAGAGTGTTTTCCTCACCTTCAGTGACAGCGTCTTTGGCTATTAGGACGACGGTGTACTAGCTATGTCGTGCAAATCTCGTGTAAAAGAGTACGATGTTGATCGCACAGTTGGTTGGGCTGCAAGGTTCATTACGGAGAGGAGCTCATCCGAGTGAGCGTGAACAGACGTTAATGATTGCTTCGTATCATGTGTCGGGACTCGGCGTGGTTATATTGCGCTTGAACGACGAGTGTGAAGCTAGGTATTCGAGAGATGTCGAGTCGTTGTACCGTACGTCCCTTGTAGAGCATCATCTGATTCGCTAATAAGGGAGCTGTCGAAGGCGATACCGGGTGTGAATAGGCTATGTTTGCTAAGAAGAAGGTCAGATGGAAGCGGAAGAAAATCAGGTGGGAGAATATTAGTCAAAGCGCTTACAAGTATCAAAAAAAGGAGGGCTAAACGCGACTGCTTTATCATTTTCACGGGCAGTGCTGCCTATTCCGTTAGAGAACAGAACACCATCCTAACAGAGGTAGGCGACACGTTGGGATGGTGTATCGAATCCGAACCAAATCCGAGCGACAAGCCGATGCCAAGCTCATCAATTCATTATCGTCCGGGTAGTGCCAGACGGCGTCGCAGCCGAAAGTTTTCTTGCGTTTTACGTCGGCCCGAACGATCCGAACGATCCTTCGCTCTACCACCATACTCTTCGAACTCCTCGCCAAGATGCCAGAAACCCACAACTCTCTGTCTTTACTTGCTAAGTGCTCTACTTGCTCGAAATGCTGCCCCTGCTGCCTCCCTCACTGTTTGCTCACGAATTGGTCGCTTCCGGTCTCTGGGAGTTACGGCTAGTAGGCATCGGGGCATCTTGGTTCTTATAGCGATGCAACAATGACCGAATATTTTCGTGGTTGTCTCAGTCTTGTGTGAAATTTCGATGTCTTCCTCTCGTACCAGATTTTAACTTGCTTTGTAGGTTTACATGGAACAGTATGCGCTCTCGGCTGCTGAACGTGAACGCTGATGATCAAAGGTCGTTTACTGTCAACTCGAACACCCAGATGTATTGAGCGATCTGGCAAGCTTTTATTCAAAGGAGTGTATTTCAGTGCTTCAAACGACACCGCTCTACCAGCCCGCCATCCGCCACCACTTCCCGCCACCTTTCCAGAACACGCCGCTGTGCACAACGCACCAGTATCTCTAGCGCCAATTTCAGACCATCCGCAGAGCGTCACATCACCATCACCTTCGTCCTCGTTGCATGCTTCCTCGTTGTTCCCACCGCCTATCTCCCTTCTATCGTCGCACTGTTCTAAAGTTAACTGCGGTTCCTGTGTCTGACACGAACCCGAAGAAGAGGACGAAGGTGTGTGGGAGACGACTTTCAAGCTGCACACTGCAAGCTTCAGCGATGTGCCAAGAGTATGTATCGAATGGCGCGACCCTGGGTACGGTTTAGACGCATATCGACTAGAAGACGCTGACCGGGACCGGGAGCCGAAGAGAGGGCGCGTCGAGTATTATGAGGATGGGAATAGATGGCCGTGCTGGGATCGTGTATCAGAAATCTGCACGAAATAGCCAGGAGGCAACTACCGCTGACGAGCAGGGTTCGTCGTCGTTTCGTTGTACCTTATCATCCTGACCTTAAATCTTAAAAATGTCTCTATTGCAACTTGGCTCTTTTTGTAAGGGTGCGTTCAGAGCTCACCTTCGTGTTATTGCTACGATGAGACGAACAGGCCACATTGAAGATTGTAAGACTGACCGGAGCAAATACTTCTGCTTGGCCCAGATTCTATAGAGCGGTTGCATACGAGGTGATACTCAGCTATGGTATAAAGGGTAACATCGCCGCCTCTCATTGAAGCGTTCGATGATTGTGGCGGCAGTTCAAGGTCAAATTCATTGCATCCAAGCCAGTACGAATAGAATACTTGAAACGATACTTTCTGTCTTCCCAAAAATACTCACCAGTGCAGCGCTGAGTTTTCAATGGTTCGTGCAGTGTCCAACTAACCTGAAGATAAATATTCAGAGAAAAGCTCTATACAGGGGAGACAACGACTTCTGTTGTAAGTAGGCGTCATCCGGTTCTGCTGCGCGTGGTTCATTCATGTACGAGGACATGATTCGCGAGCGCTTGTCCATATCCTAAGTACCCTGCAAATCCCATGTCAACTTAAACTTATATAAAACATCACTTCCATATCATGAGTCGATCCAAATAGGAAATATACTTGTGCAGCATAGCAATTTCATATTATTCGTCCCGTTCCAGTCAAAGTCCGGCATTGTCATAAGAACACTATCGCCTCTAGTGAGCCCTGTTAGAGTTAGATAGTGATGGTTTGGAGAGGCAGCATGGTTGACTTGAAGGTATGTTGTGTTGTACAGTACAAGGACAGTGGCCCATCAGAGTCAAGTCATGGTGGGTACGAAATGTAATCGAAGAAATTTTGTAAAAAAATAAACAAGTTGCGTTGAAGCTCTGAAATTAAGCTTTGATCAAGACATCAATGAGTATTCCGTTGCTACAGTTGTCCGACCCTGCCTGGCAGTTATCCGTGCTTATTTTTTCGCTGATGCGCGCGAGATGCGCACTGTGAGTGCATACATGGATGCCGAACTCGGCACGGCACTGTCCAGTTGTACCTTGAGCATCGGTTATTGATATACTGTACCATTTCGATCGATTCGTCGGTCACGCGTCCGAGGACCCCTTGACGGCGACGAATTTCGGTGCAGGTCCAGGTCACAGGGCCTGTAGGTTGTCTATATCTGGCTTAAAAGGGTAATTTATGGCCACAATTTCGGTGCTTGCGGCGCCCCACCCACCCGTATTATCACACGGCTTGATGAATCGATTGAAATGGTATAAAATGCCGACCAGAGTGAAGGACAGCCGTCAAGAACCTCTTTGCGCGTACACTATAAGTATGCAGAGCAAAATATGGAAGCTCCCAAGTGTTCGAAAAGCCGCCTCGTTGAACAACGGGCAGCAATGAAACAAAGTCATCTATAAATCTACAAGGAATACAGTAGGTATGTTAGAGTAGATTCTACGAAGACAATGGTACCGGACAGATATTGCGGAAAGATAAAACAAGAAACGACCAGAAAGAGTACAATCTTACACCACAGAGATTTAAAGAGGCCGATGGCGGTAAACATTCCAACTTCCAAGAATTTGCCAGCCTCTGCGACCGCTTCCAGGCATGACACTGTCTTTAGTCCGGTGGCACCGCTTCAAGCTTGAGCCTCACCCAACTTGTGACTACGTTATTAGTGTACACCTTGGTCGCCCGGGCAAGCAGTAATGGTGGCATGTACATTCTGACCAACAAACAACCGGGTCCCCCAGAGCATGATAAATACATGCACACATAAGACTGTGTTGTATCGCAGCGGAGAGGTCACAACGACGGCAAGAAGATCGGAGTGCGTTATCGGCGGTCGCCTTCATGGTACCGTCACCGATGATCCAGAATTGGCTGGTCCTACTCGTGCTTGGTCTCTTGGTATTCGGAATAAACTGACTGACTAGCGACGGAGTGCTATTGGCCAACATTATAGTGGCACTGCATGAGTCATCGAATTCGAATTAATAGCAAGTTGCCGCTGGAATTCCCCAGATATATCTTCCGCTACATATCATGTTCTGGCTAGACTACCTTGGAGCTTTGCAAAGACGGTCTACAGTCAGAGTGACCTTGAAGAGCACGGATCAGTTGGAATATACAGAGTGATTCCACGATGAATTTGCAGTATGTGAAGTACAGCACAAATATACGATTCATGCACAAAAGACGGACAGGTGAAGCCAAAGATACACTGTATTGAAATGTATTTGATGAGCCCTTGAGCATCTGCCATACTTAGATGAGACGTACCAATAGCTGAACAAGACGAGAACCAGATCGCAGAAAACACGATCAGAGATTATGTGCCAGAAAGATGAGCGAGACGTGAGACAGAAGTGACCGCCAAGCAGGAAAGGCACAGTCAAAAAGCGAGGTCAAGTGATGTTGGCGAGCAGTAAACGATATCTTTCCTCATGTCGAAGGCACTCTTATACACATCTGAAGCACAATGAATATAGGAAGTTTGTAAGAGGAATATAACATACCAGTGTCTTCACCCTCCTTCTTGCGCACAGTTGCCTTCATTTTTTTCTCGAGACTAGCCAAGACCTCTTGTAGAGGCCATTTGTCCTGAGTCAGAAGTCCTACTCGTTGCATTCAACCGTTGCGGGCTCACTTGACTATGAGGTCTGTCATCTGTAGGTCTAGTTGGGAGTCCACTTGCTTGGTGAGCTCTTCTGATCCAGTGTTTTCCATCGTTATGAGGGATGCCGAGGAGCAAACGCGAGTCGAATGATGTTGCAGCCATAGTTGTATTTCAAACCCCGATGGCACCAGGCCAACGCAGCGCGAACTTGGCGGGAATCCTACCAACCATCCCGGAGTAGGGTAACGACATCCTCCAGCAGTATAGTCGTTATTGGGATGACTCTACAATAGAAACCGACGAAATACGCGAGGCGATGAACAACTTGAATGCTAAAAGAAACAGCACACACCGACATGTGCCGAACCGAAGAAGATGCCGAGAACAGAGCCTGGCCGGCAAACACCGACTTAACCAAAATGCACCGCCACCGAGAAACACCGAAAAACCGCATAAGACCGAGCCTGTATACAAAGCAGTAGTATTAGGAGCTCGAAGATATAACTTTCATTGTTACCATCACCACCAATCTCAATCCTTATCTCTTTTCTAAGTTCTGCGCAACTCCATCCCAAAACTGCGCGACGAGATGAGCATTCGGGACTTGCCGTCTATCCATGACGATGTGTCACGTGGCTGCTTAACGGCGGCTGACGTTCGTCTAAGACGTGGTTTATCCCCTCTGGGTGTCAGTCCCATCCACCGTCGTCGTACCCCGTAATGCTAATCGGTCGCATTTTAGGCTCCTCACCCTGTCGACGCCACTAGATTCTGGGCTGTCCTCATTGGTATCAATGACTATGCGTCCTATCCGCTGCGTGGTTGTGTATCAGACGCACGGCTGATGGAGAGGTACTTGACTGAGAACCTCGGCGTGCCCAGAAATCGCATCCAGCTCCTTCTCGGATCCACAGAGCATACATCCCCCGACGATCCGATGTATCCCTCCCGTGCCCACATCATCGATGCCCTTCTCAGTCTCATTACCAACCCCGAGATCGCGCATGGCGACAACATCATCATCTACTACGCTGGACACGGCTCGCGCTACCCGTTAACGGAGGATGACAAAGATGACGAGACCGAATACATCGAAGCGCTCTGCCCCATCGATCGCGACACTCCTGGTGAACACGGCAAACCTGTCCCTGACATCAGCGACCGCGAACTTAACACCATCCTGACCCTAATTTCTCTATCCAAGGGTCATCGAATCACCGTCATTCTTGACTGTTGTCACTCTGGTGGTGTCAGCCGCAGCCTACCACAGCCAGGAGCACGTACTTCTCCCCGAATGACACGCGCCACATTTAAGGAGATGCTCGTCGCTGGAGACAATACTTTGAAGCACCATACTGGGTATCGCTCCATTTTAGAGAGGTACTGGTGCCCAGACATGGACTCCCATGTCTTTGTGGCGGCGTGTAAGGATGACCAGTGTGCAAAGGAGAAGAAAGTGAAAGGGGACGATGGGGAAGATGGCACGGCGGCATATATTGGAATATTCACGGACTTGCTTGTGCGTTTCCTCCGGTCCGACTGGAAGAAAGAGACGACATACGCTGATCTTGTTCATTGGTTGGATAAGGCGCCTTACCAGACGCCGGTCGTTGCTGGAAAATACAAAGATGCGCGTCTCTGGTATCAGGATTGAAGGTATCATCGACTATATGATTTGTCTTGCTTTGTTAATGCTTCGTTTGCTTTCTATATGCTTTCTGTTCCTCAATGTAGATAGGATCTACCTTATAGAGGGAGTCGCAATTATCAACGTCGTATTTTCTCGTGTATTTTTAAGTGTATGCCATGACCGCAGCCGCTAGACCACTACAAAAGCACATCAGCAGTGAACACCAGCCTTCAGTTTTAGCAAGAGAAGCGCATGGGCGCTGACGTAGCAGGACCGGCATGGATTCTTTCTTGTGGATTTGGTGGGCGAGATTGGAAGAATGAAGCCGTTCCCTCAGCAGTGAACATCGGACCTCCTCAGGCTTTTCTTCATCGCCTGTATCTCAACCCCAGCGTCTCTAGTGACGAGCACGGTGAGACAAAACCTCGACCGTTGCCATTTGGATACAGGTCTCTAGCTCAAGAACACGCGAAGCTCTGCATTTCGAATAGCTCATGCATGAGTGCACATAGACTTTTGCGTAGTAAAACAGATAAGGATGAGTACCCGGGGATTCGGCAAGATGTATCCATTGGTGAGGAGCAAGGTTCGCCTCCCTGAGCTGGTCAGCTATTCCATGAATTTGTATCACAATGAAGGAATATCTATTTACTGCTTCGGCTTCTGTGACCCGTGAGCTACCGGAAATCTATCGTACCTCGAACTTGGTGTAACGGCCTTTTTCTCAGGATTGGACTACCCTTCGCAATGATTTGGTACTGAGATCAACTGATTTTGCAATGTCGCGTTATTAGCTTGCTTTTTCTTTGGAGTGCGTCAAGAGAAGAAATTACGACCGTAAGTTGATCGTGAGGTCGGACCTGGTTGGTTTGCTTATTCTGCAAGGCAGGTACTTCGACTTTAGTAAGAACGCACGGAATGGTGTTTGTCTTAGGGTATGGTGTAACCGTTAGCAAAGGCACCCGGTTACCGAAGGTTCGAATCCTCGTACACAAATAAATCTAATTTCCATTCGTTTTACTTGCCTGAACATGTACATCGCCCCCCAGAATTCACGAAACTGCAGGTTCCGCAATGGCTTGAAGAACGAAGCACAGTGAAGTTCTGGCGGATACGGTAGCGAGAGGCGATGCGGTAATAAATAGTATGTAGCTGGTATTGCGATTCCATTCAACATCCACTTGGAACGCTCGTATCATCCACATAGTTCGCAGCGTTCACGCCTAATCCGCGACTTGCGAAAGCGCTCCATAGGGTACACGCGTTAGCCCCGTCATACCGGTTCTGATCAGCTTGTATCCATGCGTCTCTTGCGTTTGGTACTGCAGCGTGTTTATCAGCCACGCAACACGGGAAGATTGTGATCGATACTTACGCGTGGGGTTACATGGCTGGAGAGAAAGCGCGTCGATGAATAGATGGAGCCAGACGATGTTGCCTTCCGTGCCCGAAGGGTCGTCCATCGCTGTTGCGGAGAACCCGTGCACCTCGACGAGTGCGGCGTAGACATTGTGGAGCATGTTTGCCCATACTTCGCCGATATCTGTTGGGGTCAGGGACCAGTCGACGTAGGTGAGAATGAGTGCTTACCGTGAACATCGTGGAGCTGCTGAATGGAGGAGTACCGGAGAGGATTGACGGACGCGTTGGTTGAGTAAGGATGGGTCCGGATGCCTGCGGGGTTATTGAATACCCAGGCTGCTAGAGCGTAGTCTGGGACGCTGGAGTCCTTGTGTTCCGTCCATCTGGAATTAGGATTTGTTAGCTATGGTTCATGAGAGATGGACCACACGTACTCTGCCATAGCGTCTGACCAGCCTGTAGAAAACGGTCGTCAGAGTAGAATGATGGACAAAGAGAGTGTGGCTACCTTCGCCCATTCCTCCGGCTTCTAATGTCTGTAAGCACCGTCCAGTCCCCCCGCCGGTCAGGCGGTTGGTGATTCCATGGGTAAATTCGTGGACGATGATGTCATTCTGGAGTGCTCCATCGCGATTCGGGGTCGTCAGAGTCCATATGTACATCCTACAAGTCCCGGATTGACCACTATGTACATAGTCAGACATCAGTAATCACATTTCGAGAAAGAACATACTCAGGCGGTGTAGCGAAATTCGCGTTGTTCGTCCCGCCCAAATCCTGCACGCTCATAAGCACGCGGTCACCTTCTGCCCCTCCCTTTCCAAAGTTTGAGTTTTGGAAATTGTACGACGTTTCTGTCCAGCCGTATTTGTACGCGTAATCGTGGACTTTGTTGATGATGTAGAAGGCGTTGGTGCGTGCGGCATCGATGTTGGATCCGCCGGTGGGCCCGAGGGTAGTGTCGTAGGGGTAGTCGAACGTATCATCAGAGGATTGGGAGGTCGTTGCAGATTGGGAGGATTTGTAGGCGATGACATTGTTGCCGCTATGTGAAGATCAGAAGGTGGAAGATGATGCGCGGTGAGGGACGTACGCGGTTTGGTTGCTCGCTACCCAACCTGAAGCGGATGAAGCAATGTCTTCGGGGTCTACGAGTGTTTCTTCGCCTTCGATGACGGCATCTTTGGCTATTGGTACCACGGTGAACTATTGATGTTGCGTCAATTTCGTGTAAGGTAGTAGGAGGTGGGCTGTACCGTTGCTTCTGCCACAAAGTCTGTCACTGAGAGGATCTCACCCGAATGGGCATCAACGAATGCCTCGTACCACGCGTTGGTGTCCTCGTTTTGGACTTGAATAACGTGTGTGAGGGCCACGGATCCGTCGGGCCGGGCTAGATACTCGAGAGACGTTATGCCGTTGTGGGTTCCCAGGAGAGTGTCTTCGACTTTGCTGATGAGAGAGCTGTCGAGAGCGATACTGGGTGTGGAGGGCGCGATGTTTGCTACGAGGGAGATCAGATGAGGAATGGCGAGATTTGTCAAAGCCTTACATGTATCGACAAAGGAGGAGCCAAATGCGACCGCCTTTCCATTCTTGAACGCAGCATTGGCCACTGCGTTGGCGAATGGAACACCATCCTACCGGGGCCCCGATTAAATCCAAGCAAATACAGAAATAAAAGACGGAAATACGTGGTGTTGCTTAGCATATGAATAGGTCATGCTATCAACCGAATGCCCCGATCTGTAACCAACGGAGGATATGTTGACACCAAGTTCAGACGCAATGAACGAGACAGCCGATGACTCGAACGATTCGGCCTTGAACGAGATTGCTTCTGATGTCTCTTTACCGGAACCATATGTCTATCCAAACGATCAGATTAGTCTGGAAGAATGATTTTCTACGTACTGTATACATTGACTTTGGGTGATACGTTTCTACCTTCAGATCACGTCCAATGGTCTTGACGCGATGCGTTGCGTGTTTCGAGGAGGTCGGCCATGGCGCCGCGTTGACCAATGTCGAAGCACAGAGAGCGGCAACTAGGAGTGAGGTGTTGAATGCGACCATTTTCCTCGTAGGAGCCAAGACTCAGAAAGGCGAGCCCTGCAGGACGATGCATCTGGCATAAGGCGACACGGGGCATCTTTAAGGCAGAGTAAAATGAATGGCTAACTGAGGATAGGATGGTAGCATGGTCCTCAGCACTGGTGGAGAGAGGGAGTACATGCGGGTATCCGTATCACATGGATACGATATTACATGTTTGATGGTAAAGAAGCAAGGGCAACCCGGGGATTGATAGGTGAGAAGCACCAGACAATGAAACCCCCGACCGTTGGCACGAGCCTATCTACTGAAGATATTCTTTCCGAAGTGAATGTAAATGCAGTTTCGCAGCCAAGGTAACTCAAGGCGATGCCTATGCGATGCGCCTTGTTAACGATGCAAAGGACTGCATAAGAAGAACACATTTAAGCGTGATCTGGGCCAGAAGATTGCAAAAGGGAAACCCGGGGAGAACAACGGTATGGTGCTATTGGTTTTGAATTTGCACGAGAAACTCGCGAGGGTGCAAAAAAGGGAGACGTCGTCGTGAGACTGAGAAATTATGATCTGATCGTTGATGATCGAATCATCGATCGGCAAAGCGGCCGAAGTTTGTTCGTGTTTTGCTTAGCCTTTCGCTCTACCATCACCCACCCAGGAGGCTGTCACCCCATATGCTGGTTGAGCTTTGCTAGCATCGGTCAAACTGCCAGAAATCGCTCAAAAGAGCTTACTCCTGGTCAATGGAAGAAATCTACTCGGAAATGACCTTCTTTTGCTTTCCGGCCTGGTGCCAAACTGGTCCAGTACATTACCTTACTTGCTCAAAGCGTCGTCCTCTCTGTCACGTGGTCTATTCAGTACTCCGTCGGTCCTCAATCTCTTCGAATGTTGTCCAATCCGATGCTTTGGGAGCATGCAAAGCTCTTCCGGTTTATAGTGCCAGATAACGGCCTAGGAAGTTTCCTGTGTTGTATGGAGGACCGCTTAGAGAAGCGTGGCTTGGGGTGTTACTGGGGTGTCATCCAAACTGTAAGCGTGCTCTGTAATATTCGTTGCTGATGTTTGGCGCCCGGTGGCTAACAGTTGTCAGGCGGAATGACCCTTCCTGATATTATACCGCCACACTTTCTGATGTATCAAATGGTATACAATTCAGGTAGACGCTCTTCTTCTGCACGCAAATCGTGATACCGAACTTCAAATCCTAGGTCGAGAGGTGAATATTTGAATGCCCAGCGTGTTGCAGCTTTTATCCAGAACTGCATAGTCAGTTATATCGTCCGCCTGTCTCGCCGCACCGCCCAACAGTTCTATCCTTTCCTTCACGGATGTCGAGGATCGAAACGGATTGCTGGCGCATTCCGGCACGAATACGGTGTCATAGCTTTGTGTGACACTTCGGACATAAGGAGTTGTACTTGATCCCTGATCGACGCCGAACCATGGGAGTGCCCCCTTGTAGCCTCGAGGGACCGACTGCCAAGCCTTTATGATCATCAGCCATCAGCACTCGTCTCTGACTGAATGGCGTAATCTGATGTCCCGGATTATGCGAAATAGACGCGTTAGTAGTATTTCGTGGGATCTTTCAGATATATTGAGTGCCGCGATCCATGCTGATAACGGTCATCAGGCATTGTACCATACATGTACGTCCTTATCTCAATGTGGTTCTACACGCTCTCACATATTATCAGAGCTTCGGGTGACCTCTTATCAAGGATCTGCTACCGCCCTCGTGCTCTAGATGCTGAAAGCCTTTCTCACACTTCCATTTGTCTTGCTAACTGTCTTCCTCATGATCGAAAAACGGAGTAATTCCATGGTCCGCGACTCCCGACTGCTATGTCGATCTCACACCGGGGCCTCTTAGCCTAGCCAAGACCTTCAGCCGTGGGTTTCCCGCACATGAAAGGCATTTTGTGTTCCCATAGTTATCCGTATTGTCATAACGTTGCATGTGCAGGTCTACGGCTTGTACGGCCGGATAATACAGAATAAAAGGGCGAACGAAAGGAAAAGGAATCACCCCGGTCGAGCTTCAAGCAATGGTGGTGCGGCCTAGTACTCTCTTGGTGGTATCCCTGGTGGCGTGTGCAGCGATGGCGGCTCCTTGGACGGTGTCATCCAAGCACGGTACGCATCGTACACGGACCATACGCCGTGATCTCCAGATCGAGACGTTCCATCCCCCCTCGACCTTCGAGGTATGTTCAATAACGTGCTGCTCTTCCTGCGCCCGCTGACTCTGAAGTCTGCAGACGTTCGGAGAAGGAATAGACCATCCTGTCTCGGCATTCGTCGGTGCGAGCTTAGAGGACAGCGCGACCTCGTTCGTCTCATCCCGCCTTGGTATTGATCCCAGCGCCGTTACTTTCAAATCTGGTTTTGTTGGAGACGTCGCTAGCCATGCGTTCGTTCGACAGACCCATGTTTGTGTTTTCATTCTTGTCTCATAAGATATGGGGATATTTATCTATGGTGACTGTAGGATGGTGTCCCATTCGCCAACGCTGTTGGCAACGTTGCCATGAAGAATAACAAGGTTCATATCACTTACTTATACCGGCAACCTTTTTATTGATCTCTTATCGTTTATCAAGATCGTGTCATTCGGATCATCATTCGTGTCTCCAGGTAAGTTTGCTGCTCTGGTCAGCGATCTTTCTTGATTGCCATTTACACAGCAAGCATCGCTTCATCGACACCTTCCGTGTCCCTGGAAGATGCCATCGCCTCCGCCGAGTCAACACTCTCAGGAACCTTCAACCAATTCCCGTCTACTCTCGAGTACCTAGTCAAGGACGACAACACCGTCGTGCTCACGCACGTAATCCAAATCGAGAACGAAGAAACTGGGGCCTGGTTCGAGGCGTTTGTTGACGCCCACACTGGAGACGTCGTCTCGGTGACGGACTTTGTTTCCAAAGCTTCAGTATGCACACTTATCTCAAGTTCGCTTAAATCATCCTCTGAGAACACCTACAGTATCGGGTTCTTCCGTTCAATCGCGAACTTCCCAGTGAAGGCTTTGCGACGGTTACTGATCCGCAAGATCTCGCAGCCTCTCCTTTGGGCTGGCATTCTACCGGAACGACCACTACCACGTATGTTACCTAGGCCTTCACTGAACTAAACCGTCTTCCTTACTCTCGCTTCTTGCAGTGATACCTCGTGAGTGTAGGTTCTTGTTATGCGAACTAGCATCCAACGAACAGATGTAGGGGAAATAACGCTATTTCATTCAAGGGAGCGCAGTCGGCGACCACGCAGCAATCTTCGACCGGCCTAAACTTTATCTACACCGATAACGATAGCTTGGCACCAACCGTTGCTGCGAACCTCGACGCAGCGCGGACGAACGCGTTCTTTATTGTGAACAGTGTCCACGACCTGCATTATAGGTATATTTGTCGGCGCCTATTCCTTGGATTGATAATTGATAATTGTATTCATAGATATGGTTTCACCGAGGTTCGTCCGGATTTATATTTCCGCCAGATTAGAGTAACCATGATGTCTCGGTTCATCAGTCCGCGTTCAACTTCCAGACGAACAATTTTGGATTGGGAGGTGTTGGGAATGATCGTGTTACGATCTCCGTCCAAGATGCGAATGGCATTGATAATGCTGATTTCGCTACACCTGCCGAGTACGTCGTACCTCGGTGCCCCTTAACCTTGAGACTGACCCTTTTGTTCAACATTAATAGTGGACAGTCTGGTCGAATGAGTATGTTTTTGTTGATTGTTTCTTACACTGGCTGTCCTCAAGCTTGTTAAGGGATGTTCTTGTGGGACTTTACCAATGTGAGTAAGACGTTTCTTTGAAAGGTCACTGTCTTTAATTGGAATCTATAGCCTGATCGCGATGGCGCCCTGGAGAACGATATTGTCACGCACGAAAACACTCATGGCCTCACAAATCGTATGACCGGCGGAGGAACTGGGCGCTGTTTGCAGACTCTTGAAGCGGGCGGTATGGGTGAAGGTTAGTGATAGTCTTCTTAACGGCTCGGTTTGATCCCTAATCCTCTTTTTGTAGGTTGGTCAGATGCCATGGCAGAGTAAGAGCACCATATCCCCCCTTAGTCATCGTACTGAGTAAAGCAACCGCCCATAGCTGGATTGAGAAGACATCTTCGGCTGTACCCGACTTCATTTTGGGGCAATACGTCATTGACGATCCTGCTGGTATTCGGTCTCATCCGTACTCTACGAGCGCGTACGACCCATCCATCTACTGCGGTCTATACAACTAACGCTGTCTGATGTAGGACTGTAAACCCTCTCCGCTATTCGTCCGTCGCTACCCTCAATGAAGTCCATAACATTGGAGAAGTCTGGGCTAATATTCTGCACAACGTCTATGCGGCGCTCGTTTCCGAACTCGGTTGGTCAGCTACTGCCAAGACGGATCCTACCGGTACGGCCGGGAACGTCGTCCATCTCCACCTCTTCCTCGACGCGTTGGCCCTGCAGCCTTGTAACCCTACGTGTATGGCTTCGTATTTGCTTGTTTGTGGGGGTTCCTGCTGATGAAGTTCTGATAGTCCTGACTGCCCGAAACGCGTGGATTCAGGCTGACGCGAACAGATTCGGTGGCGCCAACACGTGCACCTTGTGGAGGGCCTTTGCTAGTCGTGGCCTGGGCGTCAATGCCGCTAATCACAGCGATGACTCCACAGTTCCGTCGGGATGTTGATGTCAGAGCGAGAAGATACTTTTGTTTTAACGAACGATAATGCATAAAGGAATGCACCTATTCTGACAAATCATGCATGATCTTATCCATTCACTGTTCCAGTAAGGGTAGGATTTGAATTTGATGGTGGACCTTTCTTTTCTCATTTTCTGGTCGTACCGTCAAGCAGCGCTTCTTGTCTTTCAGACGTAGTTCCTCCGACAGTTCATTAGTGCATCTGATCGTGGGCCATGATACCATCGTTTCCCGCACTACAGGTAGGTCATGACTCGTCCACTTGTCTTAAGTTGGCTAGACCAAATGATCTATCTCTGGGAATAGAAGAGGCCGAACATCAACGTACTGCGGGAAGCGGCAAAGAAGGATTGTCGTCACGCGACCTACTTAGCTCCGGAGGCCAGTTTATTTTCTTTGAACGAGGTACGAACCTTTCGCTCCAAATGTTGCTACTTGGAGAAAAATACAAATGCGGTCTTTTTATGGCTGGGTTCCTTCAGGTCGACAGACTCCGGGTTGAACAAAGTGGGAATACATTGTCGGCAACGTATCCGGCACGTTGGATCCACGCGGGCGGAAAATCCCTTGGCGTCATGATTCGCGTTAGCAGAAGCTGAACGCCGAACGGAATGCTACACTTCATGACATTCTTCAAGTTACGGTGGACGTCGGAACTTTATTCAGTATGAATATCATGCACTAATATGCAACCATTTCCGATTTCTATTTCCTCTAGTCAACCTCTAGTACAAATTGCTTCAAACTGCGATCTTCACGTATCATCAACGTATCATGGTTTCTGAATGTTCTTCCATTTTCCCTGTTTCACGGAGATGTAGTCTCTCGTCCGCGGAGATAATCGCGCCTGCGCTGATGTTTCACGGCCTCGAGGCACGGTTTTAAACGCCGTCGCGCAAGGCTCGAGACTCTCATGGGTGTAGTCTCCTTTGCGGCTTCGAATGGACCTTGCTATACCAGCCTTTCATTTCCTAGGCGAGTACTGCCGAGTTGACAGAATCTCTCTTCCAAACCAGCTTTTAATGTTGATGTTTTCTGTGTTTTGTACACAAATGTTAGATTTGTCAAGGCGCGCCCGGCAGAAAACCAAATTAGAACATGGCGACGAGTTGGATCATTAATAATCCGCGTCCGAATTTACTTCTAGAGTCGGTGCCGGCAAGCCAAGACCTTTACCAGGATGGAAGTTGTCCGTTAACCTTCCGCGAGGCTTCAGTCTTCCTTATTCTGTCTAAGTACCCGTGACAGATCCTTGAAAGGAGAGGAAAGCTTGTTTTTAAAGGAATCGCGACTCACGGGTCTCGGTGTCGTTTGTGCCGTTAACGCCCAAAATAATTTCATACATCGAGCCGCCAACTGCCGCCAATCAGCCAAGTCACACGGAACATAACGAAAACCGCGGAGACTGTCATAGGCCTCGGACATGTTGCACGCCCCTGTTCACCGATGAATGAGTCCTTCGCCTTTTACCCTTTATTTGGACTCACTCTTATACCACTACAGAACGACTCTAGTCCCCATTCTTTCCTACAAGCTGTACAACTACCTTTACTAACGCCATGTCGTGGACACCGAAACGTTCTCTTTCTGAAAGTAAGCAGCGTTTTTGATATGGTTACCTGGCTCTCACGATGTCTTCTCCCAAAATCCTCGCAGCCGAGGACATACTATGTGGTCCTGGATGTGCTCACGAAGTAGAAACTCGCCTAATCGACGGCAAACTCCTAAAGGTGTACAAGAATTTGGCCCCGACGCTCCGCGCCTTTTGGGTGTCGGCGGCGGAGAAAAATGGCGACAAGACTTACATCGTTTTTGACGGCGAGCGCTACACTTACCGCCAGGTTTTTGATAGCTCAGTGCGCACGGCGGGCATTTTTTACACCGTTTATGGTGTTAGGAAAGGTGATATTATCGTCGTCCATCCTTTGTCCCTCACTACTCACATTGTGGCATGGTCTGTTAGGCGATAGAGTCGCTGTGTGCTCCAGGAATGTATCCGAATATTTGGTGATTTTCTGGGCGATCCGTAAGCAGGTCTCAATGGCATTTGTCCTCTTAGCGCTCACTCTCCCTGAACAGACCTCCTCGGTGCCGTGCCAGTTCTTGTCAATGCGTAAGCCATCTTTCCTCTCTCCATTCTTCAGGTAGCAGCTGGTTACTCTCCTACTCAGATGGCTCCCCCTCGGGCCTCTTACTTTTTGTCTCATACATACCCAGCCCCGACTACTCGTCGTTGACGCTGAACGTGCAGATATTCTGGCATCTGCAATCGACAAGACATGCGCCGAAGCTGGAATTACCGCAGTCCTTGTATTGCATCCCAAGGGTATTCCTCAAGGGATGGAGAACTACCACGATGCCGTCGACAAATACCTAGGTACCTACAAGGACATTTTCACAGACTATCCTACTATTGGCCCAGAGGACAACGCTATTGTGATGTTCACTTCTGGTAAGCGCCTCATTCTCGTTTATATATTTACTCAATATCAATATCTGTCTACATTGTAGGTACGACTGGCTTACCAAAGGGTGTATTAAGTACCCAACGCCAGTTTCTCACAAACACGCTCAACGTACGTGGGCACTGTTTGTTTCAAGGTCGAGCATTCAGCCTTCATACGAGTTGCAGACCATCGTTGGTGGAAGGCGTGCACTGCTCAGACGGGGAGGAAATCTCCCGGACCCCGCTTCTCTTGTTAACGGGCCCCAAAAGGGCGCTCTCATTGCCGTTCCTCTCTTTCACGTTACCGGGACGACTAGTTACACCGTACGTTGTTTGATCTATATTGATATACTTATCAATCTCATTGTGTGCAGATGTTGGCAACCATGTCTGGAATGAAGATCATCCTTATGACTAAATGGATAACTGAAGAAGGTCTGTATAACTCATGCACATCTGTCGTTTTCTCACATTTGTCTTCAGCGGCTCGGTACGATTCCCATGTAAAACTTATTAGAACCCTACGACTTAAAAAGATTGTGCAGATTGATCAGAGAGGAAAATGTCGGCGTTGCCGGCGGGTATGAGCATTTTGTTTCTATTATAGTTGATGGTCTTATCCCGCGTGTTTAGTGTCCCAGCCATGGTATCCGACCTCATGGATAGCTCTCTCGCCGGATATCCTCTCGAGGGCCTGTTCTTCGGTGGATCTCCGGCTCCTGAAATTCTCTCCTCTAGAGCGAGAGAAGTTTTCCCGGCCGCTGAACTGTACGTTGCTACAAGAAGGCATTGAGCGATGGTCCTGATCATCTCATAGGAGTCAAGGCTACGGGTTGACAGAGACCAATTCCATATCCGTCGCAGTGAGTCGGTTCGCATGTTCTGAGCAAGAAACATTCTGACAGCTTTTGTAGATCGCTGGAGAGGACTACATGGCTCGACCAGGTAGCACGTACGTGCAGGTCATTTTATTCGAATCAAATATTTATGCGACTCGCTTAGTGGGCTTCCTTCGCCTGTAAATGAGGTCGCTATCGTCTTGGACGGAGTACGACTTCCCAGAGGACAGACAGGCGAGGTTTGGCTGTATGTGTGTTATTCCCAGTCTATCTTCCCATCCTCACATCGGTCCTAGTCGCGGACCCAATGTTATGAAAGGATACTGGCGTGATCCAGGTTGGTGTCCTGCTTTTCAACAATTACACGGTGCTACATTTCTTCCTTAGTGGCCACGAACAGCGTGCTCACATCTGATGGATGGCTCAAGTCAGGAGATTTGGGAATGCAGGACCAAGATGGATTCCTGTACATCAAAGATCGAAGTAGGTCGTTTTGCCGAAGTCTGGTTTCCCTGAACTCAAATCAGGCACTAGTCAAAGATATCATTATCCGCGGCGGTGAAAGCATTGTGAGTCCGAATGTACTTGCTTCGTCATCATTAACTCACGCACACTCGTATGGTAGTCATCTATCTCTATCGAAAATGGACTATATAATGATCCACGACTGGCTGAAGTAGCTGCTGTGGGTCTCCCAGACCCTCGTCTCGGCGAGCTGGTTGCCGCTGTTGTGTCGGTCAAACCGGCATTCAAGGGCAAGGTAACAGAGGAATCTGTGTTAGCATCCGCGCGCAAGAAGTTTGTCCTTCCCCTTTTTCAATCTTTCTCGTGCTAATGCCCATTCTAGCCTCCCGAGGTTCGCTATTCCAGTGATGATTCTCGTGCTGGAAACCCCGTTCGGTACGTGCCATAATTAGGTTATTGTTATTGACTGAACTGGGTACCGTGTATTGTAGAATTGACGCCGTCCGGAAAGATCATGAAAGGCAATCTGCGCACGCTCGCTTTGGGGGAATGGAAGAAGCGTAACGGTGTGACTTCGGACGTGCAGAGTAGATTGTAAAAGCTATTTACGTTTGATTGTTGGTGTGTGACTCGGAGAGAGGTAGGATAGTATCTTGAATACCTGATTTATATGCATTCGTATCTTTTAATATTTATGTGTAGGTGGAATATCTCTTTTCAATGCTTGAGAAGAACGATGATTGACTGTTACATTTCTAACGAATGCGAGACAATTTTCCGCGATTTCTGACTGTTCTCGTCCGAGTATACGGGCTCTCTTCAACGTAGTTCCGTTAGAGCTGAAGTGCATACACTCGTCGGCGCGTTTTTCTTCGATTAGACGCCAGAGTACAAACGATATACTGATTAACACTGACGGCTTTACTGTTGTACAAAATTCTCGAGACGCGTAGGAGAGAATTAGAATGATGGAGTATCCTGCGGAACATTCCTTAGTTAGGATTGGTATCAGGTTGATCCGATTGTCGCAAGTCAGTGGGACAATTATAGACGTGCAACTGTAGGTTTCCGACTTTGCTATGATGGACTACCTTCCAATTTTCCCATTCATCAAGGTACCGGCGACGCATCATGAATAATAACTATTATACATTACAGATCACAACGCGGATAACCCCTGTAATTAACTTATAATTCTAAAGTATTATGAGGTCCTCAAGCCACGTAGTCTAATTCTACTTGGGTCACCAACCAAGAATTCTCCACAAGGTACGACATTCTGGAAACCTAGAGCAAAACAAGCGAATCCGATGCTCCGCATCATGAAACCGTTCCAGCGCAAAGCTTTTCCAATCTTTTGAGTTCCTCTCCTGCTTACTCATTCCATTAATAATTCCCAACAAGGAGTGCACATCCGCCGCGTCCGAAGAATACTTCCTTTGATGACACCACGCGGTAGAATCCACGTTATCTTTCCACCCCTTGAGTTTATCCAGAAGAAGTATGGACATAGGGACGACCGGTAACCCATGCTTCTCGACAATGACCTCGGAGAACAGCTTCGGCAGCTGCGATGTTCCAGCTCTGATAATATCGACTTTGACTTTCTTCATTTCCCTGTCGTCTATATCGCAGTACCAAAGCACATTCCATGGCGATTGTGGGGACTTGAAACAGACGAGGTAGAGAAGGGCAGGATTCGCCGCCACGAGAAGCACTTTGATCTCCTCCGGATCGCAAAAATACGAACGGGTGACGCCGCCCAGGGTGCTCTGTAGCTTCACGTGTGATCAACATGTGGACCGACAGCATGCTCGATGAACGAGCCTTGAGGTAAATGAAGCACTTCTGCAGGAGATTCGGAGAAGATCGGGCGATCGTCGCCTGATCTTGCAAAAGATAGGAAAGGAGGTCCTACGAGCCTGTTGTGAACAAAAATATGGATAAGTGCTGGCAGATGATCTTTTCTTGTTTCTTGTGTACTAGGGAATAATCCTTCTTCATCGTAGTCATAAGGCGCTTCAAAAGCGGAACAGTGGATTCATCAGCACACAAATAGAATTTACACTAAGAAAGTTCTGATCGGCGGTATTCCAAATTGTCAAATTGTATCCCTTTCCATAGAGACGCCCTGCGCCAGAGCGTCCGCGATCGACGAGAAATCATAGCACAGTAGCACATCTTCTCACCCCATAGACTCCATCGACTACGTCCATTCATGCAGGATCATTCCAGGCTCGAGGAACTAGTAGTCTCATTGGCTCATCTACACGACCGGGTCTTCTCTCTGCATCTTCCAGTCTCGCTGATGTATCGACCACGATGAGGCTGAGCGAGACGGCGAGAGACGTGGAAATTGCATAACCCTGTCTAGGCGATCCCAATTGGACCATGCCATGAGGTCAGAAGACCATTGCCTGATTTCAACCTTAACACGAGGTGATGAATTAAGGACAAATAGTCGTTGCCTGGCCACGTTGCTGAAAACATCCACCACTACAAGGCCGACATTGACGCTCTCCAGAACTCCACCTGCAATTATGGACTGGATGGTGTCGATGACGGGAGTAGCATCTGGAAAAGGGTCGAGTTTGTTGACTAAACGTTGCCGGTTGCGCACGATTACGTCTCGATGAATGGAAAGTGCGCGCAGCTTTGGCAATACCGATGGCAAGAACTTCATCCCCTTATCAAAGGCTACTTTGAAGTCGTTATGGAAGAGTGATAATGACTCGAGAGTTGGAATGCTAGATAGCAAGTTGAAGAGTTCATTAGTGGTGCCGTTCCAATGCAGTTCGAGATTTGTCAGGGAGCATCCTGAGCGGCAAATGAAATTCGAGACGGGGTGCACGTGGGGAGATGATGGGGCGTAATAAGTATTCATCACTGTCAGTGACTTGAGATTCGGCGCGATGATGGCGTCGAGCAAGGGTGGGGTGCTCACTAAGAGCTTGCACAGTCGTGGCATGTAAATGGTATGTCCGTCAGCGTGATTGCCATCAGGATAACGTAGTTCGACGGCCAAATCAACGACATTCGAGGAGCGCTGAATGACCTGAAATAAGCAGTGACCATGTTGGAGGGTGCCATGGACCTTCTGGAGAAGCGGCAAGCGAGACAAAGGGATGTTTGCGAAATCTTCCCATATCGGAGAGGGTGCCACCAGATCTAATGTATGCCAACGAGGGGACTCTTCTGAGAGGACAGAAAAAAAAGGTCTGTATACGGGAGAGGGGACGTTGTCTAGATTCATGCGCTTGGCGGGAAAGTGAAGAGAGATGGTGAGTGGCATGTCCTCTGAGCGAAGAAGGATGTAAGAGAGAACTTGGTTTGTTGTGGGAGTCGGAGAGATGGTGGCTACTTCATTCAGCGGCTCTTCCTCCTCTAATAATGTGAATCCGGGCAATGGTCTGATGAAATCCTGAGGAGGATAATGTATGGCTACGTCGATCTTCGACCATAGCGATTTATCGTAAAGTATGGCAGATCTCCAAGTGCTGTTCACTTGACCGAGGACCCAGAGGCCATCGGAGAAGTTAAAGGACTGGACAGGAATGTCGCGATCAGATAAATAATGACGGAAAATCTTCAGCAGGAGCTCCAAGGGAAGGCTGGACGATGGGTCCATCGCACGACCTCTGTATAAAATTAGCAAGTAAATATATGACCACAGTCAGAGCAGACGTACGATCAACCTGTAGGCGGAACTGGAAAAGTGTTGCGCGTCGTGATGGTCCGATATAAAGTGGGTACGGGCCGGAAATCGGAACCGAACCGGCATCGGCATTTTCCGATGGCACTTTTCGTCAATTTAGTTCATCCGTACTTAGTCCGTACATTGAGTACTTATTACTTGAGTATTGCCAGAGTGCCTTCGCTATACTCGTCGCGCTTACAATGATATCTCATGTAGGAATATGAAAGTCTTTGACATTTCCATAGCGGGTCTTGTCCCGGGCGCATATTCAAGCATATTTATTTCATTGCTGGTTGAAGCTAGGAAGGTCCCGGTCAACGTTCATTCAAGGTTCAGTATGTTCAACCCCTGGTTCAATTCCTATATCAAAATCAGGTCATCGTATTCATGATTTTATTTTTCACTGGTACGCAGTGTAAAGGCCTCACGCCTGAGGGTAGAATAATTGAAGAAGCCGTCTTTTGTTGGGCTCATAACACGCGTCCCCTTCTGGTCGGTGCGACGCAACAGATGGAGCAAGAGATTTCTGGAATGAGCAATTTCAGGGGCTATCCAGAGACCGAAAACAGTACTTACATGAAGCACTATGCCAGAACCGATCTTCCGTGAGGCTCCCTGTAAATCGTCTTTCGGTCATCGGTCATAACCGCTACCGGTAAATCTCACAGCTAAGTTTCCGTTGCCGCCATAGACTGAAGATACAGCTGTTGCTGTCCGTATTCCATAGATATTGGGGAACACGGAGCGCGCGATAAAGAAGTTGAAAGCTCAGGGAACGTCTTCGTAGATTGTACAAGACCGTATGAAAGTTGTTTCATGCAGTATCAAAACCAGCAATCAAAAGGCTGCCGGGTCCATTTCTCCAAAGCCTTGGCTCGCGGGTAGAAATTATGCGGAGGAAAGCACCGAATAATTGAGACGCATTTTCAAGAAGCGATTACCTGAAAAGTACGAAGGAAATTTAGATCAAAGATGACGAGAGTGCTACTGATGACGGTGATAGTAGAAGGAGAGCATCGTCGGCAATATCCGGCTCCGTCGTCCCTTTCCGTTTCCGCCGCCATTTCCGGTGCTGCTCCGTACTGGACCGTACAAGCTTAGTGGGCACTCGTGCATCCTGAGTCCTCTTTCATGATCTGATCAATTTCTACAGGTGAATACTGGGTGAAACACAACGGCGACACATATAAGGTCTTCTTGGTACTCCGCGAAGAATATGAATACTGCATGTAGAATATCGGCATACGTATTGGCTGAAATCTCGTCAATTTCAGAATAAAAGTTACAACGTATCAATCATGGCCAAGGAAGATCGAGAATGCATGCAGATATACAATACTTCAATACAAGTTCTTAGTCAGCTACATCCTCGCTGCCATCGCCAGTCGTATGACCAGGCTCCATCTTCAAGTTAAAATCAGTTGTATAGTGAACGCTCTGCTCCACGCTTATCTGAAGCTGCAAAACCCGTGAGTCCTGGTTTCACACACAGAGCGGGCACTCACCTCGGTCGTTTTAGCAAACTCGGGTTCACTCAAACGTGACTATATAACGAAGTCAGTGGTCTTCTTTGCAAAGTGGGAATTGTTTGACTTACCATCCTTTGGCGTGGATTCAACACCAGCCCATTACCATCTTCGAGATTACGAGAAAAATAGATTGTTTGCCCTCGGCGAAGACCGCGCCGCGTGTTCAACCTGAGAATTAGAGTAACCGAGGGGGAAAGAAAGGAAAGGAATAAATACATACGTTACCAATAACGAGTTTGCGTACACTTTCGTGGATGGGTGAGTGGTGGGGAGTATGCAATTCATGGATACGTACGTTTCCCGATAACAAAATGTATGCCCAGGAAGATCAGGTTAGACTTCATCGACACCCACTGTACTGGGAATTGAGCCATCGTGCTGGGATATAATATCAGGAGAGACTCACGCAGGCCATGTCAACGATAGTACCGGCACTGAATCAAATCCGTTCTCTTTAAGGGTTAATCTTGTGAAGGGAGAAAGTCACCGCGTACCATGTGAGAGACCCGGTCTCAAAAGTGTATAAAATCAGGGAATCAATGATGGCGTTGATGCTGCGAGAAAATCTTTCAACGGTGAGAGAATTGAAGAGGAGAACTGAGGGGTACCTTTCAGCGTCAGTACGATTTGTTTGGAGAAGGCCGAAGAGAGACACAGTGATTAAAATATCAGCAACGGACGACATAGATAGTCCTAGCGTGAATACCCACTGCGTACGAATCAGCAATACATGTGGAGCGTATGAGAATATCCCACTCACTCCGAAATTTTCGATGAATCCGGAGTATGTTTTCAGACGAATCCTTCCAGTTGCGATGTCATTATTAATAGACCGCTTCAAGAAGCAAGTCCACATACATTTCTGACGTTGAAACTTGGAAGTCGCCATGTTAGCGCAGCAGCGCGGGAATAGAAGCAGTTCAAAATACCACAAGCTGAGCCTGCATCCGTTTATAATTAGAACAATCAGTGATTGATAATAGACACTAACCAAGACGCAAGGTCGCCGCGATCAGCTGTACAGCCCGTGTCAGAGCGCGAAGATAAACGAATCAGGGAGTTGAAATCAACTGACGATGGGACATGTGATTAGCCAGTTTCTTTTGCTAACTGCAAGATAGTATTCGGCGATGACGCCAAGGAACTTATAAGAACACAACTTACGCATAAATATCCGATGGGCAAAGAAGCTGGATGGGGGAGGCTCAATATAGTAGGAATTACATGACGACATGGCGGCATACCAGTGGACTAAGAACGTCAGTAAAGCCTGTAAAATGTATCATAAAGACGGCAGAAGAATGTATCAGGTGAATCGCACAGTTTCCACGACAGTCACCTGTTCTTCTATTAATCAGACTGGACTTAATTATCGGTGAACGGCTTACTGCGATGCTCCTACAGATGCACAAGGACGGTTAAGTACATCATAGTTAGATGGACAATACATTTCGAGCCTCACCAGGGAATTACATCAGTCCTCCCAATATCGCCAAAGTGACTGATGAAGCAGTCCCAGATAGAGATCCAGATAAAGGTTGTGTGACACATATCCAGAAACCTGGATCTAAGCCGGAGAAAGAGAAAGTCCGGACAATCGGACACGTACCATATGACGAAAACCTGTGAGGAACATACGTGTCAGGAAAAGAAACATAGATGGCAACCAGAATGACTGACAAGGAATTTGACTCTGAAGAAATCTGAGGGGTATAATTTATAGTAGAGAATGGTCTGGATGGCGACGGCGCCCGAGAGCCTGCGGAGGTGTGAATACCGCATAGCTGAGACAAAACAGAAACGCACAGAGAGGCGCAGAGTGCACCAATGGCTACAGCTCCATACGATTTGGCCAATTCGGCAGACATGGAATAAGCAGTGGGGTCCTACGGCGAATAGACGGTTGCTATACTTAAATACATCGCAACGCCAGGCTTAAAATATCTCTCCATGGGAAATCGGGGGACGAGATTGTAAGGTTTGATCTTCCTGAATGTGATCATGAGAGAAAAGGTTGGAAAGATAGCGTCCAGTGCGAAGCTTCGGGTATGCTCTCACCATAGCCAAAATGTTTCGCATTCGCAAGGGCTTACACACACTCATCGGTTAGTAAGTCACAATGCCACTTCCATGTCGAGGTTGTAATTGGGATGTACTTGTAAACCTGTCCTCTAGGACAGGAAACACTAGAAACTCACGGGATGCGGCGAGTACTGTGAACGACGGATGTATTGGAGAGAGAGATATAGACGTCTACTTGAGAGAAGGGAAGAAAGAAAGAATGGCGAGTCCTATGGATGAGGGCGAGTATTTGTATGAGGCGGAAGCAGAATAGGACGAAAACGGGAGCATAACATTGGTCCGGAAGCAGTCGTCAGATATACGTCATCTTAAGTAAGGGCGTCATCGTAGGGCGGGCTTACAGTACTGAACGAAATTTATGGGGGAAAAAATCGTGCCGGGTTCTAACAGTCCAAGTAATTCAAACTTAAGAGATATTCCCCACCTGCTCCAGTGGAACCGGAGGATGCACCAAATGTACCCTCCTTTCGCTTATATTACTTCGGATGGTGTCAACTTGCACAGAGGGTTCGGACATGTCGGGGCGTACCATGCCGGATCATCTCCACGTTTCTCTCCTGTGTGAGAGCATCGTCCTTCCTCTTAGTCTAAATCCGCGAGACACAAACTACAGAAGGCGCTCGATGGAATAGCGACGGATGTGGTTTAGTGTCGGGGAGGAAGATTTGAACCGGACCCGGGCCGATTGCCGAACGATTTATCAACCTTCTTTATTGGGACGTAGGGACTTGTACCGCCACCACCACGCCACAGCCGTATCTTTCATCCTATCCACCACCGCCATCACCTTACCATCATGATCTTTTGCTTTCTACCATTACTCCCTGTACCGTTCTAAATGTTCGTTGTTCCCGTTCCTATGTCTTGTTTCATGGGCCCGAGCTCCGCTGCTGATGCATATGCCGCACTGTTTCTCGAAATAGCGTGCTGTAATGTTGCACTTGTTCGGTGCTTTCGTTTGTTATTTCTATGGGCCCAGGTTCCGCTACTCCTCCTGCCGGACTTTTTCTCGGATGGCGGCGTGCTTGACTCGGTGTTTGCATTTCGTCGGTTCGGTTCCGTAGGCCCTGCCATTCCTGCTATCGCGCTGTTCCTCGAAATAGTGTGCTGCAACATGGCGCGTTTCCTTAGTGCTTGCTTTTGGTTTCGGTCGTTCCCGCTCTGCCAGCGGTTTGGTGCTCTATGAGTTAATGTTGCTCGCGGTCCGTGCGTATGACTGTATGTTTCACATTGTCTCACCTTACATGACAATATCCAGGGTTTGTTCCGTCCCCAACGTGCCTTTTCTTTCGGCTTTGGCTCGGTATCGAAAGACACGCATATATATATACTATTATTGCTATCAATAATACTAACCTTTTCAAAGTGCCCCGCAAAGTGTCTCTACTTCGTGGGACGTACGCAACCGTGCTATCAAAACGGTATGAGCCTTTGTGACCACGGCGCATGGCTTGTCATGTCAGGGCCGCGACCAGGCCGTTCCTGATTGGGACCTGGCGCTGGTACACACACCGTCACGCCACCACCACGCCCATCTTTGCTCAAGATCGACGTTCATTGACATTGTTTAGCCACCGGTGCGAAATGCGAAGAGTTTTTTCCCACCTTTTCTCTGGGAAGATCTCACCAGAGAAAATTTTATCCAGGTACGTCGCTACAGATCGCAACTCTGAAGTTACATCCCGTTTTCAGGTTTTGGGAGTGGTTGACTGTCGACAGGTATCCTGTTATGGAATAAATTATCAGGCGCGCACGGACCCGCGACGCTATTTGGTTGCTAACCCCTTCGGTCGAATAAACGCTCTTCTTTTTTCAACTATTACATCGGGTGTTCGCCTCCCGTAAAAATCGAGAGAGCTATGCGTTCATCCAAAAACTCTGACTATCTATTCGTTCTTACAACACAGCCATCGCAATTAATAAATGTTCAATTCAGTGCTACACAGCTTCGCAAATATGCGCGCATTTTCCCTCGCATTGTCAACGATAAGTTGATCAGCTACTCCGCAAAGCGAGATCCTGAGGTCTTGAGAGCCAAATCGATACCACGGAGAATACGTTCATGCTGAAAGCGAGATTGGCATGCAGCTGAGATCCGGGTGGCGAAAACAGCAACAGTCACGTAGCTTGATATACTTATACAGCATAAGCGGTAGGCGGCTGTGTGGTCTGACATATATTTCCGTATTCATCGGAACTAGTTAAAAGCTATAAAGCGGTCCGCTTCCTGCAACCACATGTTGAATTCAGACCAGATCTACCACCCTCTATCGTATAGGAAGGTATGTAAAATCAGGTTACTCTGAATGCTTCAGGTGATTGTTCTAACTTCTGACGATGACTATGGAAAGTTCAGACATGCGAGACATCGGCGCCATTGGGACAATATTATTCCAAAAGTAAAGACAAAATCACGCCCGAAAGGTTTCCTACAAGTATGTGTCATTTCACTTTGAATGTTTCGCTGTTGACATATATGAACAGTTAACGGAGAAATGGCGCCGTCGTCATTTTGACTATATTTTTCCCAAGGTGGAGAATGACTTGAAGTTACACGAAACAGAAGACGACAAAGAGAATGCGTTGCGACCTATTACAAATAATGAAATGGTAAGTTGGTAAATCACGGCCAGGCTTGCGGAAACTAATCTCCTTCAGACCAGAGTTAGGAGCCGGGAGTTTCAATATAAGCGTCTCTATTGGTGGAAACCACACACAATCATCAATCCCAGTGAGGTCGACCATTCGCTGAACTCCTTACGCTTCCACCGCGACTTGCATCGGCGGAGGCCTGTGATACTACCCTCCCTCGCTGACACCTCTTGCGTTAACCTCGGTGTCAACGGTCTCCTGAAACAGCTCAACAGGACCCTAGGCACAAAATATCCCCTCACGTCATCTTTATTCTACCTTTTTAAGTCATACATTGCAAAATGCTATGACTTTGGCACGGCATATGCGCATCTCCGACCACTTTGGCACGACAACTTCATCAAAACGAAACTACGCAAACGCGAAGTATCGGACCGAAAGATGCGGGATGAAGTACTCGTGGATAACATCATCATCAGCAGACTTGTGCCACCTCGGCGAGTCTAGGACCTGTATAGTAATCGAGTAGTGCCATGGTGGGTTGCATGCCAAAACCCATGGGCAATATCGCATGAGTGGATGCATGAGAAGGATCGCGAACCTGTGCTAACGCCCGTCAATGGGTTCAGGTGGCCCGTGCCGATCCCAAAAGATACCAACTTGGACAGCATACGGATTGAAATGCTAGATCTAGGGGCGGAGTATGTGTAGTTAGATGTTCTCTGCCTAAGGCAAGCAGGCGGGGAGGAGGAGGATAAACGCGCAGCGGAGTGGAAGGTGGACGTACCCACAATTGGACGTGTTTATGAGATGGCCGCGAGAGTCGTATACTACTTCTCCGGCTTGGGTCGACCATTTACGGCGAAGGAGAGTAGTCTGGAGGGTGATAGGAGTTGGTTCAGCCTTGCATGGACTATGCAAGAGATCAGCAAGCATCCCATCATCGGTGGTATTTGTGCCATCGATCACGCTATGGTGTACGAACTGATGCCAGCCAAATTTCACGAGCGGCTGTTGTCTCTGGATAAAATTGCGCAGCGCGTATCCGAGCAGACTGACATATTTGCCATATTGTCACATATGTGGGATCGAGCGTCAACAAATCCCATCGACAGAATTGCTGGGCTAGCATATCTTCTGCGCCCAAACATCATACCCACATACTGCGAGGCACAGTCGGAGGAGGATGCTTGGACCGCCTTGGTGAATGTAATTGCACACTCTTACAAGGCACCAATGCTTTTCCTATACCCCGAACCTGGAAACGGAAATGAAATATGGAGACCGTCATGGGATCAGGTCATGAATGGGAGCCTCCCATGTTATGATCCACGGCTGCTTTATGACTCGGTCACCTGGAACGAGGAGACTAAGACTCACTCATATAAGGCGTATTTCATTGAATCAGCCCTTGTGCGAGGGTTGGACCGTGAAGGAAAGCGGGGAATGTCCAGACGTGGGGAGTTTATCGTCAGAGATAGGTTCACTGGGAAAGAACATAGATTCATGATTGTTGCCACCCACCAATACCTAATAGCGGAGGGGTGGTATACAATTTTTAGTAGCCTCTATAGAGGGCTCCATTCGGAGGACTCGAGGTACTGGGTTTGCGGTCGAAGGATTCCAGGGCCAAAGAATATGTTCAAGAAAGTATCGGTATTCCAGATGCCATACTTTGTGGATGCAGACCGGCTGAGGAGTCTACGCATCGCTGAAATGTCTCGCGTCGTTCTTGCTTGAAAGACAGAGATACGAAACATTCTCGGATAAATGACTATATATGTATGTTGTTGCTAGCTAAAGAACATAGGTTGTGTCTTTCACTACGGAGTCAAGGCACATCGAGATGATTTATACCCAGTCCTTCAATCCCTCCGGAACCATTTTGAAAACAGGAACCACTGTCTTGAAGGACAATATACAGGAAGGGATCGAGTAACCTTGGAGATCTGCAGTTGGCGAAGGAGAGCTGAGTCGTTTTTGAATTAGGCTTTTGTTGTTTTCAATAGCGTCAATCAGATTAATACATAGCATTGTACTTAATTATGCAGAGAAAGGAATATTTTTGCCTTGTTCATTATTGTCCCGACGTTCCTCTGAAAGAGATGGGCAGTTAACGTTGTCGAGAAAGCAAATTTGTAGGAGAGATCAACGAGACGCCAATCCTAACTAGCGGATGAAGTGGATGAATTAAGATTACATACAGTCCATATGAGTAACGGGTTATACCGTCCGTTCACCAAGAAGTGCGTCGTAAGCCAACAGCAATCATCCCGCTCAGATTGGGGTATAGCACATCTCAAGGGTCACACTCGTAAGAGTCGAGTTTTAGCTGTTGCCTCAGTTCTACAGGCATAAAGACACCCGTATTGACGCAAGCAGCCAACACCTATGCTTTCGATGCCGACGCTTCGCATTCCATGTGATGTACTGCATCTCTATGTCATAACGACAAGGAATGACATATGGAGTGACGGGTCCTGGAACATTCAATTTTTAGCTTGTTGACAGTGAGAAGTCCCGAAGCATGTTGTATATGATACGGCATCATCAAACGCGAAGCTTCCCGATTTCGACCGACGTTCAAAGTATCTGCAAACCCATGCGACTTCGGCTCATAGCTTTCCAATTCCAACATACGGAGACGTGGCATGGCATTGACAATGACATAGAAGACGAAGGGACCCGATCCTCCACTCGCATGTGGGACGGAATAGTGGGAAGGGACTTGAGAGACAATATGAGCCAGGAATTGAAGTAAAAGAGATATTTCTGACTGGTATCAAAGTCAATCGATGATGTGGTTCTCCGCCAAAACAAGGAGTGAAGAGGACTTTTCGGTCTGTGATGAGTGAGAGAAACTCGTGTGGGAGGCACAGCGGGTGCACAGTGGATAAGGACCAGCGCCGTAAATCTTGATATACAAATCATACAAAGCTTAGACTCCAAAAACACGAGAGATGCCAACTTCGATCAGCCAAAAGAGACCTACTGCAAAATTTGATACGAGGTAGACATCTTCGAGGAAGACGATGCGGTTCGTGAAGTCGATAATGAACCTTGGCGGAGAGCTCAAGTACTTTTATGAGGGTCATGTATCGCTGTGTTGTATATGGTAAGCAGCAGGTGGCCCGCACAGTGATGCACAGGAATGTATTGGTATTGAACTGAGTACGCATTGTCACTATCCAGTGCGAGGAAGGTGATCGGAGATCATAGCGCATATATCCTAGGCTTCGACGATCACAGGCATACATACACCTTAACGTAAGTGCGTCAGTTAATATGAGAAATGAGATACAGGGAGACGAACCTACAATTTCTTGACGATGAGAGATCCCAAAAGATACCCGGTTCACGAAATACAAAAGCTCCAGAGATTGACGGGCAACATAAGAAATGCCTTGTGGCTCCGCTTCCTAGGTTTCCAATCCGAGTGTGACGCGGTGCTCTCGACGTCGAAGCACCGTACGACAAAATTTGGTGCGCGGCTAATTGGACGTACTCCATATGTAGCATGCACCCTGCAGCGAAGAAAAAGACGGGTATATGGCTTATTTCCAATGTCGGGGACAGGAAACATTCCGCCTCGAGGTGAATGCATTGTATGATAGTACAGACCCTCCTACGTAAGAAGAACAGCGACGCATTGCTGTCGACGAGCAGCCAAGAACACGTCAACTGGGAGGTCAAGCAGTTGCGGAAGGTTCGTGCATCATCGCGTGCGTGCATAACGTGAGTATGTATTCTGATAACTCCGGTGTAAGGGAAGTCGTCGAATATCGTCGTGCATTTTCTGCATGACTAACTACATCCTTGCAATCGCGAGAGGTCGGTTACCAAAGGATCGACGAACTGCTAGTTGGCACACGTAACAGGAGAAGGCCTGTCGCTAATAGCAGACCAGACGCAAGAAGCCATCTACCGAAGGACGAGTAAATCCAGTAATCTCAGTAACAAGACTTGAAAATGTAGATCCTCTGTCTTGTTCAGTTCATCAACGAGTTTGGCCACTTGCGAGTGCTTTAAATGTGCCATTTTAGATTGGATAAGCCGGGAAAGCTGACTATTCACGTGGAAGCTGGTTGTGCAGAGCAATTGGGGTACACAGGGTATAGCCGGCGGTTATGGATGCAAGGCTTTCTGCATATACGAAATGCACAATTCCCGACATTTCAAACATGTTCGCCACTCACCTGATCCCGTTTAGAGTAACCCCGTCCCCTCATAAAATATGCATCTCAGAACTAGCGTCCATCATGTCTCACTACTGACTGAAGCCTAGCCGTAGCCATGGATACAGAACGCTGGCCGAGCACCTGGGACTGTGCTTGAATGGTACGGATGATCGATATGGTCGTTCGGTTAGAAAAAGGTATGGGGTCCTAAAGAGGAACACCGGCGTTCCGCCACGAAACGTGTCACGGACCGAAACAAGAAGGCCCACGTGGCTGTGCACGCCATCAATGTCCTTTCCCGTCCTCCCGGTTTGCTCCCGGTCGACAATCGAAGTTACTCATCCTTTCGTCGAGACTCAGTTGCCCTTCGTCTTCTGCGTATATCAAGGGAGAAGACGCAGCGATACTGGCTTCTCATATATCTACCTAGTACCCTTCTAGACCTCCCACATCGCTCATATTTGCATTCACAGACCGCTATACCTAGTCTCACGGAGAAGTACATCCTCCAAGACATATTACATTGGCTGGAATTGAACAGGTCTTTACTTTGTCTTTACTGATACGATACCCATCACCTTTTCTTGCCTGCTATGTATCCCCTTTCAAAGTCGTCCCTTCAATAGGGGATCACTATCGTCGTAGCCTGTGGGTAGGTCTCGTCAACAAACACCAGGTTGCAGCATTTGAGAGCAGGTGAGGTTTCCACCTCTGGCATTCCGTTAATCGTGGGCTAATGGATATTTATTGTTCAGATCCTCTCGAACGGACGCGTTTTGGAGGCGTAATGCTCTCTTCATACCGAGCATTTTACATCTTCCATGTTGTGTAAGGAAACTGGTATAGTTCGTTTCATTACTCTGTCATTTATACGTCGTTCACGCTCTTTTGTTCATAGGTTGAATCTTGAGTTTCAGCATTGAGCAGTTGAACACCGTCGGCGGGGCCCTATATTCGGACTGTTCCAAGAGACGCTTAGTTGTACTTGGACCTACAGTAACAACTATTTACGGACCAACAGAAGTTGGAGTTTGGGATCAAATCCCAAACTGCCAGGCCATTATACCATTTCGGAGTGGGCACCCCCTTTATGGTAGCGTTCATTGTGCATTTTTTTCTGGGACTTAGGCTGCCTGTCGTGCGTACACCCCATATTCTGTGTGAATGTTTGACTCACTAGATCGAGGTACCATACAGGCGGTCAGCGTGCAAGCCAAATCTGGGTTCATGAGGATTCAATGAGGGTGAGCTGGGGCTCAACTGTCCTGGCCTAATGATTGATCTGCATGCACAGCCACACATCAAACTTTTTTAATCATTACCTCGATTACCCGGGCCGTTGCAAAGCATGTACCTCTCGTTGAATATATAAGCGTGCTGCTTCCCGCTGTTTGGAGGCATTACGACCGGTCTATGTCAACACTATTCCTCACTTTCGTGTATAGAAAACTAGTATAGTTCTTCGTCCCACTGACACTTAGACGCTGTTCACGCCGTTTTGATTTATCGTAGAAAGAAAATGGTCTTCGCATTGTATATATAAATCGGATTATTGTAAGCTTGGTCGAACATCAGATGTTGGATGCAGCCATATCTTTTTTGAGCTCGGAGAGGGCTCGAACCTTATATTGTACCTGCTTGCAGCCTGAATGGAGCGTGTGTTTTGCACGAGAGAAGAGAGTAATTTGGACTTGGTCGGGAACCAAAGTTTAGGGCATTTGTGGCAATCTCGGCAATCTCGGCGTGCCTTTCGTGCGCTTGCAAGTACCCATCTCACGGTTTATAATGAAGTCCGGGCCTTTTACTAAAAGACTTTATGTAATGGCGTCAGTTATATACTATCCAAGAACCCCGGGAATCGAATCCTGTAGACCGTCACTATCCGAGCTACATAATTGATCGAACGATTGATCAGCATGCCCCGCTGCATCACCCCTTCCTGTCTGAACCACCATGTCGATTAGCAAGCAAAGATACCTCATGGAATGAGAGCACTGCTACTTGGTAGTGGGACGCGATGTTTTCTGGGACAGATACTGGTTAATCCAAGCGGGATCTGGTGAGTAGAGTAGCTGCTTGGATTGATGGCGCCTGCTCCATTTTGATATTGTCCGACATCACTATTCCCGGCACATTCATGTGGAAACATTCCGCTTAGCACGCGCCGTCTTCCCTGTTAACCAATGGTATTAGGGCGTGGGTCTTGCTGTGCTCCCACGATCGTCGGTTTTGCTCATTCTTCCGTAGGCGCCCAAGGCTTGGTTATAGTTTTAGGCAATCACTAATTCCGAGTATATGAACGTACATGTCGTGCCAATGTGTCCTTCCTACCCGCACCTCAATGCACCTGTTGGACCTCCCGTACGAACTGCTCTCATACATTATCCACTTCAGCGATCTTGATACCCTCCGCGCGCTCTGTCTCACAGAGAAACACATTATCCATCACATAGCTCATCCTATCCTTTGGAGGAACATCACCGTAATATCTGACATCCACCAGAATCCCAGACCCAACCTCTTTTCCCTCGATTCAGGGTGCCTAGCCGCTATCAGGTCCCTCTCCATAATTTTCCCGGAATACTTTGATCTCCATTCTCCATATTTTGCCCCGGTATTCGCACAAATGATCAACGTCAACTACATTCGTGTGAGTGGCGGATCAGGCCCTTTTATTCGCGTGATTCTCGAGAATACGATGGCGTCGCTCGTGACTCTGGAATTGGATCGCTGTAATGCGGATCCGCAGGACTTTACTGATATGGTGCCCGTCACTCTTCGGGATCTGTGTATCTCCCGATGTCATTCGAATCTACGTTTCCTTTTGGGACCTCTCAACGTCGAGGGGTTGGAGGTCCATGGTCCAAGTTCGTCTTTGTATCTGACCTTGCCGGAATTAACAATAACACTCGTAGGCCTTGATGGCGAATGTATGCCTATCGGCGTGACCTTACGGCGACTCACAGATGCCCATCTTAGTGGAATGCAAAGATTATGCCTCGTCGATACATGTCAAGATGCAGGATGCCGTGACGTCTTGCACTTGGCCCACGCTTTGGAGGTAAGCGCCTAATCCTCGATTGCTGTAGTCTTCTTCACAGTTTATATTGGATGCCCCAGCGTCACTTCTTGTCACTTGAGGAGCTCATTCTGGACTTACCTCTGTCGCAGGATACATACCAAAAGCTGTTGCGGCTGATACCTGCCTTTCCTGTACTCAAGAAATCCTACATCGTCTCCAGAGCTAATGAGACCTCGCTTGGTAACTTTCTCCCGCTTCTTCCATAGCAGAGGTCCGATTAATTTGCGATTTTCTTAGACATGGCTAATCGCAGTTAGGACTCGCCAACGGATTATCACGACCAGGTCATGGAATACAAACTTGCATGTGTGTTACTCGTTGATGAGTCTCCCTGCATCACTGAAGCTTTGATACTATACGAGGATCCCTTTTACTAAGCTCATGTATCTACTCTGGCTGCCAATGTTCCGACAATTATCGCTGGCGTATTTTTTTTTCTCCCGAAGAACATTGGGCTTTTTTTACGACACCATCTATGCATCGGCTATCTGCAACCAGTCTTAGCTTTAGCGACTTCATAGTGCTATGCCGAAGCAAGCGACCGGATTGTTCGGATTTTTTCCTTCACTTATAAGTATGTGAAAGCCTGGAGGTATTGCATGTCTGTAGCGTTGCATAAACCAAAAATCGGTGACTCAAAGCCATGAATGTACATTCGGATACAGGGAATTGAACCCAGATATATCGCCTGTAAGTAGGAAGGCGATACCGTTGGCTATATGAACGATTTCGGCCACATAGAATTCTGCGTTTGCGTTTGCGTGGGTGCGTTTCCGTTTTCACGCATGCGTTTGTCACGTCTGCGTGAGCGTGACATGGATGCGTTTGTTGGCCGTCTTGTGCGTTTGGGCTTACAAACACCTGTTAAATTATGTTATTAGCTACAGTGTAAGTAAGACTTACTGCCTATTAGATTTATACCCAGTATGACATCGACACCGGCCATAATTAGCTTTCTTCGTCATGGTAGTGTCTCTGTACAGCTGAGTCCATTAATGTTCGAGCTGGTATTTTAAATGTAAAAACATCTGATTGTTTTGAGAGGTGTCAGTTGCCATGAGGTATGATAACCTTCAGTAAAAACCCTGGTACCATTACCATTCCGTTGAATAACAAGCTGAAGAAACGAAGAAGTAACTGGGCCAAATCCTGGCTCAAAAACCATGACTTGATGGCAACCTGGCTATGAACGACTAGAATAGATCATAAAAATAAAATACCTGCCTAGAGTGAGCGACTAGAAGCAATTACGGGCGGGAGAAATTGAAGCGATCATAAGTCAACTAGTTCAACTCGGACTTGAACGCATCAAACGCACCGAACGCAGATTTGTCACAAGACTGTCACACAGTTGCGTTTAATTTTGGACGCATGCGTTTCCAAAAGGAACGCATGCGTGCATCATTTTAACGCTTGCGTTCAATGTTTGGACGCATGCGTGACCTATTTTTGAAATGCGTGAGTGTTTGCGTTGACTTTAGGGGTGCCTAATTCACTTAAAGTTGAGAACAGCACAAGTACTTCGACATAAAACTGTACTATATTCTTTGTGATACTAGAACTGACCAACATGCATACATTTATAGCCTTTCCAGACGATTCCCCTTCATTCTTGAATCATAATAAGTCAAGGAGACATCTCCAGAAATTCGGACAAGTAAGTCTATGTTCAATAGAAAACATAATTAACAGGTATTGTTCAACTGACATTGGTTATCAGGATGTCACGCATATAAAAACATCATTTGGCGTACAAATGAACGTAAGTTGAACTCGCGCACACGCAGACGAACGCAGTTGAACGCATCCACGCAGATGTCGAACGCAGAATTCTCTTGGCCCAACGATTTCCTTGTAAATGTCTGCATCCAAAAGGACAAGGACATGATCTGATAGTGGAAGACTTTGATGATGGGAGTAGTTCCTATAGAAGGTACCAGCTTGCTGAATACATGGAGAACACGAGGAGCTTCGGTATTATCAACGATAACTCGTATCAAAGTCCACATTCAGAAATGATAGAGACTCGAGCGTTAGCGTGCTGTCAACTAGGGTGAAGCACAAGAGGAACATCCCGACCCATAGATGAGGGGGGATGATAAGCCTACAACTCCGGGACTCCCTGCTATTTGCATTGTGGAAGGGGGTCGCACAAAACAAGAAAACACCCAGCTAACGAATGGACGCAAAATGGTTCGATGCAGGTACATCAATGGAATACCACCATAGATCGAGGAAACTCTCGCGGCAGGGAGAATAGTCAACAGAGATACATAAACATATTATCATCAACAAAGAGGAAAACGAAATCTAATCATTACGTTGCAGCGGAGATTAGGTACAGTCATGATATACGGTGAGGACTATATTTGTAGCATCAGCCCAGGATGGTTAATCACAACCAGGTTTGTCTAAACTTTGGATTTGCAATACTCTACGCATTTTCCAACCGTTAATCCCAGTGACAGACGATGAACTGGATGGAACTAACAACATGTAGGTTATGAATGTTGGCGATTATGGTCGTCCACACATTGGGTTGAATATCAACGAAATATCCCTTGTAGGCGGGCAAGTCACATGTTTGGATGACTATCGGCACAGGAATATTCTTATGGTGCAACCGCTGATACGTGTCAGGAAAGAAGGCATGTATGTAACTGATTAAGCCCTATTCCAGAACGGAGCGAGTCAGGATAAATGCAATCATGAAGTTCAGAATAACGGACCTGGTAAGTGGATACCTGTGATTTTAAAGCGACATACTTATGACCCAGGCCTGTAATGACGATGTATTTTTGGGACTTGGTAGTGGATGTGGCCTGGGGAGTGTGCGTAGCCTGGATAGTGGACACGGACCGGGTAGTGTGCGTGTACTGGATATTGGACACAGATTGGGTAGTAAATGCGGCATTCGACACAGACTGGGTGCCAGTGTACGTGGCCTGTCTATTTGACATGGACTGGGTGGTGTAAGTCGCCTGGATAGTGGACTCTGACTGGGTAGTCATCGCCTGGATAGTGGACATGGACTGGATAGTTGTCATAGACTGGGTAGCACACACAGATTGGATAGTGGACATGGACTGGGTAGCGTGAGTGTACTGGGCTGTGGGCTTGCACTCGACTGTGTCACAAATGGTGGTTGTAGAGAAAGGAGGATCGTTTTAAGAGCCCTTTTATAAGATGGGTATACACGTTGTTCCCAAGTTATCGAGCGGATAGGCGCTTGCCAATCATCGCCATAATAATTGTGGGAGTACGCGTTACCACAGTGATGTACAGATACAATGTGAGAAGTATGAGAACAAGGCCATTGCGTTCAAAAGAAGGCAGCTAAATCAACTGCACCGTTGATTCCAGGTTTGTACAGGCTGGCTTCGACTTCGTCACTGGCGAATAAGATGGAATACCAGCAACATCTGCTGCTTTTTTATCAACAAAAGGATGATACATCGGAACGAGTCGGGTATTGCCTCGTTCTGCCATCATCGCCGCTGTTATTACTTCCTAGGACTCCCATGGTCTCTTCTTCCAAGCTTCCTTCGTATCCCTTCCATCGTTTCTTCATCGTGTCTTTCATGCCTCATTGACTCCCTGCTCTCCTGCTCTCCTCCTGTATGATTTCTCCCCATGAACGCAGGATGGTATCGGATTGAAGGCACCTATTTGTTCGGGGAAATGTACGTGGCAGTTGTTTCACTTGCTAGTGTTGATACTGACGGTCACAGACTTTCAGACGGTCTAATATCTGAAAGGCTCTTGGCTTCTTTGTCCGCATTTGTTCTCATACGATGACCAATTACGGCGTAGACTGGATCTTCAAGATTTTCCACCGGTGAGCGGATGGTAATTTATGCTGAAGGTCACACAGTATCTATTCTTGTATGGTATGTTAGGCTGCTCTTTCCTCAGTACGATTATACGACGAGCCCTTGACCCAGCTCTTTCTACTAGTATTCCATTCAAGGCGCTGCATTGACGAGAAGAGCCTGTCCATTTTTGATCGCGCAATCACGGCTGACCAGGAGATCACAATGACAAGGCTGGTTATGGCTGGATGGAGGATGAGAGGGTGGGATTTACAGTCTGTGGTGAGTCTTTGAATCGTGCTTTGTGTGCCGCGGTAGCTGATGGACGTTAACAGATTGAAGTCGCTCATCGAGGTGCACTTACAGGTGAGTCGTCACTGTACCTTTTAGGGTCTCTCCTCTCGCTGACATCTACGATTTAGGATTTGCTCGACCAGCCAGAATACCGACACATGGGACGTTTACCATTGTTAACTGATGGGCCCCAACGATCACGGATTGTCTTCACAAATGCAACGCTCCGAGAGATATGTACTGTCAGTATCAAGAACAGATATTGTAAAACGTTATTTAATCAGTACAGCAATCAGGCAAGCTGCTGTGTACCTTCGTCCAAAGGAAAAGACATAACAAAACTTTGGTTTGCAGGAAAAGATGACCCGGCACCCCGAGGTGGAAAAAGAAGGGAGACTATCGAAGATCGATCGTACAAATTCGATGGTAGAGATCCAACGGAGAATTTTTAGCAGACGTGTAATCGCAATGGGTGCAACCAACCTTGCCAGTGGCAGAATGCGAGTGCCTTCGGCAATATCCGTCTCGGTCCGATCCGCCGAGTGGGCCACGCTTTTTGTTGGTTTCTAATAATTGATGCTACAGAGAAACCCATCCGCTATCACATAGCTCGTCATTTTCTTCGGAGGAGCGTCACCACCATCTTTGGCATCACCATCACGGCCTCTGTTCCTTCTATTCCAGGTCCCTATCCGCTATCAGGTCCCTCTCCGTAAATTAAAACTGTAATCGTTGCCAGATTCAGATACTTCGACTTCCATCCTTTCCCCTAGGATTCGTACGGTTGATGAGTATACTCCATATTCGAGCGAGTGGAGAGTTGCGTCCCTGAAGGCCTTATTCGTGAGAATACAATGCCAACACCGTCTCTTATGAGTCTGGAATTTCGCGGGAGCCTCAGGATTTTGCTGAGATCGCGAATCTTGCTATTCGCAAGCTACACGTCTCCCAACATCTTTCCAATGTACCTTTTTTGTGACCAGAGTTCGAGGTCCACGGTACAGCTGCGTCTCTATGTATCGGACCTCGTGGTAACTAACAAGCACGCCCATAGGTCTGGAAGGCGACTGTAAGCATATCGGCGTTGCCTTATGACGAGTCGTGACTCACGGACGCAAAATTAGGAGGATATATTGTTGATACCTGCGGATATGCGGGACGTCGTGACGTCTTCTGTTTGACGAGCGCTTTGGGTGTAACTCCTGTTTAATACGACATTTTTGGGCTGAATAATCATAGAAGCGATGAGAATATGAGATCACCCATGGAGAAGAAGGCAAAGTATGAGGTGGCATGGCGACAATAATAATACATTCAGGTGCGTCAAATACACTTGAAAAATTATAACACCAACCCGAAATGCTAGTACAAAGCCACCTGCACGAACACTGGATCCGTTGATTCCCTGATACGAACAATACTTTCAAAGATGACAAGAACATCTATCCCTGTCTGAGGTTTCTCATTCACTGCCGACTTTACGCACTCTATGGATACTTATCCCCACCGCCAGCGAGCATATCACCGTCCGTCTTTCATGTGATATGGTAGATGTGGTAGTACTAGGAATGTTGGCTGTGGAATCAGGTCCGTGACGTGCTCACTGGTTGCATATGTGCTGAATACGAACCGTGATCTGAACTAGTCACAGTTTTTCGGGATAGCTCAATGATGAAGAGCCCTTTTTATGCCCGCAGTGAGGATATTAATAGGGAGCTCATGTCTGCTTTCCAAATGGTGGAGCTAGGGCCGCAAATAGATTGATCCTTCACACTTTTGACATTGGAACTGGTGATTCTAGTGCAGCCTGTCAATTATATATATAAGAGATGGCTGTTTGCTCCAAGGGAATGCATGTGTTATCAAATATATCAAGCCTCCATACATTTTCCCTCCCTCCTTCACAAACAAATCGCGCAACTTCATTTCCAAAGACGCTTCCGTGTGCTAATGCTACTTCCACCCAAGATCATCCTCCCCACATCCCACATGCCCGAAACACACATTTGTTTCGGAAAGTTGGCACTGGACGTGCATCAACGGCGCAATACTACTCCTCTTATTTATGAAATTGAAAATGACAAGCGAAACCAAAGTACTCACGCCGGCGAGTAAGAGAAAGACAGTGTAGCTGATGACTGCTTTGTAATGCATTGTGTTTTGGGAGGAAAATATAGGCCAACAACGTGGTACTTATAGCTAGGCAAAGGGCAGTTATCTGCCTCAGTTCAGCTCACGTCGAGCTCAAGTATACCTGTATTTCGAAACACGGTTGCCATGTGAACATGAAGAGCGATATAAGTAACGGGCCGAAATGTGACAAATACACTCGTACTTGATATTGTACCGATTGTCTCTTAAGTCGAGCTACGTAGACGGTGGGAGAACAGAATTTCAAAGGACTACATACTAAGGTGATGGCAAAGATCACTTTGTCTCGCAGATCTGGAATCGACAATTTGAAGAAGACAGAAACATATCAGAGGCTGTCCTACACTTACGGGTTGGGATTGAGTACACGGCTTGTTCCAACGTTGAACGCCAGGATGGCGGTGTCCTGATCCACAATTGAGCCGCCGGCACAACCACATCAGCCTTCCTTTCTCAACCATCATGTCGATTTCCCGCGTCGTTACAAAGCAAGTGCTCCTCGTGGAGTAAGAGCGCCGCTACTAGATAATGGGACACCCTGATCGCCGAGACGAGTTAGTTCTGTGATACCTGGCGATGGATACGAGATCTGGTGAGTAAACTAGCGGCTTAGATCGATGAGGACCGCTCATGTAGGATATTTCAAAGGCCTCGTGTCTGACATCAGCACTATCCTCCCCATCTTGCATTCACACGCATACAGTCAGCCCGCACGGTCGGGCTTCCCGGTGAACCGACCATTATAACGCCAATTACACGTACGTCTTGTTGCACTCCCTAGCTCGTTGGATTCCTCATTCTTCCATAGACGAGATTGGTCCCGAGGCTTATTGTCAGTTGTATGCGCCCATTTATTCTCTCCGTGGCCCTTTCTGTCTGTCTGCTTTGTATATGAACGCACACGACACAGTGACGCCTCCTTACCCGCCGCTTGATGTATCTGTTGGACATCTCGCACGAGCTGCTCTCATACGTCATCTAGTTCACCATACCGATACCCTCTGCATGCTCTATCTCACAGAAAATCCATCACATAGCCCGTCATTTCCTTTGGAGAAGGGCCACTGACGTCTTTCGCACTGAGCAGAAACCCAAACTGAATCTCTTTTCCTTTGATTCTGGGCGCTTAGCCTCTGTCAGTCTCTTTGCATAATTGTGGACCGATCCTTCGACTTCTGTCTCCCATCATTTGCCTCCATCTTGGTATCAATGATCAACATAAAGCATGTCGGTGTAAGTGGCGGATCAGGCCCATTCATTCGCTCGATTTTGGAGAATACGATGGCGTCTCTTGTGACCGTTGAATTAGATCAGCGTGATGCGAGGCCACAGGACTTTGCTGATATGATGCCCGTCACTGTGCGGAAGCTACGTGTCTCTCGATGTCATTTGAATCTGTGTTTTCTTTGGGACCTCTCACTGTTGAAGACTTGGAGATCCGTGGTCCAAATTCGTGTCTCTACATGGGATCTTGCAGTAACTAACCCTTTCATCTGCCTGGACGGGTAATGTATGCCTATCGGCGTAACCTTACTGCGACTCACAGTCGCCCACCTTAGTAAAATCAGGTCATCGATACGTGCCGAGATGCAGGATGTCACCCGCGGCCACATCTTGCAATTTACCCCCACTGTGAAGATAAGCCCTAACTGCTCTATTCTTGATGATGCTTATACTTCTTCGACCTCGCAGACCTATCGAAGTCATCTCTCTTCCCTAGAGAAGCTTTTTTCCGATGTCCCACTCCTGCGAGACATGATGCATGATTCCAAAGCTTTCCAAGGCGATTTCTGCGTTTCCCGTTGTTAACGTGTTGTGTCCTTTGCGAATTACTTATTCCATTGATACGGAATTGAACACTCTACCAATCACTCGTGTTATTATTCTGAACTGTGGCTGGCCGTTACAGAGGAAGAATGTGGCGCCTTACAAGACCAGGATGGTCTTTATTGACGTTGAATACAAAGATTATTTCAACTGATGTTCACATTAATGCATCATTCCTTGGTATAGAGACACCGATACTTACGTACTTCTCTGCAATCACATAGTAAGGTATTAGCTGGGTTTATGGTAGACTCTTGAGCAGTGGACCGGGTTGTACGGGGAAGGAAGACACGTTTGCGAGAGGGGAAAAGGATCTATAGAATATGTATGAGTATGGAATATATATCTCAGTGTGAAGACGTTGGTTGAACACTGAGATGTTGCGACGAAAAAATATTACTAAAAAGGTATGTACCGGTTATCTAAATATAGTCCGTGGCTTGCGGTTAATGCTCGTCATGCTCAACATAGACGTGGTTCGATTTCCGGTATCCCAATCTGATTTTTCCGAGTCCTCAGGATTATTTTTGTTTCGTGAGGGTAGCACTCGTCAGTGAGCTAGGGTTGCAGTCTATGCCCTTTGGTGTGGACCAAGACATCCGAGTACACCAAAGGCCCGTCATTGGTGCAAGGCGTAGATACCATATCCTTCAGCAACTAAATTACTCACTACATGGTGATAAAGGTGCTCTATGAGCCGTCAGCGTACCTGCCGAGCCTCATTTTGCAAGGATTCAACATGGGCGCTTTGAGGCCGGTCGGACCCACAATTGATCCGTGTGCACAGCCACATCAGCCTTCTTTTTACAACCACCACGTCGATTACCCGCGCGCGTTACCAAGCAAGAGCCCCTCGTGGAATAACATGGAAGCTCCGGTATTTCAATGGCCCCGTGTTCCACATCAGCACTATCCCCTGCATTCGCCTTTCACGCGCTTAGCACTGTCAGGCTTCACGGTCAACCGACGATTATAACACCAATTCAACGTACATCTTGCTGTGCTCCTGAGCTCGTTGGATTTACTCATTCGTTCATAAACAAGAGTGGGACCTGAGGCGTATCTTTAGCTATATGCGCCCATTCATTCTCAGTGTGGCGCTGGACCGCTCGGTTTTGATGTTGTCCGACATCACCACTTCCCGGTGCATTCATATGCTTCGCACGGGCCGTCTTCTCGGTTAACAGGATATACGTCTTGCTGTGTTCCCAACGTGATCGGATTTTTTCATTCTTCCCGCAGGGGACCGAGGCTTACCTTATAAGTGTATGCGCCTATTTATTCGAGTATATCAATGTACACAACCCAGTGATACTTCATTCTTACCCTTCCCCACAAAATGCACCTGCTAGGCCTCCCGCACGAGCTGCTATCATACATCGTGCACTTTGCGGATCCAAATACTCTCCGTGTGCTCTGTCTCACAGAGACACACATTCTATATCCCATAGCCCGTCATTTCCTTTGGAGGAACGTCACTGTCATCTTCGGCACGAATCAGAAACCGACACTGAACCTCTTTGCCTTCGATTCCGAGCGCTTAGCAGCTATTAGGTCCATCTCCATAACCGTGGACGGATCCCCCGACGTCTGCCTCTCATCATTCGCCTCGGTCTTGGGGTCAATGATCAATGTAAACCATATTCGTGTGAGTGGCGCATCAGGCGCCTTTATCCGCTTGATTCTCGAGAATACAATGGCGACTCTCGTGACTCTTGAATTGGATGACTGTTATGCGGAGCCACAGGACTTTTCTGAGATCATACCCATCGCTATCCGGGACCTGCGTATCTCCAGATGTCATTCCAACATACGTTTTCTTTTGGGACCTCTCACAGTCGAAGATTTGGAGGTACACGGTCCAGGTTCGTCTCACTATATCTGGTCTCGCAAGAACTAACAAGCACACTCATAGGTCTGGACGGTGAATGTATGCCTATTGGTGTAACCTTACGGCGACTAACAGACGCCGATCTTGGCCAATTGAAAAGATTATGTCTCGTTGATACATGCCGAGACGCGGGATGTCGTGACCTCTTGCATTTGACGCGCGCTTTAGAGGTAGGCGCCGGTTGCTTTTGTGTCCCATAGCTAATTTTGGATGCCCCAGCGTCCATCACCGTCACTGAAGGAGCTCGTTTTGGACATTCCTCTCCCGCAGGATATGCGCCAAAAGCTGTTGCAGTTGATACCTGCCTTTCCTGTACTTACAACGTCCCGCATCGTCTCTAGGGCCATTGAGACCTCGATTGGTATGTTTTTCTCATTTCTTTCATAGAATTGGTTCAAAGAACTTATAACTTTGTTAGGCGTCGCTACCCGCAGTTAGTACTCGCGAACAGATTATCATAATGTATGTGGTGTGGAATGAAGATTTGAATGGATACCACTCGAGAATGAGTCACTGCGACTTTGGTACTGTAAGGGTATCGCTTGCGACGCATATATGCATCACTGACACTTTTTTCTTTCTGGCAGGGAATTATTTACATGTTTAATACGCCCCCGTGCTCAATTCGAAGAAAAGAAATCACTGAAGGAATCTCAAACCTGCCAAATATCTCAGACTCCTGGCGTAACATGGCACAAAAACCAAAATTGGGGGCTAAGAGCAGCAATCTTACATTCATGTACGGGGAATTGAACCCCAAAAGACCGCCTTGGGATACTCGGTCGATAATGTTGGCCGTTACACTATTTGCGAACGATTCCTTCGTAACCGTCTGTGCCCAGGAACAAAAGGATCTTATCTGATTCTTCGTCTGTGGATGATCGTTCAATGCCACCGCAACGATGTGGTGAGGTGATGGAAAGGTGTTTCGAAAGATCAGCCACTATGCGTATCCAGGGCCCACCCTCTATCTACCACGTACCCCCGTCTATTCCGTTGTCCCTTACCATCATCGCATCCTCTTCCGATGACAATATGTGAGGCTAGACTCGTGAGTAGGTACTACTGTCTATTGGATATGATACAGCACGCATGCTGAAAAATGACCACCGGGATTTTGGCAGCGCGTACGTGTGCTATTCTGATCCACGCAGTCTAATACGACCTTACTAGTTAGAGGCGACGAGACTGTCAGATTGCCCGTGGAGGACAAGGCAAAGTATGAGCAGGGCCACGATATGATTTATTTAGGTGCGTTAAACGAGCTTGAAGCGTTAAAACCTTAATCAGGAATACTGGCACAAAGCTGCCGGCACGAACACCACCAATGCACTGACACCATCAACCTCGTCAAAGATGACAAAGCCGTCTATTCCTATTAGAAGTTTCTCAGTCACCATCGACTTCATCTCCATAGACGCTTCCACCCGCTAGCACCACTTCCATTCAATATCATCCTCCCCACATTCCACATACCTGGTATCGAAAACAATGGTAATGGTCTGCAGCAAGGTTTATATGTTATTTGGTTTCAGACACCCGTCAGCATGAGAGGCAGATCGAGGACGGCATGGCGGCCCGTGTAGTCGACGACTTGAGAACACCTCCGCTGGGAAGTAAAGCAGTTGTGCAAGGGTCAAATATCGAAGCGCCGTGTACAACAGACAGCCAGTAGCCTCGTTCTGTGATTATAAAAGGGGATATTGGTACTCGATACGAGTATGCGTTCTGGTAACTCTGGTATAAGGTATGTTGGCGGAGATCCTAGCGCATTTTCGAGCATGTATCTCCCAGCTTTTTGATGTCCTTATAATCCCGGGAGGGAGCAGGTATAGGACCAAGGTTCAGGTACAATCAAGGCAGGCGAACCTCACCCAGTCTTGGAAAAGGCAGGACGTGTCGTCAAAGGATTGATGACTCGCTGATAGGCATCCACACCAGGAGGAGGCCTGCCGTTGATAACTGCCCAGACAAAGCAAGGTGTCTACTGAAGAATGAATAAATGCAGGTAAGCTTAGTAGCAAGACAAGGTGAACATCTTCTCTGTTAGTCCGTTCATCGACGGATTCTCCTTGATGCGGCGAGTGCTGTAGATGCAGTGTTGAACCCAATAGACCTGACATGGTGCTATACGCTGACCGTAGGTGCTTGAAAGCTGGTTGTCGATGCGGGGTTGTAGTGCCAACTGTCGGGTTACAGTCGACGGACAAAGATACAGAGTCGTCTGGATAACCCGAATTAAGCTTTTCACCCCTCCAAGCAGCTACATCACTCACCTGATCCCGCTTTGAATAAACCGTCTCCGTCGTCCGGCGTCAAATATAAATCAAAAAACTTGCACTCGTCGTGTCCTACTCTTCGCTATCATTTAACTGAGTCACAATGGTAACTCGCGGCAAAGAGATACGGAACGCTGATATTTTTCGAGGTGCACTCGGTACTGTGAGTATCTACCTTGAACGATGCGATTGACGGATATGGTGGTTCGGAAAGAAGGCCGATATGGCTATGCATAGTCAACGTGCCTGTAAAGTTCCATTTGCCGTTCTAGACCTTGGATCACCGGATATCCCTCACAAGTAAGTAGGATTCTTTCTCTGAGAAGATAAGGCATTTACACTTCTCACAGCCCTTTTTATCACATCAAAGTCACACATGACAATCAGCCTGGACGTCGTCAGTGAGCTAGGGTTGCAGCCAATGCCCTTCGCTGTGGACTAAGACATCCGAGTACACCAAAGGCCCATCATTGGTGCAAGGCGTAGACACTATATTCTCCAACAACGAGATTACTGACTACGTAGTGATGAAGGTGCTCTAGGAGCCTTCACCGTAATTGCCAACGCTCATTTTGCAAGGATTCAACGAGGGCGGTCTGGGAGTCCTGATCTCACGATTGATCCGTGTGCACAGCCACATCAGTCCTCTTTTTACAACCACTACGTTGCGGTCGATTACCCGCGTGCGTTACCAAGCAAGAGCCTCTCGTGGAATAAGACGGATGCTTCCAGATAGTGAGTACCTAGATCTGTTCGACTTATGGAAGCGGGATTTGGTGAGTAGACTAGCTGCTTGGATCCATGAGGACTGCTCATATAAGTTATTTCAAAGGCCCCATGTCGCACATCAGCTATCCCCTGTTTCCTTTCACGCGCTTAGCGCTGTCAGGCCTTCAGGCTTAGTTTCAAAGGTTCAAAGGTTCAACGTTCATGCGTCACAGCTAATCGACGATTACAACACCGATTCGACCTAGGTCTTGCTGTGCTCCTGAGGTCGTCGAATTTATTCGTTCTTTCATAAACAAGAATGGGCCCTGAGGCGTATCTTTAGCGGTATCCGCCCATTCATTCTCGGTGTGGTGCTGGACCACTCAGTTTGGACATTGTCTGACATCATCAGTATTCCCGGCGCATTCATATCCTGAGCACGGGCCGTCTTCTCGGTTAACAGGACGTACGTCTTCCCAAGGTGGTCGGATTTGCTCATTCTTCCGTCAGGGACTGGGGCTTACCTTAGTTGTATGCGCCCATTCATTCAAGTATATGAACGTACACAACTCAGTGATGCCTCCTTCTTACCGTTCGCTCCAAAATGCACCTGCTAGACCTCCCGCACGAGCTCCTCTCATATATCGTGCACTTCACCGATCCCAATACTCTCCGTGCCCTGTGTCTCACAGAGAAACGTGTCCTATATCACATAGCTCATCATTTCCTTTGGACGAATGTCACCGTCGTCTTTGGTATCGACAGAAATCCTAAATCCAACATCTTTTCCTTCGGGCACGTAGAATTCTGCGTTTCCGTTTGCGTGCATGCATTTGCGTTTTCACGCATGCGTTTGTCACGTCTGCGTGAGCGTGACATGGATGCGTTTGTTGGCCGTCTTGTGCATTTGGGCTTACAGACGCCTGTAAAATTAATTTATTAGCTACAGTTTAAGTAATACTTACGGCCTATCAGATTCATACCCAGTATGACATCCACACCAGCCATACTTAACCCTCTTTGACATGGTAGAGTCTGTTCAGCTGAGTCCATTAATGTTCGAACTGGTATTTTAAACATAAGAGCATCTGGAGGTTTTGACAGGTGTTATTGGCCATGAGGTATGATAACCTACTGTAAAAACCGTGGTACCATTACCATTCTGTTGAGGAACAAGCTGAAGAAACCAGGGGGGAATTGGGCCAAATCCTGGCTCAAAAACAACAACTTGATGGCAACCTGGCTTTGCACAACTAGAATACATCATAAAAGTAAAATACCTGCCTAGAGTGAGCGACTAGAAGCAATTACGGGCGGGAGAAATAGAACCGATCATAAGTCAACTAGTTCAACTCGGACTTGAACGCATCAAACGCACCGAACGCAGATCTGTCACAAGACTGTCACACACTTGCGTTTAATTTCGGACGCATGCGTTTCCAAAAGGAACGCATGCGTGCACTATCTTAACGCATGCGTTGAATGTTTTGACGCATGCGTGACTTATTTCTGAGGGGCGTGAGTCTTTGCGTTGATTTTGGAGGTGCCTGATTTACTCAAAGTCAAGAACAACGAAGGGATCACCAGTATTTTGACATAAAACAGTACTATATTCTTTGTGATACTAGAACTGACTAACATGCATGCATTTATAGCCTTTCTAGACGATTCCCCTTCATTCTCGAGTCATAGTAAGCCACGGAGACATCTCCAGGAAACTCAGAAAAGTAAGTTATTTTCAACAGAAAATATAATCAACAGGTATTGTTGAACTGACACCGGTTATCAGGATACCATGCATCTAAACGCGTCATTTGGCATTTAAATGAACGCAAGTTGAACTCACGCACACGCAGACGAACGCAGTTGAACGCATGCACGCAGATGTCGAACGCAGAATTCTCTTGGCCCTTTTCCTTCGATTCTGGGCGTCTAGGAGCTATCAGGACCCTGTACGTAGTGGTGGACGGGTGCTTCGACCTCCGCCTCCCATCCTTCGCCTCTGTTTTGGCGTCAATGATCAATATAAATCACATTCGTGTGAGTGGTAGATCAGGCCCTTTCATATACTTGATTCTCGAGAACACGATGGCGTCTCTCGTGACACTACAACGGGATCGCTGTGATGCGGGGCCACAAGACTTTGCTGAGATGATATCCATCCCTATCCGGGACCTGCGTATCTCCAGATGCCTTTCCAACATACGCTTTCTTTTGGGGCCTCTTAATGTCGGAGACTTGGAGGTGCACGGTCCAGGTTCGTCTCTCTGTATCTGACCTCATAGTAACTAACACGGACGCTCGTAGATCCTGACGGCGATTGTGTACCTATCTGTATAACCTTACGGCGTGTCAAAGATGCCTACAACGGTAAACTGAGAAGATTAGGTCTCATTGATACATGCCAAGACGCGGGATGTCGTGACGTCTTGCATTTGACGCGCGCTTTGGAGGTAAACATCGCTTGCTGTAGTATCATCCAGAGTTAATTTTAGATATCCCAGCGTCCATTCTCATCACTCGAAGAACTCGTTCTGGACATACCTCTCTCACAGGATATGCACCAGAATCTATTACAGCTAACACCGTCCTTTCCAGTGCTCAAGTATTCTCACATTGCATCTAGAGCTAACGAGACCTGGATTGGTACGTTTCTCTCGTTTCTTCCGCAGAATTCTTTCAAAGAATCTACGCAGTTAACAGGCCTCCCCACTCGCAGCTAGGACTCGACGATAGTTTGACATAATCATTAAGTGGAATGCAGATTTGGATGTGTGTCCCCGAAGGATATGGAAGCGGATGAGTCCACACGTGTCACTGCGGCTTTGGTACTGTAGGGAAATCCCTTACTGCGGGAAGACTTGATATCAAGTCACACGAGACAACAATATAATCAACCGACAGATGTGACACAGACGCTCCTGTTTCTTGGAAGTTGATCGGTGCGAATGTATCACACGTAGATGGACGAAATATTGATGAAAACAGCAGTGTGGTAGTGGTCAGTGCCAATTATGTACAGCATATACAGCTTTACAAGGCGCGCGCCTCGATTGTCAGATATAGTCAACCGAGAGGATTTACTCCTCCCTAACCCCCAAAACTCGGGTGTCCGATGTTTCATAGATTATTGGTATGAGAGGAGAACGGTCGACAGAGATACGTCGTCGTACTATGATCTACGAGGAGGAAAATGAAATTTATTCATTACATGGGAACGGTGCTTGGATGGAGTCATGGCCTATGGTGGCGACTGAATTCGTAGGATCAGCCCAGGAGGTTTAATCACAAACATGTTTGTGTAATCATTAAACCTACAAGTATGTCAACCAATTCCAGCGGCAAACGGAGAGCTGGATATAACTCACGATATGAATGTTATCGATATCAGTGATTACCGTTGTCCACCAACTGGGTGGAATAGTGGTACAATTCCCCTACAGGACGGCAAGTCATATGTTCTGATGACTATTGGAATAGGATCCAAGCGATTGTGCACTTTTCGATACATGCCCTGTATGCATATGCGTATGTGATAGATTAACCACTATAGCGGGTGAGGGTGAGTACAATTGTGAAGTTTAGAATGACAGACATCGTAGGTGGGCACTTGGGACTTTAAAAAGACATAGTACCCGTCGCCCTTTGAAATGCGGATGTACTTTTTGGACTTTCTAGCTGGATTGTACTGGGGAGTCGGCTTGCGATGCAGAGTTAGTTTGCACATGTTAGCGAACATGATGGTCGGGAAGAAAGAAGGATCATTGTAAGAGGCTTTCTTATAAGGTCGGCATGCGGCATTTTCCCAAGTCATTGAGCTGATAGGCGCTCGCTGCCATAATGAGTGTGTGTAAGGGATCTGGAATTATATATGTACTACTGTATAATTACGTTCAGAGCGAATGGACTGTGACCTGTGACCTTCCTGGACCTCGCCGAATGAACGAATGCGGGGTCTGGGACCATGACATTCGTAGAAAATCCGAATGATTAGCTTATCCGAATAGAAATTTTAATCTAAAAGTAGCATAGATTGACGATTGCCGTCACGCCGAAGTGAGAAAAGAAGAAAAAAAGTAATTTTTACGCTTTTTCAACCAATTTTCAGCTAATTTTGCATTTTTAAGGGCTTGTGACCCCGAAACCTACTCGAATGAGGGCTCTGGGACGCGTGACAGGTGGCTATTTTACGAATACGAATGCAGCCTCGGGACATGTGACATTCGTTGTGATCGTAATTATACAATATTATTTACCTACGTCACTAGCAGCGCCCGTTATCCTTCCGTATTCGGACTCTCGCATCTTAATCACTTACTATCACCTACGCTTACCTTACTAGTTTGTATCTTTGACTCTCCCTCACTCAATACACCCCGTTGGCGTGTGTAGCTTTTAGGTCAAAGGACCTCGTAAGGTATCGTAACCTTTACAGTGTGAGTGAAGACAAAAGCAGAAAGTCAGAGTACGCTACCACAGTCATGTACAGATACACTGCGATACGATAAGGAGCCCATCGTGTTCGAAAGAATACATCGTTACTTCCAACAGAATCAAATGCACCATTGATTAAAGGGCATGAGCCTACATTCAAGTTTATTACTGGGTAATAAGACGGGATAATATCATCTCTTCAGCAACTTTGTTTATCGAGAACGCTGGACCGAAGCCTCGAGTGGGAGAGAGCACTGGTTGAACGAATATCGGATCGAGCCGGGTATTGCCGAAGATGCTCTCCTTCTGCCATCATCACCGCCATTACTTCCTAGGACTCTGGTCGTCCCGTCCTCCTAGTTTGCTTCATATCTCTCAACCGCTCCTTGCTCTCCTCCCGTGTGATTTCTCCCGTGAACGCAGCTTGAAGGTTTTGAGTATCTTTTCGTTTGGGGAAATGTACGTCGCAGTTGTTTGACTTGCTAGTCTTGATACTGACGGTGTTTGACTTTCAGACTGTCTAATATCTGCAGGGCTCTTTGCCTCTTTGTTCGCATCCGTTCTCAAACCACGACCAGTTACGGCATCGATTGGATCTTCAAGATTTTACACCAGCGAGCGAATTACATTTTACGCTGAGCGTCACAGAGTATCTATTCTAGTATGGTATGTAAGCTGCTCTTTTTTAGTACTAGTACCCAACGAACCCTTGAGATGGCTCTTTCTACTAGCATTCCTTTCAAGGCGCCGCATTGACGAGAAGAGCCTCTCCATTTTTGATATTGCAATAATGGCTGCTCAGGAGATCCCCACGATAAGACAGGTGATGGCTGGATGGAGGACGAGATGGCGTCATTTGCGGTCTGTGGTAAGTCCTTGAATCGTACTTTGCGTAACGCCGTAGCTGAAGGCCATTAACAGATTGAATTGGAAGTCGCTGATCGAGAGGCACGTACATGTGAGTCATTACGTTGTGTATGTAGGATCTTTCCTCTCGCTGCGATTTCCGATTCAAGAATCGCTCGACCACCCAGAGTACCAGTGCAGGGCATGCTTGCCATTGTAAACTGGTAGGAGCATATGTGTGCTGGAGCCTGGCGGTGTCCTTATCCTGGGTACGAGCGATGTGAACTCAAGCACATTATACCGACCGCGAGTGTTTGATGATGGGGTTGCCAGCAGTGTTAATGAAGAGGCGTTCATCGTCGTCATCGTCAAAGCTTCAGCGTCAAACAACGGCCTCCGTACCTGTCGATGCCACACATCGATCCGCCCCATACCTATTTCCTGCCTAAACCTGCCTCTATGTTCACCGCATCATTATCTCCGGCGGTCATTCCAGATAATGTGTGCGCCATCAATACATCCATATTTTAATTCCCTCCTCCCCGTCGCTTATCTGCACTTTGCCTGTGTCTGGCAGGTGTGATGGAGCCGAGTTTGAAGCTACCCGCTGCGGAAGCGAGACTTGATATGGGATGCTTGCATGTAACGCAGCGACGACTTCGACAGGGGACGAAAGGACGGTGTGCCAAGTACGATGAGGAAGAAATAGACGGCCGTCCTGAGATTGGAAATAGGATATCCCCATGGCATGGCTACCATGCAGTCGTTGTTTCATTGTACCGTGCTATATTACCTTGACGGGAATTCCTGGAAGTTACGTTTCGCTGTTCAAACACCGTTCAAGATGAACCTTTCCTTCCTTAGAACTGATATTGTCTTTGGAAGGAAGACCGAACATTGGTTGGTAACGCATGTAAATTGGTAGGATGATGTTCGGACATGGAGTAAAGGTTAAGATTACCGAGCCTAGTATATAGGACAACCTTCACGGGTTCGGATCCCCAGATCCGGATTAGTGAAATCCAAAAACAGCTTTTTTTTTGCTCCGTTCATTTCCTCAAAAGCTCCATTCAGATACACAAACTCTGTATGGTTAGTATGCTCGTCTTTGCCGTACCTTCGAAATATATGTGTGTGCCTTGAAAGACAACTACGATTTATGAGTCTCAGGGTCCTTTTTGAGGTCACCTCTGTGTGCCCAGTTTATGTAGTAGTTAACATCGTTCATCTTCCGGCAGCTCAGGGTTCCATTCCCTTTGCTTGTCATTATACTCCTGTGAGCGCAAATTTTGTTCCAAGCACTGTGATCGCACATCACCTCTTTTTCTGCTTGCATAGTAGTCAATGGAAGCCATTGAAGCTATGTCTTCCCTACGTGTAAGGATGCGCTGGACAGGTGAGTGATACGAATGTATCCCAATGCTCAGTTGAGTTGGATGTTGAAAATACGGCACCGCTGATGTATGAGGAAACACTTGGATGATCTCGACGAGGAGACAGGACAGTGAACTATTACCTAGCGCCTTAGTTCTGTCATGTCTTGCTCGAAAAATTCATTGTATGCGCGAGAACCGTTTCAACTTTCGCAGGGATTTTAGGAGAAAAATGTGTATCTGTTTTTGGTACATGGGAAGCCTCGACTCTCGAGAAACACAGGAGCGGATTATCAAAATGAATTTTAACGTAGAGAGGAAGGACTTGTGGTCGGAGAGACGGAAAAGGACGGAGCCGGCTATTGCCGAAGATGCTCTCTTTCTACCATCATCGCCAGCTGTACCCGCCGCCCCTCCCTCTCGTACATACGCCATCGTTTTGTCTAACTTAAATCTCTGAATCCCCCGGCAAAGGGTGACCGCATGGTTTGTCCCGCGAATGAAAGTATTGGGTCGGGAGCATCGTTTTTTTGGGAGATATTGTACGTCGCAGTTTTTATCATTATTGCCGGTCGTGACGCTAACAGTAGTTAACTCTCAGACCGGTCTATCCAATCTGCGTTGCGCGCTCTGTGCTTCCTCGTTCACAGGGATATACGAAGGACAACCAGTGACAGCAATGACTCAATGCTATGACTACATCACAGAGCTTCTTCGAGATGCCCTGGAGCACCAGTTCTAAGTTGGTTTTTTGTTGCAGGTATGCTGCCCATTTTTTCAGCGTCCGACCAAATCTTGATTTCTATCCTTCCCGAAGTCTGTTGGGCTCTAAGGCTGATGCGTGCATTTTCAATATTGTAATCCGATCCCATCTCGCTTCCGAGGAGAGCAATACTCTCAGCAAGTTATCGCCACTACGCTCGACCGATGAATCGATGAGGAGAGCATTGCCGGTGTTCATCTGGGTTTGCGAGTGCTTTCAATTGGGTTTCGCGTGCCGCAAGTGAGTCCTCATTGCGCGTTGTGATCCTCCCTCATGATGACATTTCTGATTTAGGATTGTATCAACTATCGTTTCCTCATTCCCGCTTTCCAGGGTGACGCCTTACGAGAGGAGGAAACCATGGACCACGGGAGGATGCATACATCATCGTTCTGACGCAGGGTGCTGGGCCCGCATTTGTTCACTCGCATCGTTCACCATCATACTGTCCCAAAGCATACGCGCCTCATTTCTCTTTCCTGGAGTGCTTTCTTTGAAAATAGTAGGATTAATGGTGTAGATGCTAACATTACCGCCCGTCATCTGTATGACGACTGAAGGGTTCGACTCCCTACTCCCGAATAGTGTTTGATGCCTGTTACTTTTTGTTCAATTCATTTCCTCCACACTGTTCATTTCTACATGGTTCTTTCGGAATTCTATATAATGAAGTAAGGCCAATACCCTGGTCTTTATTGTTTTGTCTGAAATATACGTGTGCTGTTTTTACGAAGCACTAGCCCAGAGTCCTTTCTACGGTTATTTCCGTGCGCCCAATGTATGAAGTAGGCGACGTCGTATATCTTTCTGCCGCTTGGGGTTCTATTCCCCCTGTCTGCAATTACGTGAGTGAACAATAATTTTGTTCTACGCATCGCACATGAACTTAATTTGTTCATAGCTGATAGCTACATTGAGGTCTCCGAACATCTTTTTTCCCTAGGAGTGACGATGTGTTTGGACAGGGTAATCAGGCGCGTGATGTGCATATATCTCAATGCTCAGTCTAGGTGGCCGCTGAGAATGTGGCACTGTCGGTGCATTATGAATCACTTGAAGGAGATCGACAAGGAGAAAGTATACTGTACTATTGACCTAGTGCCTGACCTATCTCTTCACAAAAACCAAAGCATGCACCAGAACCAAGCATGTTTTCAATTTCACAAGGGAATACATCTATTTTTGCTACATAGGAAGCCTCAAGAACTTCGGGAGTGGGTTACCGAAATGAATTCCAAGGACGGCACAGACGGAAAAGGATGGAGCCGGATATTGCCGAAGACGCTCTCCTTTTGCCGTCATCGCCAATTGCACCCGCCTTCCCTCCCTCTTGCATCTCTGCCATTGCTTCTTTAAGTTCGCATCCGTAACTCCTTTGCTGAAGGGTCCCAATTGATTTTAAGGTACGAATGCTAGTCTTGGATTAGGAACATCGTTTCCAGTGGAGAAATGTACATGGCCGGATTTTTTGATTACCGGTTTTGATGCTTACAGTAGCCACCTCTCGGACCGTTCTATCCAATCCGCGGTGCGCACTCTCTGTCTCCTCGTTCTCATGGATAGTAGGACGATCCCGGGGATCAATGACGGCAAGAACTCGGCACCCCGGTTGAAGTCACCAAGAAGTAGCAATGGAAGAAAGGAGACTGAAAGGGAGCGCCACGGAGTACCAGTGCTAGGTTTTTTGCTGTACGTATGCTGCCTGTTATTTCAGCCTCCGGCCAATCCTAGGTATCTATCCCTTCAGAAGTCTCTCCGGCTCTATCGTAATCTCGGCGCTGAGGAGAGCACTACTCTGAGCAATCTATCACTATGCTCGATACACGATTCAGGTGGGCATCCAACGGGAGGATAGTGTTGCTTGTGGTGCTCATTGGTCTACAAGTGTTCAATCTGGTTTCGTGTGCCGCAGTCGGTGAGTCATCAGTATTACTTTGTGATCCTCGCTCAGGGTAACATTTCTGATTTAGGATAGTGTCGACTATTGTTTCCTTGTTCCTGTTTTCTATGGTGACACCCTTCCAGAGGAGGAGCCGTGGATGTCGGGAGGATGCATACACCATCGTCCCGATGACGGGCCCACTTATGTTCGCCCGTCTTTTTCACCATCGTACTTTCTTTCCCTCACTGTATGCGTCCAACTTCGTCTGCCTCTGCCATAAAAATCCCCCTCATCCCACGTCTATCGTCCTCGTTTTGCTACCTTATTGGACGTGCTGTGGGTTCCGCCACTTAGGCCATTCTATCTCTCTCATAGTCGTCACCGACTGTCCTCACTCCATGTGATATCCCGATGACAGATCCACGTCAAAAACTGTGGCCGAAGCGCTGTGTCGCGATTATCGGCGCATGGTATGGTCGTTTCGCCGTACCATAACTCCCACTTACCTCATTTTACGAGGCTTTGGGACCTGATCGAGATCGAATAAGTAATTGATCCGTATGCACAGCCACATCAGTCTTCTTTTTTCAGCCACCATCTCGATAACCCACACCGTTCCCATTAACCAGTGACCGGCGACCAAGTACGAGCCATTCGTGAAATAAGAGCGTTGCTTCCCAATAATTGGATACAATGTTCGACGGGACGGATATGGCGGGACCTGGTGAGTACCTGGATTCTTCAAAGGCTATGTGGTATGCGCATGAAAGCTGGTTGTCGATACGGGGTTATGGTACCAACTGCTGGGTTACAGTCGACGAACAAAGATACACGGTCATCTGGATAATCCAAATTAAGCTTTTCATCGCTCCACGCACCTACATTACTCACTTGATCCTGCCTTCAATAGATCGTCTCCATCGTCTGGCGTAAAATATGAATCAAAAACTAGCGTCCGTCGTGTCCTACTCTTTACTATAGTCCAACTGAGGTATAACGACAACTCGCAGCAAGGAGATACAGAATGCTGGTATTTCTCGAGGGGCACTCGGTCCTGTTATTATCGGCCTTAAACGATGTGATCGACGGATATGGTGGTTCAGAAAAGAAGGCCAATGTGGCTGTGCACGGTCAACGTTTCTGTCAAGTTCCATTCGCTGTTCCAGACCTTGGATTACTGGATCCGTGTAGCGACGCGTCCCGCGCCGGTCCCCGATTCTTTCCATTTGTTTCAACCTCCGAATCTCAGAGTGAAGGAACAACTTCAAGCACAAGCTGAAGGATTCCTGACTATTTGGCATCATCATTGTAATTTTTGTCACGATACCAGGATATATGAAGTACTTCAGAATATTCTAGATAGGGCAAGAAGAATTCTGCGTGGTCGCTTGCGTGGCTGCGTGGCTGCGTGGTGCGTGGCTGCGTGGTTGATGTGATTAGCGTGGTCAGATCAGCGTGGTCGACAAATCACAGGGGTAGTCAACCTCCCATCAAACATCACTCGATGGGCTCAGTTCTCTTTCGCCTTCACATTTGGTAGATCATTTTCTTCTGCTGTTGATGTACGCGCTTAATAAATATTGTGAATCCGTGAAGGGCTACCTTTGCTATTTGTGTGAGATTTCTGACATCAGTGTATCTTATTCTCTATGCCGGTTGCTTAATCTTTTCTTCATTTCATGCAACTCATGTTTGGAATAGGCGACTTTTAACTCGCACTTTTAACAGTAAATATTAAGTCTGTCTCTCTACTGTTCCGCTTTGCTATGGAAATATGGAAACCGATTCATTTCAGGCACTTTATTTGTTGCAATTACTCATGAGATTCGAATGAAGGAGCCGCGCAAACGGTCTGATACTAAGGAGCCTAAGGATTACTCCGAGCCGAGGCCACGGCCAATCCTTAAGAAACATCGCCAGATTTAATAACTTGGTAATAACTTACATCAGAACTTGATCACAATTCATCTGACTCACTTTCAGTTATCTTGTTCGATTCAAAGTGTTTCCGTGGTCAAAATATACCTGCTATGCACTTATATTATCCAAATTCTTCGAAATTTGGCCAATATCACGGTGTTTTACACAGTGACACACTTTGCAAGCATTCACGCGTGTAATTTTGCAATTCCTACTAAGGAATACATGCTACAGTGTCTAGATACTAAGGAACCAAGAAACACCACAGAGCGCATGGATGATAATGCCGGTAATAGAATCAACAGAGTAAAGCTGGGTGGAGCGCATGACTTAACCTGAGAATGGTACTGGAAAGGCTGTACTAGGTATAAAGTCTCAGTACTTGACACTGAGTGCTCTGACAAGGCATGACACGTGCGTGCTGTGAATATAGCAGGACACGCTTGTGAGACTAATTAATAACTTTGCACAACATTGATCTATGATGTGCATGGCACAGATGCCCCAGCGCTTAGAGCTCTAGACTGTATGATGTCAGAATTGGGAGTAAAACCCAAAGTCACTGACTTTGGCCGAAGCGCGCAAGGCCCAGACAAGAAACTAGTTGCCTTCCCGACCAGAGAATTCGCTGAAAGAACATTATGAAGAGAAATGAGAGTCGCATGCTAGGCTGCAACTCCGAGGAGGTAGTAGCCAATGCCAATACACGTGGTATAGCACTGCTAACCGACATTGCGATGCTCGGCAATAGGATCTGGCCCCGGGCTGGACTCCTGAGTCAGTGCCAAGCTATGGCTTGATAATTGCGACATGCGCGGGATGCAGACAAGCAAGCCCCACAGCCGAAATAATACTATACTGTATAATTACATTCAGAGTGAATGGACTGTGACCTGTGACCTTCCTGGACCTTGCCGAATGAACAAATGCGGGGTCTGGGACCATGACATTCATAGAAAATCCAAATGATTACCTTCTCCGAATAGAAATTTTAATCTAAAAGTAGCATATATTAACGATTGCCTTCATGCCAAAGTGAGAAAAGAAGAAAAAAAGTAAATTTTATGCTTTTTCAACCGATTTTTTGCTAATTTTGCATTTTTAAGGGCTTGTGACCCTGAAACCTACTTGAATGAGGGTGCTGGGATGCATGACAGGTGGCTATTTTATGAATACAAATGCAGCCTCGGGACATGTGACATTCTTTGTGATCATAATTATACAGTATATGGTTGTACTAATTTGTAGAATGTAGAATAGATAAATAGCACAGTGTAACCATAGTGTACAAGTTTTGGACCCCTGTTGTAGTCACGTGCAAGCTTTCAGCTTAGTGCTATAGCTTTGGGATTAGTTTGTAACTTCGAGCAAGAGAATATACCTGGAATTGATATCATACTGAGTGAATTGAGTTGCGCATGAGGTGAAGAAGGCTAACGCGGCACTTGTGTGACTGTTAATTGGTTGGGAGACTTGCGCTCTAGCCTGAGAAGAAGAGCTAGTGTTGTTGAGGACGCGCTCTTGTGCTTTGAGGGTTTCTTGTGATGCGAGGCACTACAGGTGGCAGAGGTTCAAACCCTTTGGCTTGTCGGACAGTGTTATAAGGTTTTTGTGTGTCTCTGGATCGCATAGGTTAGAACCCTGTGGATCTACAATCGGTTTGGAAGCTCGAGCACGTAGGTTTGAACCCTGTGGCTTTAGTGGACGGTTTTGTGAAGTGTTTCTGCTTAGAGTGTGAAGCTTTGAGTCATGTGTAGTGTGATTCGAGTCGTTTGAGGTCACCCTGCATGTCGCTTGAGACTTATTGAGGGTTTTGTGTACATCTCTCGACATGGCATGTATTGTATTGGACCTTGCCTTGAGGCCCCACGACAAACGTCACACCTCTTGTTATTAAAAGCCTTCGGACTTTGAGAGATTTAGATAAGTAACGTGCACTATTGCTATACGCATATATCGTATATTCTGAGAGTCCCATTGTTCTAATTCATTCTGCTTCTATTGCATCAGAATCCCCCATGAACTTGAGGGTTTGTGTGTGTAGTGTTGGGTGTGGGTGTGATCAGTGTCTTCGATGCTGTTGCATTTCTAGCTTGCATGCACAGAGTCTCTTCAATGGATTATGCAGCTCTGACAGCATGCTTGAAGAAGAGAATAATTTTGGGGATATCTTAAGAGTATAAAGAAGCCTGAAAACCTGTTAGATAAGGAAGTGGAAGCAATGTACACAGTGTGGGTTGCATTTGACCGAGCCAAGACTTAACAAGAATGGCTGCTATATTTGGTAACAGTCAATTGCAGGCAAAAAGATGAATTGTCGCACAATTAAGTCATTACTATAACCTTTCACCAATGCATTAATGTCCTAATATCAGCGGGAAACCATGCATGGTGCCTGCATGGTCCACGTGGCTGCATGGTAAATCAGCGTGGCTGTGTGTGGTCAGCCTGCATGGTGTGGCTGCATGGCTGCGTGGTACGCTGGCATAGTCAGTTGCGTGGTTGAGGAAAATCTTCGCATAAGAATCGGACATCAATAAGTTAGTCTCCATGGCTGGTTGTATCAGTACTCGACACATAGAAGCGATATTGATGTTGTACTGATGGGTGACTGATGTCTACAATACCACTCTAAGATCTTTGAGTACTTGGTACAGAAAAGCAACGAAATCAGAACATTTAAGCTTCTCCTACTTTAAAAAAAATACAATTAAGATTCACTAGTAACTGAAAAACACAGACTGGGAGTGTGAAACACTGTAATTGGTAGATGCCAAAAGTGCAGTCTTGGTATCTTTTTCTAATTGGGTATCTTTGTTGGAGAATATTCAGGAATAAAATCAAAACAAAGATAAGGATATCATTACAAAAGCTCATGAGCATCATGCAGTGCAGTACATATATTAAATACAGTTGAGTTCAACTGGAGTTCAACTGATGGTTGTGTGGCTGCATGGCCACACACCATGCTAGTGTGGTACCATGCATGTGACCATGCTGAATTTCTAGTGCCCAGATAGATATACACAAGCTCTAGTATCTGATTCCCATTGCTACTAAGCATAGTCATGACATTTTCTGCTGGTGACCTCTGAGCTGGAACAATAAGCAAGTAATAAGTATGAACATTCATGGCAAATTCCAGGTGGAAAAATACAGCAACTGTGGATAACTTGTGAATGATCTAGGCATAGAAAACAGTAGAAACCCGAGTAAAGACAAAGACTCATGCACCTGGCTTGAAAAAGACTCACTCAGTGACAGCCTTCGGCCATCAACAGCTCACATTTTCTCACCAAGGCTACAGAAGCAGCCATGTAACTGAGGTAAGTAGAGAAACACTGGCCTAACCACTCTGACAGTAGCAAACATGGAGTAATGAAAGTGAGGACAATACATTGCATCACATTAGACAGGGTCTTGCCACAACACGCTCGCTGTAGCTATCTTCACAATCAAATATGGGAACAGTATTGCACAGGAGCCTTACCAGAAACATACTTAGCAAGAGTCCTAGTATAATTTTACAATCAAAAAATTTCAGGTGGCATTGAATGCCAAGTTCAAGGAAGTTTCCGCAATTAAGAATGACAAAATTCAAGCTGGGCTGAACTGCTTGTGCCCATGCATGGCTGAGAGTGTTAGATGATGTCGCAAGAAGAAGAGGAGTGTAGTTGTTGTATGAAATCTGCGGTGTTCGCTGTGTACCTTGACGTTTGGTGTGCAGACTTTGGAATACTGACTCTTGGGGTAGTGGGCCTTTTGTGGAATGAACGGACACTCTGCTTCTCTGTGGCAAGGGATGAGTGATATTCAGAGGCCCGGCTCCTTAGTCGCTCGCTGCCATGGGGAAGAACAGCATCAGCATCGGATGGAAGCAGACACGGAGCCGAGCCAGTATAAATGCCTGGGATGCATAAGGCAGGGCTAAAAAATGGGTATTAATTAACATTGGTTTGTTAACACTGTTATTAACACATTGATAACAAGTTAATAACAGGGTACCCCAACACACCTTGTGAATAAAGGTGAATAATTGAGCTTGGCCACCCTTGTGACCGCCACACTGTTCCACTCTGCCAGGCACATAAGTGGTACTCCTTTTTCATCACCCTTCGCTATATGGTCAAACTCAAAAAACATGAATCTCAACACTTCTTTCTCTGAAGCAGATGCTGCTTGGGTGCTGCACACAGTTGGTGGAGTTTCTGATTTGATGGAGATGTAAACAGTTTCGGCAGACATGTTGAGAGCAACTGAAAAAGATCAATTGAGCCTGGATGTACAAGTGGTTTTGGATTTTTTAACTGACCTTTTGTGATTAGCTTGTTAAAAATATCTTTTTTCACCTGTTATTCACATTATTTCATGAGAAAGCTATTGACTGTTAATAATATAGTGAATAAATGTCCCCTCATGGCCCAATGTTAAATAACATGGTATTAACAGGACTGGGAATTATTAGCCCTACCTGGCCTCGGACATGCTACAGAGCAGCAAGAGTGTTCAACTGGAAACATAGTCCACTGGCATCGCTTTGCCCTACAGGATGATATAAGAATCAGCAAAAAACACAACAAAGCAACAAAACAAATGGAGCATACCTAAATGAACACAACACAATATGAGGTTTGTGCTGAGTCAAAGTGCAACACCAATGAATCATAGGGAGTGTACACTAAAGGGAACCCATTTTATAAGAGCAAATCTCACCAACAGGCAACACCACCATGAGACGTGTCAGTGGGATGAAGTACAAATCACTCACCAATGCGGAATACAGTCCCAGTACTGAATATATCAGATAACAGGGAAGGTCATAGTGTACATATCTGACTGTAGTGAAGCCAAAGTTTTACCAATGTCAACGATGTGTGTAATTATGCACAAGCAGATTCTCGACATTGTTCCAGCACAAATATGCGTCAATGGGCAGGAGTCAAGGAAGTGTTGTACCATGGTGTGGGGGAAAGACAAGAGGGGAAGAGGGTATTGATATGCCTGCTGGGCATACCCCCTTTGAAAACGCGTGTAAATTAACATTTTCTGGAAATACAACGGTATTACATGGTACCAATCAGTAAGACATAGCAAGGAAGTAACACATTGTAAAGTAAAAAGATCCACCTGGTAACTTTGAAACAGGCTGTTCTAATGCTTGAATAGAAGATCAGGTATTCTACCCAGTAGACCAAGGTCCAGGTTGTGACTCGTATAGTGTAATCACCTGGCATTCCGGCGGAAGTGATCCGATCACCTGGTGATGATCTAGTATGATCAATCGACCTGGTAGCTGTAGATAAGATAATACCTGCCAGGTAGAGTGTTTATCCTCACCAGGCTGGGTCAGCAAGCATATTAGTCAGTAGTAAAAGGGATTGGTAATAGGGTATCAGTAGGATAGTATAAATACAGGTCATGTATCTCGTGGGGAATCAGGTTTCTGACCCCCTGGAACGCTACCAGGCAAATAGTATGGATTTTATTGGTTAAGAGCTTTGAGTTGTAGACTCACCTGGAATAGAAAGATTGTGACCTGGTCACTCCATGTGTGCAAGAACTGACAAGCAAGCAAACAGTATTAAGCTAGAAACAGAAAGTCAGACCTGAGAAACAGTTCAGAACCAGTCAGTGTGTTTTAAGTCACAACCAGGCACAAAGTATCAGTATTGAAACTGCACCAGGCAGCCAGCACGAGTTCAGAACCTGCACCAGTGTTACGATTTATTCATTTCCTTATCTAAGCACCTCTGATCTTATATTATCTTTGGCGCTTATCTTATCTTATCTTTAGATCCACGACTCCACAGAAGTCTTCGTAAATCTTCACATCATCACACCGTCATACTTACTCCGCATGTGTTTTATCTCGCTCACTGTGTATTTCGCTTATTCACTTTCTAACACGGTGTATCCATTATTAGACCCTTATTCTAGTATATAAGTAGTGTACTCAAAGCTGTATATTCCTTAGCTTTGAGCTAACGTTTAATCATACCGAAATACTCTCATCCTTGCTAAGTGCTAAAGCCTTAGTCTTGACATCTTAACTTCACAGGACTTAGCAGTGACGGTACGAACGCGATACTGCTGTCTATTTACCTTTGTTGAGATATCGGGTCTAACAATTAGCTCAAAGCTTTTTCTAGATCTCTAACCAAGATCCTCTATGGAGAACGATATCGCCCAAGTTCTAGCCATCGCACTTGGAATTCCCAGTGCTACTGTTCTTTCTCTTATTCTCATTCTCGTGCTCAGGACTCTCTGCAGACCACCACGAAGAATTGAGACACCCCACACTGCCCCCACAGTCTCTACAACCCCAACCCTTTCTGACAATGTTGATGCCATCCCGCTCGAGCAGCAGCTACCCTGAATCTTCGTACCCATACCACGGCGGCCAATCCCACTTGACGAGTTCACTAGGGCAGGAGTCAACAAAGAAGAAGTTGTTCCTGAGTCGATTTCTCCCATCATCCCAGAAAGAAGGGCTCCTTCCCCTTCCGGAAGGCGCACATTTGTCCACCCCGCCATTCCTCCCTCTCCCAAGTATGCCCAGTACATCCCTTGAACTCTCTCACCCAGCACGTACGCCCGATTCGCCGCCCGTGTCGGAGGATTTGAAGTGGGCCGAGACGTCAGACCTGTCACCCCAACCACCAATTACAATACTTGGGCCAATAGGCATCCCACTCCACCACCCACAGCCGGTATTGCCTCAGAGGAGTTCTGAGACAACGTCGACATTCCCTACAGTGCCTACTTCCCCTCCGACCGCACCTCACCCCACTATCGTACCCCTCCCCCAGCAGGATATAGGGATGTCCAGACCTGGGACCAGCCTGTCCAGACCAGGGAGCAGGCACTCAAGCCTATACAGGTCGAGGAACCCGTCACCAGCTCCTCCACCCACCTCTACCCCCCAACATGCAGCGGTTGGTGAAACGTTAGGTCCCCACGCTTTTCTTGCCGGGAAACCCACTGGGAGCGACTTGCCCGGCACCTCAGAGAACAGCCACGTGGGTCAAGCACCTCAGAGACCATCGTCGAGCCGCAGCGTCCACCCCATCCTCCCACTCCATTCCCAACCATCGATGGGATACCACAGCCGACCACCGAGTCGTCACATGAGCACATGCCCTCCAACTCCAGGGCCCCCAGTAATGACTCTAGCCAACGCCATTAGGTTCTATGAGGAGATGGCTGATGACCCAAGTATAGGTATACCGGACATTCTCAAGTATTCGGACTATCAAAGTATTTACACATACTTTGCTTATGAACTCCCTTTTGCTCCAGTTTGGGGACAGACCCAAGCCGGAAACAATTATTTTATGAAGAAACAGAGAGGACTCCCAGCCAACGACATACTCCAATATGAAGCAGAGCGAAACACTTGCTTCTTATGGAACAATCTACACCCAGAAGCCCACATGGAGGTACTTGACCCCTATGAAGAAGCAGCATCTGAAGTCGAGATCCAGGAACCAATGCCGGATGAACTGCCAGTATCACCTCCTCGGGTGTCAACTGGAACCTTCTCCTACGCTAGAGGACAGGCACCACCAGGAATGTACCTACCCGGTTACCTACCATTTGCCAGTGGCAGTCACGGAGCTGGCGGAGGTGGAGGTGGCAGCACACAACCACCGCAACCTCCTGCCCCACCAGCACCGCCAGCAAGATACATGCTCCCGCTCCATCCTGCACCACCACCTCTCCCAGATCCACCAGTACCCTGGCAGCTAGTCGATGGAGCCGTTGCCCCCTATGACGATTTCAAACCAAAGATCGTAAAGGAGGTCGACGACTTCAAAGGTGATTCTACTGACATCACCCGATTCTTCTTGAAGTGCGAACTGCACTTTGAGATATTCAATCAACACTTCCACCACCACCCTCACAAAGTCGTCTTCTGCATCTCACAACTTGCAGAGGACGCTGAGAAATGGTGGGAGTTGAATGCGCAGGTCTTAGGGAAGGACCAAGTGACTGGGGCCCAGCTCTATCCATCTTATGACAATTTCAAGGCAGAGCTTGGCAAAAGGTTCTGGAAGGATGCTGACACGCAGCTAAAGTACGCGCAGTGGGAGAAGCTCAGGCAGGCAGACTCCAAGGACGGCGACCAGTTCTTCCAGCAATTTGAAGAGCTAGCCTACCACACCGGAGTACGCAACAATGACCAAGTCATGCTCCACCAAGTCAAGAAAGCCGCCTGCCAGATGAGTAAAAATACCATATACTCAGCTGATGGGGAGGTACCAACTGACTATGAAGGCTGGAAGGCCTGCCTCCTTCGAATCGACTACAACTGGTGCCTAAAACAGGCAGAAGGATCTACGGCGGTACCATCATGACCACAGAAGACGACCACACCTACTAAGGGTGGTCAACCAGCAGCTCCTGTACTGTCGACGAAGACGGGGACAGGGACAACTTATGGAGGATGTGGTGCACCGATGGATGTCAACGCAGCCAGGGCAGCGTCAGTCTGCTTCAGATGTGGCAAGAAAGGCCACTTCAAGCGCGACTGCCCTTTGTCGCCCAAGACCTGGGAAGAGAGCCTACATCGCCTAAATACATATTGGGATGCCCAGGACAAGCTTGCCCCCATCACAGAAGTAAAAGAGAGCGCCGAGGAGTGAATGATTCGACTCACTCAGCTAAGGACTTAGTTTCAGCTGGTACGCCTATCGCACTTTATCAATGTACTTATATACCTGTTGTAGTTACCCCCGCACATTTGAATATACCCGCGACTTCGCAATCAGACCAGAAACTAAGCAAGAATCAACTCTCTGTCCCAACACCAGATGTCATGGTAGTTAGACTACCGATGACTAAACGTTCGGCAAGTAACCCATTGTGGGCGAAAGCATTGGACGATGAGTCACCTACTATAGTGACACCCATCTCAACGGCATTACACCAGTCTAGCAACCTCTCTGGGGCGTGTGCAATGACAAATGTATGACCGGATGGCCCAGGGGAACAAGCGGCTCCTTTGGAGTGTCTTGCCCCCCCTGACAAAGCGGCTCTACAGAGTCCCAGCCTCACTGGGAGTTTTGAGGAAATAGCTACGGCAAAACCTCCTCTGGTAAAAGGGAACACTGCATGCCTACCAAAGTCTAAATCCCTTACGCAACAAGTGGCTTTGGTGATGGGCACGGACAACCAGAAGACGATGACTGAGGACAAACCAGACTCAAGTAAGTGCCCCCAACCAGTTGCCAATGCCTGTTGAGACACAGGGCGACTCGAGGAAGGGGGAATGCCGAATGAAACGAGGGACCCGCCAAAGAACACAGGCTTGAAGAGACCAGGTGAAGGCGACCATCTAACGGTGTCAGCCCAACCTGTTGCCCCTTTACGGGGTGATACCTTCGTGCAATGCACCTCCCATTCCATGACCGACCAGAAAGCCGCAGTACAGGAAGCTGCTAGCGCCCAGGCAGTGCAAAGGGGGCATCAGGTAGCTTTTATTGAAGAAGTACCTGACAACGAGGACATTACAAGTTTCATAATGGACAAGAAGGCTAATTTAATACCCCTTTTAGACATTGCAGTGACCTCACCAACAGTAGTCAAGCCCTCATGGGTCGACGTGAAGGCTAAAGAGGCCCCGCAACTCTCGCGCACTTATACTAGTAGCGAGACCTACAGCGAGTGGCTTAAACCATTCGGAGCTGAGTGGACTCTGCGCGGCATAGCACAAGCCAAAACAGAGTCAGAGGCGAAGGCAATCCTAAAGAATTGGATTCACAAGGCATGCGCAGAGGAAGTAGTCGATGCAATGCTTGAAGCAATGAGGGGGATGGAGAGAATTAATGCACTCAAATGGCTCAAAGAACTACGACAGCCAAAACGATACATCAGCGCACTAAGCAATGAAGGGAAGGACCTGGTTCTCCCTGTTGAAATCGGAATACCAGGAACCCTTGCCCAAATCGCCACAACTGCGTTGGTAGACAGCGGGTGCACCAGCAGCGCCGTCAATAAAATGTTCATCGAACAGTACAACATCCCAACTCACACGACAGCCACACCAATCCCAGTCTATAATGCCGACGGAACCAAAAACCAAGGAGGATCAATTACCAAATACGCCAAGATCAATCTTAAAATCAGAGATCATTCAGAACGAATAGATCTAGCCATAACAGATCTTGACGATAAACAGATCTTCCTCGGTCATGATTGGTTAGCCCGGCATAATCCGATCATCAATTGGAAGACGGGAGGATTAACGTTTGCACGATCCAAATGCCGCAAAAACCCCTTCATACTACCCGATGCAGATCCCGACAATAGGTGGGATGAGGAGCTGGAGGAGGGAGATACAATTCTTGCAATAGACTTCACACGGGCTATACTCATATGCGCTCATCACGCTAATGACTTAGCTGCTGCAGCCAACGCAGACAAGAAAACGAAGACATTCGAAGAAATGGTCCCAGAATGGTGTCAGGATTTCAGCAATCTATTTGACAAGGATAGTTTCGATGAACTTCCTGAACCAAAGACATGGGACCATGCAATCGAACTTCTTCCAAATGTGAACGCCAATCTCGACTGCAAGGTCTACCCTCTTAATCGGAACGAACAAGCTGAACTCGACAAGTTCCTGGACGAGAACCTCTCAAGTGGACGAATAAGGCCCTCCAAGTCGCCCATGGCTTTGCCTTTCTTCTTTGTCAAAAAGAAGGATGGCAAGCTGCGACCAGTACAAGATTACCATAAGCTTAACAAGATGATGATCAAGAATCGATACCTGCTTCCACTCATCTCGGAGCTAATGGATAAACTGCGAGGTGCCAAGTACTTTTCCAAACTTGACATTTGGTGGGGATACAACAATGTGTGCATCAAGAGTGGCAACAAATGGAAGGCGGCATTCAGGACTAATCGAGGGTTGTTCGAACCCACGGTTATGTTCTTCGGGCTTACCAACTTGCCCACCACCTTCCAGTGGATGATGAATGACATTTTCAAAAACCTCATTGCATCAGGCGCCATCACCGTCTACCTTGATGATATCTTAATCGTGTCCAAAACCAAGGAAGAACATTGTCGCATCACCCATGAGGTTCTAAAGGTCTTACAAAAGAACAAGCTATTCCTTAAAGCGGAGAAATGCAAGTTCGAGACCTTGGAAACTGAGTACCTTGGGGTTATCATCAGTGAAGGAAGCATTCACATGGACTCAGTCAAGATCGCAGGAATAGCGGAGTGGCCCGTTCCAACCAAGAAAAAGCAACTTCAGCTGTTCTTAGGCTTTACCAACTTCTACCGATGTTTCATCAAAGGATACAGCAAGGTCGTCAAACCTATGACACAGCTGACAGGAAACGATCCGTGGAAGTGGGGAAAAGCACAACAGGACGCATTCAAAGAGTTGAAGAGACTACTAGCCAAAGAAGTGGTACTGGCAATACCCACAGAAGGAGGCAAGTTCCGTGTAGAGGCGGACGCAAGCGAGGGAGTGATCAGCGCTGTATTGTCGCAAGAGCAGGATGGAAAATGGCGCCCAGTCGCATTTCTGTCCAAGTCCCTAACAGTTACAGAATGAAATTATGAAATTTACAACAAAGAACTGCTGGCCATCATGCTAGCCCTGGATGAGTGGAGACACTACCTAATGGGAGCAGCTCAGGACTTTGAGATATGGACAGATCATCAAAAAGACATAGAGGCCTATGTCCACGCTTGTGAAACGTGCCAACGAACCAAGTCAAGCACTCAAGCAAAGGTGGCGCCTCTCCATCCGAATGCCATACCCTCCCGACCATGGACTCACATCTCTGTTGACATGGTCACTGGTTTACCTAAGTGCAACGGTCAAGATGCTATCTTAATGATTGTCGACCGATTCTCCAAGGAAATCATACCGATAGCATGTACGACAGAGCTATCATTGGAAGGGTGGGCCAAAATCTTACACGACGAAGTCTACGCCAGACATGGAATGCCTCAGGTGGTCATCTCTGACCAAGGCTCCGTGTTTGTCTCCAAGTTCATGAAAGACATCTATGACTTATTACAGATCAAGGCAAACATATCCACCGCCTATCACCCACAGACAGATGGACAGACCGAACGAGTCAATCAAGAGGTTGAAAAATACCTCTGAATCTTTGTCAACCATCACCAAGATGACTGGGTAGAATGGCTATCTCTCACAGCTTTCACTCACAACAACCGCACCCACTCTGCTACAGGCAAAAGCCCCTTTGAGGTTAACTACGGCTATAACGCTGACCTCCTCCCTGGCGCAAAACCCCAAGCACCCTTCAGAACACCAGCCTCAAACACATTCATTTCACAGATGCAAAAAATCCATGCTGAAGCCAAGCAAGCCCTTGAAAAAGCCACCAACCAAATGAAAGCCCAATACGACAAAAAGAAACGACCTGCAGTCAAGTACCAAGTGGGAGACAAGGTGTGGCTTGACATGACCAACCTTAACCTGCCACAACCCAAAAAGAAACTCGCAGACAAACAGACAGGTCCCTTCCCAATCGTCGCAAAGGTAGGAGCATCAGTGTACAAACTGGAGCTCCCTACAGGCTGGCGCATTCATCCAGTCTTCAACAAATCACTCCTCACCCCATACATGCCACCCATGTTCCCAAACCAAGAACAACCACCTCCTCCGCTGCCAGATCTCATCGATGGCGAAGAACACTATGAAGTCGAGAAAGTCCTCGACCATAGAGAGCGCAAAGTCGGGGGAAAAGCTGGAGAACCATGGCACTGGGTCACAGATTACTTCGTCAAATGGAAAGGCTATGGGCCAGAATCAAACAGCTGGGTATGAGAAAATGACATGGACGCAGAAGAACTTGTAGACAATTACCTCGCTGAGAAGGTAAACTGCACAGATACACCAATTGAAGATTGGCAATCCTATACAGACCCATTTACGGGACGAAAAGTTTGTTACGACCAAGAACTAGACTGGGATCAATTTGGCGGCCACGATGACCCTTCGACAGACACGAAATCGCCGTTTGAACCAACAGAGATACCTTGAAGCATAGGCGGTTATTCACATCAATGCTTGCCTAGGAAAAGGGAGACCAAATCTACTAGCAGTTGGGACACCTGCCTTAAAGGGGGGGTAATGTTACGATTTATTCATTTCCTTATCTAAGCACCTCTTATCTTATCTTATCTTCAGTGCTTATCTTATCTTATCTTTAGATCTGTGACTCCACGGAAGTCTTCGTAAATCTTCACATCATCACACCGTCATACTTACTCCGCATGTGTTTTATCTCGCTCACTGTGTATTTCGCTTATTCACTTTCTAACACGGTGTATCCATTATTAGACCCTTATTCTAGTATATAAGTAGTGTACTCAAAGCTGTATATTCCTTAGCTTTGAGCTAACGTTTAATCATACCGAAATACTCTCATCCTTGCTAAGTGCTAAAGCCTTAGTCTTGACATCTTAACTTCACAGGACTTAGCAGTGACGGTACAAACACAATACCGCTGTCTATTTACCTTTGTTGAGATATCGGGTCTAACAACCAGGCAGTTATTCTGTATCAGTTTAAGTTTGTGTTCAGTGACATGTCAAACTTAGAGTGGAAACCACAATATATTCTTTAAAACAATCATATCCATTGCACCCAGAACTTGTATCTTACAGTACAAAGTGTCATAACCCAGTATAACATACCTCCCTTTGAACCACAATTACTGAGTGTTTAGTGTAGTGTGGTGTGTGTAGCACATCGCATCTTCATAGGTGCTCAGCACCTTTCAGTATAGAGAATAAAAAGCCCAGTTTATAAGAACAGGTTTAAACAAGGGGGTGGCAGAAATAAAATTGCACACATGATGTACATTTTCACATTTAAGGTGAGATAGACCCCCCCCCCCCCCCTCCCTCCCTCTCCTGCCATATATGGTAGTAATATGACCATATATAGATGGTTTAGTAATGCTATGTCATCACAATATGGTGGCCTGAAGTTGCTGGCTGGGTTCCCGTGACTCCCTATAACATGAGAAACTAATATCAAGTGTGTTGGATGCTTTAACAAGCTCACAATAAATCTCATTTAGATGGAATCATCTCTCTATGCCTCATTAGGCCATATCATAGTGTTATATAAGGTAATTAGGTATCGTGTTTAAGGTCAGGACCCCTCCCCTCTTCCTCCCCCCCCTCTCCTATCCAGGATTTTATTTCCACCACCACCTTGGGTTTAAACACCCAGTCTATAAGAACTTATTTTTGCAAATGGGCGACACTGCTGTGACACAGTCTTGGGGGAATATGGAGAGAAGATAGACACCGTGTTTGGACCAGAAGCACAAGTACACAAACTCTAACAGGTACAAATAGCCTCTGCCCATGGTCTATGGTGGGCAAACAGTCGCAGAAGGCATGACAATTTCCTCTCTTCTCCTCACTACATTCAGAAAGAATCAGGGATATCCCTCAAAAGTAAGTAGAAGTGTTTCTCTAAGATGATAAGGCATTTACACTTCTCACAGTCCTTTTTATCACATCAAACTCATGCATGACAAGCAACTCTGGATGCCTGGTTGTCTAGTTGAAGTGTTGTCCAAAACAAAAGATGCTAACTGAGTCATGCTGCAGATTGAGCTGATTAACCGTGTTCTGCACAGGTATATTACTATCCACCTGGACATTTATTCCCTTACAAAAACAATGCACTACAAAGGAGTCATTCACTTCACTGTACTGTTTGCCCTCACCAATGTTAGTCCTTCCTTATTCATATTGCATTGTAATCATATGTAGCATGCATAGTATCATGGGATTTTTGCCCAAGAATCTGACAACTTTCCAGATTGTGCCAGTGAGGAGTGCATAGCATGTGCTGGGAAGAGGATGATCAAGGAGCAGTAACATTGCAAGAAGATGACACCTGGAAAGGAGAGAATGAAAGATTTTTCCGAGGTTAAATGATTGATTGCATACACCTCTAGTGCAGTGTGTCCAATAAATTACTCACACAGGACTCTATAATTGAGCATAATATTTATTCATCTTTTCCCCTGATATTTGCCTGCACAATGAACTTGAAGCATGTCCATGTGACTAGCACATCAGGCCCATTCATTCGCTTCGTTCTTGAGAATACAATGATGTCTCTTGTGACTCAAAATTTGTATCTCTGAAACGCGGAGTCTCAGGCCTTAGCACTTCAGTGATGTGATACTCATTGTTGTGAAAATCGAATCTTTTGGAGAACATCTGTTGGATTTGAACCTAGGAACAAACACAATCTTCCAGTTGACAAATACAGGAATTGGGGATTGAACCCAAGCCAGGCTGTTATACCATTGCAACCATGGGACCTGCTATTGTAGCATTCACTGTGCATTTACTCTTGGCTTTGGGCTGAACAATCTGAACAATCTGATATGACAACTACTATTCGAGACATACAGCACCACGTTGGAACACCATGGTGCAAGATGAGAAAGCAAAGAAAAGATATTACGGTGACATGCTTGGAAAGCGTTCACACGTGTAATTTCACGAAATGTATCAATACATACATTTTATAAAACCTGGATGCCAAGGCAATGAGATATACCTTAGAGCGCAATGTCCAAAGTGTGGGCAATGAAATACCTTGAGTGATATTCGGTGGAGCGCATGGCTTAACTATAGAGTGATACTATAAGGGTCACACTAAGTATAAAGTCCCAGCACTTGACACTGAGTGCGCCAACAATGCACAGACAACGTGCTCTAATAATAGAACCAGAGAAGCTCAGGAGATAATTAATACTTCGCATAGCCTTGATCTATGACACGCAAGGCACTGCCATGCCAGGAGCTAGCACTCTAGACCTCAGAATGTATAGAATTGCAGTAAGACCAAAGTTCCTGACTTCGGCTGACGCGCGCAAGGTCTAGACAAGGAGCACGTTACCCTCACTACAATAGAATTCCCTATGAGAATACTAGGAAGTGAAATGAGAGTCGCGGGGTAGGCTATAACTCCGAGGATATGGTAACCGATGTCAATACACATGTAATAGTGGTGGTAACCGACGTTGCGCAACTGAGAGACCAGGATCTGGCCCCGAGCCGGAGCTCTGAGTAAGCGCCAAGCAATGGCGTGATTATGGCAACATGTGCAGGACCCAGGAAAGGAAGTTCCGCAGGCGAAGAGTTACTATTTAAGGATGTATTAAAATGTAGAGCGCATAGTATATAAATACTGTAGTATAGTAATAGTGTACAAGTTTCGGACCCCTGCTGTAGACGCGCGCAAGCCTCCAGCTTAGCGTTCTACCTTTGGGATCAGTTTGTAGCTTTGAGCGAGAGAATAGAACCTTTATTGATAACATCAGAGTGACTTGAGTAGCGCGCGAGGCATAGAAAGCTAACGTGGGACTTGTGTATTGTTTGAGTGATTGGTTGACTGCGCTCTAACCTGAGAATAAGAGATTTGTGTCATTGCGGACGCGCTCTTGAGTTTTGAGGTTTTCTTGTGACATGTGGTGCTACAGGCGGCACAGGTTCAAACCCTGTGGTCTGATTAGCACGCGCTTAGTTGGGTATACCATCCTGCAAGTGGCAGAGGTTCAAACCCTTTGGCTTGTGGGCGGCGTTTCTTGTTGTGCGAGATACTACAGGTGGCAGAGGTTCAAACCCTTGGGTCTGGTTAGTATTCGTGCAGAGGCCTTCATTGTACGCGCGGTGTTACAGGCAGCACAGGTTCAAACCCTGTGGTCTGATTAGCACACGCTTGAGGGTTCTCATTTCTGCAAGCGGCAGAGGTTCAAACCCTTTGGCTTGTTGGACAGGGTTTATTTGGTTATTGTGTCTCTGGATCGCACGGGTTCAAACTGTTAGACCCGACGTCTGAACAAGGGTAAGTACACAGGTGTAACGAGTTGATACGATCACTGCTAAGTCCCGGAGAGTTCAAGTGTCAAGACTAAGGCTTTAGCGCTTAGCGAGAAGTGGAATGTTTCGGTGTGATTAAACGTTAGCTCAAAGCTAGGGAATATACAGCTTTGAGTAGACTACTTATATACTAGAACCAAGGTTCAATAATAGGTACACCGTGTTAGAAAGTGAATAAGCGAAATACACGGTGAGCGAGATAAAACACACGCGGAGCGAGTCTGGAGTAAGTATGACGACGCGATGACATGCGGTGACGATGTGATGATGTGAAGATTTACGAAGGCTCCGTGGAGTCACGGATCTAAAGATGAGATAAGATAAGCGCCGAAGATAAGATAAGATAAGAGGCGCTTAGATAAGGAAAATGAATAAATCGTAACATTACCCCCCCTTTAGGGCAGGTGTCCCAACTGCTAGTAGACCTTGGTCTTCCCCTTTTCAAGGGAATTCTGTTGGATCGTCCAGTCCTTTGGTGTCTTGTGAAGGGCTATCGCGCCCTCCAAAGGTGTCCCAGAGTAATTCTTGGTCGTACCAGACTTTGCGTCCCGTGAATGGGTCTGTGTAAGATTGCCAATCTTCGAATTGCGGCGTGTCCGTTCTGTTTAATCGCTCGGCGAGGTAATCGTCTATTAACTCGTCTGAGGCCATGTCGTTTTCTTTTACCCAGCTGTTTGACTCTGGTCCGTAGCCCTTCCATTTGACGAAGTAATCCGTGACCCAATGTGCGGGTTCCCCTGCTTTTCCCCTGACTTTACGCTTTCTATGGTTGAGGACTTGTTCGACTTCATAATGTTCTTCGCCATCGATGAGATCTGGCGGCGGCGCAGGTGGTTGTTCTTGGTTTGGGAATGCTGGTGGTACGTATGGGGTGAGGAGTGATTCGTTGAATACTGGATGGATGCGCCAGCCCAGTGGGAGCTTTAGTTTATATGCTGAGGCTCCGACTTTAGCGATGATCGGGAAGGGACCTGTTCGTTTGTCTGCGAGTTTCTTCTTGGGACGTGGTAAAGAAAGGTTGGTCGTGTCGAGCCACACCTTGTCTCCTACTTGGTACTCGACTGCAGGTCGCTTCTTTTTGTCGTATTGGGCTTTCATTTGGGCGGCGGCTTTTTCCAGAGCTAGCTTGGCTTCAGCGTGGATTTTTTGCATCTGTGAAACGAAAGTGGTTGAGGCCGGTGTTCTAAAGGGTGCTCGGGGTTTTGCGCCAGGGAGGAGGTCAGCGTTATAGCCGTAGTTAACCTCGAAGGGGCTTTTGCCCGTAGCGGAGTGGACACGGTTATTGTGAGCGAAAGCCGCGAGGGAAAGCCATTCTACCCAGTCGTCTTGGAGATGGTTGACGAAGATGCGAAGGTATTTTTCAACCTCTTGATTGACGCGTTCTGTCTGTCCATCTGTCTGTGGGTGATAGGCGGTGGATACGTTTGCCTTGATCTGTAACAAGTCATAGAGGTCTTTCATGAACTTGGAGACAAACACGGAACCTCGGTCAGAGATGACTACCTGAGGCATTCCGTGCTTGGCGTAAACTTCGTCGCGTAAGATTTTGGCTCACCCTTCCGATGACAGCTCTGTCGTACATGCTATCGGTATGATTTCCTTAGAGAATCGATCGACGATCATTAAGATAGCGTCTTGACCGTTGCACTTCGGTAAACCAGTGACCATGTTGATGGAAATATGAGTCCATGGTCGGGAGGGTATGGCGTTCGGATGGAGAGGCGCCGCCTTTGCTTGAGTGCTCGACTTGGTTCGCTGGCACGTCTCGCAAGCACGGACATAGGCCTCTATGTCTTTCTTCATCCTGGGCCACCAGTATTCTCGTAAAACGAGCTCTTTGGTCTTCTCAATGCCAGGGTGTCCCACTGTCCTATGGTCGTGATGCATCGCGATGATTTCCCCTCGTAACGCATGATCTTGGGGAATATAGATACGGTGATCATAGAAGATCAAACCGTCATCTAGAGACATCCCTCGGTCATGGTTGAGAGACGCGGATACGTTCTTGTCCCATCGGTGGTGGTCAAGCGTGGCTTGCTTGATTTTGGTATGGATTTCCTCGATTGTGGGCATGACCATTGCCCGGAAATGCTCGGGTTTGAGGACGGTAACCTCATCATTGTCCTCTTGTCCTTGTTCGTGATCCGCTCGTCGACTGAGTAAGTCGGCTTTCTTGTTTGCCGTCCCTGGCTTGTGATGTAGCGAGAAATGGTACTCGGCGAGCTCAGTTACCCAATGCGCCTGACGTCGGTTGAGTTTCTGGGGCTTTCGGAAATATTGCAGATTCTGATGATCTGTCCATATCTCGAAGTCCTGCGCCGCTCCCATCAGGTAATGTCTCCACTCGTCCAGGGCTAGCATAATGGCCAGCAGCTCTTTGTCGTAGATTTCGTAATTTCGTTCCGTAACTGTTAGGGACTTGGACAGAAATGCGACTGGGCGCCATTTTCCGTCCTGCTCTTGCGATAATACAGCGCCGATCGCTCCCTCGCTTGCGTCCGCCTCTACACGGAACTTGCCTCCTTCTGTGGGTATTGCCAGTACCACTTCTTTGGCTAGTAGTCTCTTCAACTCTTGAAATGCGTCCTGCTGTGCTTTTCCCCACTTCCACGGATCGTTTCCTGTTAGCTGTGTCATGGGCTTGACGACTTTGCTATATCCTTTGATGAAACGTCTGTAGAAGTTGGTAAAGCCTAGGAACGACTGTAGCTGCTTCTTTTTGGTTGGAACGGGCCACTCCGCTATTCCTGCGATTTTGACTGGGTCCATGCGAATGCTTCCCTCACTGATGATAACCCCAAGGTATTCGGTTTCCAAGGTCTCGAACTCGCATTTTTCCGCTTTAAGGAATAGCTTGTTCTCTCGTAGGACCTTGAGAACCTCGCGCGTAATGCAACGATGTTCTGCCTTGGTTTTGGACATGATTAAGATATCATCGAGGTAGACAGTGACGGCGCCTGATGCAATGAGGTTTTTGAAAATATCATTCATCATCCACTGGAAGGTGGCGGGCGAATTGGTGAGCCCGAAGAACATAACCGTGGGTTCGAACAACCCTCGATTAGTTCTGAATGCCGCCTTCCACTCGTCGCCAGTCTTGATACGCACGTTGTTGTATCCCCATCGAACGTCAAGTTTGGAAAAGTACTTGGCACCTCGTAGTTTATCCATCAGCTCCGAGATGAGTGGAAGCGGGTATCGATTCTTGATCGTCATCTCGTTGAGCTTACGGTAATCTTGTACTGGTCGCAGCTTGCCATCCTTCTTTTTGACAAAGAAGAAAGGCAAAGCCATGGGCGACTTTGAGGGCCTTATTTGTCCACTTGAGAGGTTCTCGTCCAGGAACTTGTCGAGTTCAGCCTGTTCGTTCCGGTTAAGAGGGTAGACTTTGCAATCGAGATTGGCGTTCGCATTTGGAATAAGTTCGATTGCGTGGTCCCACGTCTTTGGTTCAGGAAGTTCATCGAAACTGTCTTTATCGAACAGATCGCTGAAATCCCGACACCATTCTGGGACCATTTCTTCGAACGTCTTCATTTTCTTGTCTGCGTTGGCCGCGGCAGCTAAGTCATTGGCGTGATGAGCGCGTATGAGTATAGCCCGCGTGAAGTCTATTGCAAGAATTGTATCCCCCTCTTCCAGCTCCTCGTCCCACCTGTCGTCGGGATCCGCATCGGGTAGTACGAATGGGTTTTTGCGGCATTCGCACCGTGCAAACGTTAATCCTCCTGTCTTCCAATTGATGATCGGATTATGCCAGGATAACCAATCGTGGCCAAGAAAGATCGCTTTATCGTCGAGATCTGTCACGGCTAGATCGATTCGTTCTGAATGATCTCCAATTTTTAGATTGATCTCGGCGTATTCAGTGATCGATCCTCCCTGGTTCCTGGTTCCGTCAGCATTATAGACCGGGATTGGCGCGGCTGTGGCGTGAGTCGGGATTTTGTACTTTTCGACAAACGTCTTATTGATAGCACTGCTGGTGCACCCACTGTCTACCAGCACTTTTGTAGCAATTCAGGTAAGAGTTCCTGGTATCCCGATTTCGACGGGTAGAACCAGGTCCTTCCCTTTGTTACTTAATGCGCTGATGTACCGCTTTGGCTGTCGTAGTTCTTCTAGCCATTCAAGTGCGTTACTCCGTTCCATCCCCCTTATTGCCTCGAGCATTGTGTCAACTACTTCTTCTGTGCGCGTCTTATGAATCCAATTCATTAAGACCGCCTTTGCTTCCTCCTCTGTCTTGGCTTGTATTACGCCACGCAGAGTCCATTCAGCCTCGAATGGTTTGAGCCACCACTCGCTGTAGGTCTCGCCACTAATGTAAGTGCGCGAGAGTTGCGGGACCTCTTTAGCCTTCGCATCGACCCGTGAGGGCTCGACTACCGTTGGCGAGGTCACCGCAGTTTCTAGAGGGAATAAATTAGCCTTCTTGTTCATCATGAAACTGGTAATGTCCTCGTCGTCAGGTATTTCTTCAATGAAAGCTACCTGATGCCCCCTTTGCACTGCCTGGGCGCTAGCAGCTTCCTGTCCTGCGGCTTTCTGGTTGGCCATCTCCTGGGCGCTTATGACTGATCCCAAAGCCCCTTGGTGTATAAGGGATTTAGACTTTGGCAGCCTTACGTAGTTCTCTTTTACCAGAGGAGGTTTCACCGTAGCTATTCCCTCTAAACCACCAGCGAGGCTGGGGCTCCGTGGAGACGTCTCACAGTCGTGCGAGATGACGTTGGCAGATTCGGCACTAAGTGCTTCCTCCGTCCCCTCCGGTCGTGTCCACACCCTGACGCATGCTCCAATGAGGCTGCTAGGTGGTAACGACGCCGTTATAAGGGGTGTCACTATGGTAGGTGACTTATCGTCCGATGCTTTCGCCTGTAATGGGTTACTTGCCGAACGTTTAGTCGTCGGTAGTCTAACTACCACGACATCCGGGCCTGGGAGAGAGTGCTGATTCTTGCTTAGTTTCTGGTCTGATTGCGAAGTCGCGGGTATATTCGAATGCGTGGGGGTAACTACAACAGGTATATAAGTACATTGATTAATCGCGATAGGCGTACCAGCCAAAACTAAGTCCTTTGCCGAGTAAGTCGAATCATTTACTTCTCGGCGCTCTCTTTTACTTCTTCGATTGAGGCAAGCGGCGTGTCCTGGGAATCCCAATATGCATTGGCACGTCGCAAGGCTTCCTCCCGTGATTTGGGTGCATTGGGGCAGTCGCGCTTGAAGTGGCCTTTCTTGCCACAACGGAAGCATACTGCTGCTGCCCTGGCTGCGTCAACATCCATTGGCGCGCCGCGCCCCCCGTAAGTCGTTCCCGACGCTGTCTTCGTTGACGGCGTAGGAACTGCTGTCTGACCTCCTTTAACCGGTGTGGTCGTCTTCTGTGGCGATGTTCTCGCGGGTGTCGCCGTAGATCCTTCTGCTTGTCTTAGGCGCCAGTTGTAGTCGATGCGGAGGAGGCGAGTCTTCCAGCCTTCGTACGTGGTGGGCACTTCCGCGTCAGCCGAGTATATAGTATTTTTACTCGACTGGCGGGCGGCCTTCTTGATTTGGTGGAGCATGACTTGCTCGTTGTCGCGTACTCCGGCATGGTAGGCTAGTTCTTCGAACTCTTGGAAGAACTTGTCGCCGTCCTTGTTCTCCGACTGCCTAAGCTTCTCCCACTTGGCGTATTTCAGCTGCGCGTCAGCATCCTTCCAGAACCTTGCCCGTAGCTCCTTCTTGAAATCGTCGTAAGATGGATAGAGCTGGGCTCCCGTCGCTTGATCCCTTCCTATCACTTGTGCGCCTAACTCCCACCATGTTTCGGCGTCTCCTGCAAGTCGAGAGACGCAGAAGAGAACTTTATGAGGGGAGTGGCGGAAGTGTCGATTGAACGCTTCGAAGTGCAATTCGCACTTTAGGAAGAATCGGGTGATGTCGGTAGAATCTCCTGTGAAGTCTTCGACCTCCTTGAGGAGTTTTGGTTTAAACTCGTCATAGGGGGCGACGGCTCCGTCGACTAGTTGCCAGGGTACTGGCGGATCTGGGAGAGGTGGTGGAGCGGGAAAGAGCGGGAGTGCGTACGTTACTGGTGGTGCTGGTGCGGCGGGAGGTTGCGGTGGCTGTGCGCCGCCGCCTCCTCCACCGCCGGCAGCTCCATGGCCGCCACCAGCAAATGGCTGTCTGAATGGTAGGTAGCCAGTGCGGTAGGCCTCCGACGCTACCGATCCCCTAGTGTAGGAGAAAGTCGATCCCGTGTAGGATGGTACGATTGGTGTGGGTGGCGGTAGTTCTGGGATCTCGATCTCAGTGGCTTCTTCTTCGTAATCAGGGAGCTCTTCCATAGGAACGTCCCGATGTATATCGTTCCATAAGAGGCGAGCGACTCGCTCTGCCTCGTATTGGAGTATGTCGTCAGCTGGGAGTTCTCTGTTTTTCTTCATAAAATAATCGTTCCCGGCTTGGGATTGTCCCCAAGTCCGGTCAAAAGGAAGTTCATAAGCAAAATACGTAAAGATCTCTTCATAATTGGCCTGTCTCAAAGCAGCTGGTATACTTATATTCGGGTCCTCCAGCGTCTCCTCATAGAACCTAATCGCGTCTGCTAGTCTCATCGGAGGGGGGCTGGGGCATGTGCTCGCCCAACAACTCGGTGGGCGACTGAGGCCTTCCATCGATCCTGATGATCGGGAATGGGGTCGCGACTCGGGGTGGACGCTGCAGCTCGACGACGGTCTCACCGGCGGTTGACTCGAGCTCCTGCTGCCGCTGCTGTTGGAAATCCTGGAAGCGGCGGGCGAGTCGTTGCCAGTGCGTGTCCCGGCTCCGCTGACCTCGGCGTGCTGGGGGATAGAGATGGGAGGAGGGACCGGCGACGGGTTCTTCGGGAGCTGGGGGTGAGTACGGCCGATTCTGGACGTGCTGGTCCCAGTGCCTGTACTGAGTCCCGTATCCGGACGGGGGAGCGGATCGGTGGTCTGGTGAGTCTGGACGGGGATCGGGGAAGAAGGCGCTGTAGGGGATATCGACATTGTCCCAAAACTCCTCTGAAGGGATACCAGCCGCGGGTGGTGGAGTTGGGTACCTATCTGCCCAAGTATCGTAATTGGTGACGGGGGCGACGGGTCTGATGTCGCGGCCCACGTCGAATCCCCCGACTCGTGCAGCGAACCGGGCGTAAGTGCCGGGAGAGGGGGTGCGAGGGACATAGGGGATATATTCGGGTGAGGGAGGGATGGCGGGGTGGATGAACGTAGCTCCTCCAGCAGGGGGAGCAGCTGCTCTTTCCGAGACGATGGGATGAATCGACTCAGGAATGACTTCCTCTTCTTCTGCGATCCCTCCCCGAGCGAGCTCGTCGAGTGGGATCGGTCGGAGTGGTACGGGTGCGAAGATTCGGGGTGAGCGCTGCTCGAGCGAAATGGCATTGACATTGTCGGGGAGAGTGGGGGTGGTAGAGACTGTGGAGGTGACGGGGGTCGTGGGGATGACGGGAGATGAGATGATGGGGGATGTGTTCGCAACCCTTCGCGGCGGCCTACAGAGAGTCCTGAGCGCGATGATGAGAACGATAGAAACGAGGGTAGCGCTGGGGATTCCAAGAGCAATGGCTAGTTCTTGGGCGGTACCAGTAGACATGGAAGATCTGGTTAAGGATCTAAAGAAAAGCTTTGAGCTAATTGTTAGACCCGACGTCTGAACAAGGGTAAGTACACAGGTGTAACGAGTTGATACGATCACTGCTAAGTCCCGGAGAGTTCAAGTGTCAAGACTAAGGCTTTAGTGCTTAGCGAGAAGTGGAATGTTTCGGTGTGATTAAACGTTAGCTCAAAGCTAGGGAATATACAGCTTTGAGTAGACTACTTATATACTAGAACCAAGGTTCAATAATAGGTACACCATGTTAGAAAGTGAATAAGCGAAATACACAGTGAGCGAGATAAAACACACGCGGAGCGAGTCTGGAGTAAGTATGACGACGCGATGACATGCGGTGACGATGTGATGATGTGAAGATTTACGAAGGCTCCGTGGAGTCACGGATCTAAAGATGAGATAAGATAAGCGCCGAAGATAAGATAAGATAAGAGGCGCTTAGATAAGGAAAATGAATAAATCGTAACACGAACCCCGTGGGTCTATGATCAGTTTGGAAGCTTGAGTGCATAGGTTCAAATCCTGTGGCTTGAGTGGACGTTTTGTGAAGGGTTTCTGCTTAGAGCGCGAGCTTTGAGTCGTGTTTAGGGTGTGTTTAAGTTCTTTGTGGTCACCTGTGTGTGTCACGCAAGACTTATTGAGGGTTTTGTTGGTGTGTGGCGAAGTATTGTGTATTGTAGTACACCTTGCCTTGAGGCCCGGCGACACCTGTCGCTCCTCTTATTATAAAAGCCTTTGGACTTAGAGAGATCTAGATACCCTACGAGTGCTATCACCCTACGCGTGTATCATATATTCTGAGAGTTTAGTTGTTTTGCTTCAATCTGCTTCTATCGCATAATATCCCCCCAAGAACTTGAGGGTTTGTGTGTGTAGTGTTGGGTGTGGTGTGATCAGTGTCTTCGACGCTGTTGCATTTCTAGCCTGCGTGCACAGAGTCTCTTCAATGGTATGACTCTTATTTAATTCAGATACGGGGAATCGAACCTCAATCCACCTGCTCAATGGAAGATGACTGTTTCACTAACTTTCCCTGACTGGGAACAAATCATGTAATCTGTGAATAATGGTGGTGGGCACTGGGATATTGGCTTCTAATATGCATTAATAACACACAGAGTGTAGTTTACTGCTATGTAAATTCCGGATAGAATTGCAGATCATGATTTGGCTTTGGGACAATGGACAGGACAAGCCAGGGGATGCTTCGCATGGGATTTCTGGAGTACTTTAACAGGGGGAAATATTGTTAATGTTGGAGCAGAACTGTCAAACAAAATACCAATTAGATTGCCCTAGCACTTTACACATTCCTTGGTGTAGATATAATGATACTCCTCTGCAATCACATGTTGTATTAACTGTAATGGTAGACATGATTCGGTTCCCGGTATGCAATAGGGTTCTGTGTTTCCTCATGACTATTTTTGATTCATGACTGTAGCTGCAGCTACTACAAAAGTATTCTCATTAGTGTACATCTACTCATCAGTGAGCTTGCACAGTCTACTTCCTTTGCTGTGGACTAAGTTATTGATTCAGATGTAGCAAAAGGACAGGCATTGATGACAGGTGTACAATATATTGTTTAATGATTAGCAACTCACTATAAAGGCACTCTAGGAGCTGTCAGCATAACTGCCAAACACTGATTTTGCAAAGATTCAACGAGGGCAGTCTGAGGCAGGGTCAGAGTCCTGATCAAATAATTGATCCACATGCACAGCCACATCAGGGGCACTAGAAATTCAGTGTGGTCACCTGCATGGTACCATGCTGGCATGGTGCATGGCCACACAGCCATGCAAGTCGTCAGTTCAACTCCAGTTGAACTTAACTATATTTAATATATGTACTGCACCTACAACACCTGTTAGCTTTCATAATAATATCCTTATGTTTGTTTTGTTTTTATTCCTGAATATCCTCCAACGAAGATACCCAATTGGAAAATGATACCAAAACTGAACTTCTGATATCCACCAATTACAGTGTTTCACACTTTGGGTCTATGGTTTTTTGGGGACCAGTGTATCTTAAATGTATATTTTTATAAGTAGGAGAAGCTTAAATGTTCATATTTTGGTGCTTTTGCATACTGAGTACTCAAATATCATAGAGTGGTGCTGTAGACATTAATTACCTATCAATAGAGCATCAATATATCTTTGATGTGTTGAGTAACTGATACAACTGGTCATGGAGACTAACTTCCTGATTTCTGTTTCTTATGTGAAGATTTGCCTCGACCATGCAACCAACCACACCGGCATACCACACAGCCATGCAGCCACACCACACAGGCTGACCATGCACAGCCATGCAGATTAACCATGCAGCCATGCAGACCATGCAGGCTTCACATTGAAATGACATTGGTCCATACAAGGCTGCCTTCAGAAAGTGCATCATTCACGTAATTGCCTTTTAATTGGCTTGTTTCTTTGGTGTCACTCATATCAACTACAGAACACTGTATTCTTCTCATGGTGTCCACTTCATCGGAACCCCACATTGTGTACTTCATTACTTCTAGCTTAGATAACTGCGTTTAAGGCAATTTTATACTGTTAGGATACTCATAAGATTATCTACTTTGGCTACAATGCTTTTGATGCTCTTTTTTTGGTGGCACGGTTTCCCCTTTTTGGGGAAGTTGCAGGACTGTACCCAACATAGTTGTGCTGCCAGACTGCACCGTGGTAAGTGGGGAATCCATTTTATGGACAAACCTTGGCATTGCCATGCCGAGGACAGTGTGGGACTCAGCTAACCCTACCCACTAAACCCCACTACTGGTATTGGGACTGGTCCAATAAATTCCCTAGCATGTTGCGCACACTAAGGCTTGATCTCAGGACCTCGCCATTATGGTTTACCCACATGACTCCCCAAAAGGACCACAGAAACCCTTGGTCTATGTGACTGGCCTTTTGACGCTCTTAAACTTGGTAATCTCCTTCAAATGATATTTTCATGATATTGACCACATTTTAATGTGTTTTAATATCCTACCAAAGCATTCATATTTAAAATTTAAAGATCATAATAAAGCTGGTTCTATTGAAGGAGCAACAGAAGTTGACGGAACGCGTCGACTCTCATCGCGTTTGATGGACTTGACCAACTTTTGATAGGAGTCCGGCGATGTGTCAACCATGCTGACAACCACGCAGCCCCGCGGGCTACCACGCGGAATTTTTCTTGCCCCCACATCAGCCTTCTTTTTACAACCACCACGTCGATTAACCACGCGCATTATCAAGCAAGAGCCGCTCGTGGAATAAGATGGATGCTTCTTGATAGTGGGTCCCGATGTTTGTCAAGATAGATATAGATTGATAGAAGCGGGTCTTGTGAGTAAGCTAGCTGCTTGAATCAACGAGGACCACTCATTTACGGCATTTCAAAGGCCCCGTGTCCCACATCGGCACCATCCCCTGCATTGGCCTTTCACGTGCACACGCTTAGCACTGTCAGGCTTCACTGTTAACTGATGATTATAACACCGATTCGATGTACGTCTTGCTGTACTCCTGAGCTCGTCGGATTTAATCATTCTTTCATAGACAAGAATAGGCCCTGAGGCGTATCTTTAGCTATATGCGCCCATTCATTCTCGGTGTGGCGCTAGACCGCTCAGTCTGGATATTGTCCGACATCACCGCTATTCCCAGCGCATTCATATGCTTAGCACGGGCCGTCTTCTCGGTTAACAGGATGTACGTCTTGTTGTGTTCGCAAGGTGGTCGGATTTGCTCTTTCTTCCGTAGGGGACTGAGGCTTACCTTGGTTGTATGCGCCCATTCATTTCGAGTATATGAATGTACACAATCCAGTGATACTTCATTCTTACCCTTCGCTCCAAAATGCACCTGCTTGACCTCCCACACGAGCTCCTCTCATACATCGTGCACTTCGCCAATCCCAATACTCTCCATGCGCTCTGTCTCACAGAGAAACGCATCCTGTATCGCATAGCCCATCATTTCCTTTCGAGGAACGTCACCGTTGTCTTTGGTATCGACCGAAATCCTAAATCCAACCTCTTTTCCTTCGATTCTGGGCGCCGAGCAGCTATCAGGTCCCTCTACGTAGTCGTGGACGGGTACGTTGACCTCTGTCTCCCTTTCTTTGCCTCCGTCTCGGCGTCACAGGTCAATATAAACCACGTTTGTGTGAGTGGCAGATCAGGCCCCTTCATACGCTTGATTCTCGAGAATACGATGACGTCTCTCGTGACACTAGAACTGGATTGCTGTGATGCGGAGGCACAGGACTTTGCTGATATGGTACCCATCACTATTCGGAAGTTATGTATCTCCAGATGTCGTTCCAACGTGCGATTTCTCTTGGGGCCTCTTAATGTTGAAGACTTGGAGGTGCACGGTCCAGGTTCGTCTCTCTGTATCTGACCTCATAGTAACTAACACGGACGCTCGCAGATCCTGACGGTGATTGCCTACCTATCGGCATAACCTTACGGCGTCTAACAGATGTCTATATTGGTAAAATGAAAAGATTATGTCTCATCGATACATACCAAGAAGCGGAATGCCGTGAACTCTTGCATCTGATGCACGCTTGGGAGGTAAGCACCGGTTGCTGTAGTATTATCTCGAGTTAATTTTAGATATCCCAGCGTCCATTCTCGTCACTTGAAGAGCTTGTTCTGGATATACCTTTCTCATAGAATATGCACCGAAAGCTGTTGCAACTAATGCCGTCCTTTCCCCTCCTTAAGAATTTTTACATTGCCTCTAGAGCTAACGAGACCTCGATTCGTATGTTTCTCTAATTTCTTCCGCTGAACTGGTACAAAGAATTTATTCCGTTAATAGGCATCGCCGCTTGAAGCTAGGACTCGCTGACGGATTTGCGCGTGTCGCTAGATGATGTGGATGCCGATGAGTCCATACGCGTCGCTACGGCTTCAGTACTGTAGGGAAATCCGTTAAGGTTCACATTCCTCAATATTCTCTCTTAGCGAGACTCACTCACTACACCGCATACAAGTAAAGACTTCATCATGATGGGAATGGATACAGGTCCACCTTGTTGATGAAAGACTGCCAATGACACTCGGGGAATGTGAGTAGCTTGGTGATATCGACAACAACGAATAAAGGACATGTGAAGGAGTCGAGCATTCACGTACACAGATTTATTCGTACTGCGGAAAGGCCTGATATCAAGTCACAGACAACAATACAATCAACTGACGGACATCACACAGGCGCTCCTGTTTCTTGGGAATTGACCGGTGCGAATGGATCGCACATAGATGGAGGAAGTCTTGATAAAACCAGCAGTATGGGTAGTGCCAAGTGCCAGGCATGTACAGCATATACAGCTTTACAAGGCGCGCGCCTCGATTGTCAGATATAGTCAACCGAGAGGATTTACTCCTCTCTAACCCCCAAAACTCGGGTGTCTGATATTTCGTAGACTATTGATATGAGAGGAGAACGGTCAACTGAGTTACATCGTCGTACTATGATCTACCAGGAGGAAAATTCATTCATTCATTACTTGGGAACGGTGCTTGGATACAATCATGGCTAATGGTAGGGATTGAATTCGTAGGATCAACCCAGAAGGTTTAATCACAGCGATGTTTGTTTAATCATTAAACCTACAAGTATTTCAACCAATTCCAGCAGCAAATGGAGAGCTGGATCTAACTTAAGATATGGATGTTATCGATGTCAGTGATTACTGTTGTCCACCAGCTGGGTGGAATAGTGATACCATTTCCTTGACAGGAGGGCAACACATATGTTGTGATGACTATCGGAATAGGTTCCAAACGATTGTGGACTTTTCGATACATGCCCGGGATATATTTGCGTATATTATAGATTAACCACTATAGCGGGTGAGGGTGAGTACAATCGTGAGGTTCAGAATAACAAACCTGGTAAGTGGGTACTTGAGATTTTTTAAAGATATAGTACTTATCGCCCTTTGAAATGCGAATGTACTTTTGGGACTTGGTGACATACATGTACGGTGTAGCCGGATTGGACTGGGGAGTGGACGTGTACTTGGGAGGAGGTGTGTACTGGGGAGTCGGCTTGCGCTGCAGAGCTGGCTTGAAGTTGTTAGCGAACATGACGGTTACGAAGAAAGAAGGATCATTCATTGTAAGAGGCTTTTTTTATGAGATGTGCATGCGGGATCTTTCCCAGATTATTGAGCTGATAGGCACGCACTGCCCTATTGAGTATGAACGAAGACCCATGAAGAGACTAAGATTACGCCACCATAGTGATGTTGAGATACAATGCGATACGAGAACGAGCCCACCGTGTTCGAAAGAATACATCATTACATACAACAGAATCAACTGCACCATTGATTAAAGGGCGCGAGCCTGCATTCAGCTTTATTACTCGACAGTAAGACGGGATAACAGCGTCTCTTCAGCCACTTTTTTTTTTTATCGAGGACAGCCTCAAGTAGAAGAGAGCACTGGTTGAACGAGAGGATGGTACATCGGACCGAGCCGGGTATTGCCGAACACACTCTCCTTGTGCCATCATCGCCCCCATTACTTCCTAGGACTCTCGTCGTCCCTTCGTCTTACCTCTCTCCCATCAAATCACTATCTATACTGAATCAGTGCAGGATTTTTCTAACTTTGTATCTTCAACTTTTCCCCCGGTATTCGCGTGAATGATCCGCTTGAAACACGTTCCAGTGTAAGTGGCGGATCACGTTGATCGAACCGCTTCGGTCTCAAGTATTATTATACGATGCCGTCTCTCGTGACTCTAGAATTGGACGTGATGCCATTTTCAGACGGAGTCTTTTTTTTACGATGCATCGTAACAGAAGTTATCCACGGATAACCACCATACTTCTTGAGCGGGAGAGCGTGCGGAAAACATTACCATGCCAACGTGACGCAGTGATTGGGAATCGAACCCAAACGGGGACATCCAGTTAGTCACTTATTCCGCTGCACATTTTCTTGGTTAGTGAAGGTTGAAACGCAGGGAGCTGATGCCCTACCAACGAAGAGCCGGAATTTGGCGGCCTACTTTGCTAAACGATACCCCGGCGACCTTCCCCCTCACCACAACTGGCACGCTGCATACATAAACCCGTACCGTGCTTTTAAGCTTAAAAACCACGCTCGGAACTGACCAATAATTTTGAGGCGCACCAAAAGATGCTCATGGGTACTGTCAACCATTACGTACCGGGAAACTGTCACATTAAAAACAATTTGTATAGAAACGCACTATCATCATTGGACTGGAAATCGAACCACTGGTGACTCCCCGGAGTTAGCCACCGCACCATGTCGAACTGGTTTCTAGCTCCAAATCGCCACATACATTTCAATTTTTCAGCTGGAAAGTAAGGTAGGATAATAACAACGTCAGCCGTTTTGTTTATTAAGGACGCTGGAGTGGAAAGGACGGGGCGTCGGAACGATCCGGGTATTGCCGAAGGTGCTCTCCATTGGTACGAATCTCGTCATTCCTTCCTGAAGGTTTCTAAGGCAGCCCATCGCTCTTATTTGTGCGATCCGTATTTCCATGTTTTCTAGGATATGCACCGTGAACGTCGACAAGGCATCAGATGCGACTTCAAGATTTACCATGAATGACGAAAGGTGGCTGTCATTCTAGGATTCTCTTTGTTGTCGGTATGCTGCTCATTTTCGGTCTCTGGCCAAATCACATTTTCTATTATTCCTTTTGAGGTACAGCGTCTACGAGAAGGGCATGTCCATTTTCGATTGTAATGCTAGCACTCGATCAAGACATCGCCACGACTCGTAAAGTGTTGATTACATAGACGGATAACCCCATAAAAATTCAGGGTGATATCGCAGGTGTTTGCGGTGTATGGTGGATTCTTTAGTCCTCTTTTGTGTCCTGTGGCAGCTTATGGCCTTAACATCAGTTCACGATCGCACCGACTGGTCCGACCCACAACTCCCCATCCTTTTCTCACATCACACCTTTGTGTCCCGTGTCGACATTACCCTCTTACTGTCGTATACTCTCCCGTCGCCGTGTCATCCCTTTACCCTTGCATTGTCTGCGGCGTAGTGATGAGGATACTCACTGACTGTGGGTTGGACTCGGACTTTGACTGGGCGACAAATAAGCATGCGTGAAGAAGAACGTACACGGCCATCTTAAGATCGGGTATACAGCAATAGCCAGTATCACATGTATTTACTTTGAAATTAGTAGGATTATTGGCGGAAAGGCTAATATTACCGCCCGTCTTCGGTATGATGGCTTTCAAGGGTTCGATTCCCCACTCCGGAATAGTGTTCTATTCGAGTCGCTTTTTGTTCAATCCGTTTCCTCGACAACGTTCATTGTTGCATGGTCGTTTCGGAATTCTGTATGATCAAATAAGCACAATATCCTCGTCTTTATTGTTCTGTCTGAACTATACATGTGCTGTTTTTACGAGGTACGAGCGCAGGGATCTTTCTACGGTTATTTCCCTGTGCCCAAGTTATGAAGTGGGTGGCGTCGTTCCTCTTTCTGCAGCTTGGGGTCCTATTCCCCCTGTCTGCAATTACGTGAGTGAACGATAATTTTTGTTCTATACATCGCACATGAACTTAATTTCCTCATAGCTGATGGCTACGTCGAGGGCTCCAACCCTATTTCCTCCATAGAAGTGAGGGTGCGTTTGGATAGGGTAATCAGGTGACTGACGCGAACATATCTCAATGCTCTATCTAGGTGGCCGTTGAGAACATGGCACTTTTAAAGTATCAGGAAATATTCAGAGGAGCTCGATGCAAAGGGAGTACAGTGAACTATTAACCTTGCGCATTAGTGTCAGCCTGTCGCTCCAAAAAATCTATCGCATGCGCTAGACCCAACCACATTTTCCGTTTCGCAGGGCGTTAAAAAACATATGTCTATTTTTGTTACATAGGATGTGCGAGAGCAAATTCAAAAAGTCAATTCCAGGCTGGCAGAGACGGAAAAGGACGGAGCAAGATATTGCTGAAGACGCTCAGCTTCGACCATCATTGCCAGCCACACCTGCCGTCCCTCCCTCTCGTATCTCTGTCATAGCTTCTTAAAATATGTATCCCTGATTTCTCCGCCGAACGGTACTGCATAATCCTCCCATGGGCGAATGAAGGTCTTGGATTGGGCGCATTGGTTGACATGTGAGTGGCGAGGTTTTTTGATGCCAACAGCAGCCAACTGTTAGACCGTTTTGTCCAATCTGCATTGCGTTTTCCCTGCGTCCTCGTTCTCAAGGATATGCGAAATATGGAGGACCACCAGTGATAGCAACAACTCAATGCCACGATTGAAGTCACCGAGAATAAATCAAAGCAGACTCGAAGTGAGCGTCACGGAGTACCAGTGGTAGGTTTTTTCTGTAGGTATTCTGCCCGCTTTTTCAGCGTCCAACCAACTTCAATTATCTATCCTTTAAGGAGTCTCTCGGGCTCTAGTAGTAGATGTAAGGACGCGCGCATTTTCAACATCTTAATCCAATCCCACCTAGTCTATCATAATTACGCTCGATAATGATTCAGGTAGACGTACAACGGGAGGATAGTCTAGCTGGTGATGCCCATCGATCTGCGAGTGTATTCAATCTGGTTTCGCGTGCCACAGTCGTTCAGTCGCCAGTGTTGCTTTGTGATTCTCCCTCAGAGGCTGAGATCTCTGATTTAGGATGGCGTCGACTATCGTTTCCTCCTTCCCGTTTTCTATAGTGAAGCCCTTCAAGAGCAGGAACCGTACGCCATCGTTCCGGTGCGGGGGTCCGCAGCATACGCATATTCGCCCGTCTTGTTCACCGTCGTACCTTCCCCGTTCGCCTCTGCCATAAACGCCTCATCTCGCATCCATTGTTCTCGTTTTCTCCCTTATTCGACGTACCATGGGTTCCGCTACGCAAGGCATTCATCTCTCTCATAGTCATCACCGACTGTCCTCACTCCATATGATATCCCGATCATGGATCCAAGTCAAAAACTGCGGCCAAAGCACTGTCTCGCATCTATCAGGACATGGTATGGCCATTTTGCCGTACCGTAACTTCCACTTACCCTGCGGGCATTTCGGGAATGTCGTAGGCAGAATAACGTGGTAGCTATCGATGTCGAATACAACGAGGGATGAGAATGGTGTCAGAGGATCGTACGAAGCTGCCTGCAGACGATATGTGAGCTAGCACAGTCCACATCCTTTGCTGTGGACAAAGACATCAATTTGGATGTATGCAAGATACATGCTAAGATGTGCGATACCGTGACGTCTTGCATTTCTCCCGCGCTTTGAAGATAAGTTCCTTAACCCCGATTGCTGCAGTATTATCAAGGGTTAATTTTCGGTGGAGAAGCGGGTGGAATGACACAGCTTTGCCGGGTCAGATTTGGATAAGGATGGCCGGTTTCTAAATCGAGAAAGGGTGAGTAGCCCCATTATCTCTTCTTCCCTGTCCGAGGGCATGTTGAATGAATTGTTGGTATCAGCAACGTCCCGGTGGGTTGGGAGGATTTGCATCGATAGGGTAAGCGCTCACTTATGTGAAACTTCGGTGAATAGAAGTAAACGTAAAGTACTGTCATCATTAAGTCTTGTGGAGATTAAAGCGTCTAGTTGACATCCTTGACATCAGACGAGGTAGGACATAAGGTGCCTGCAGTGACATCGAATTTTACTCAAGATGTCACCAACTAATGACTTGTGGATGACTCGTGTGCACAGCTCCTGATACTCGCATTCGGGAGCAATATCTCTCAACCAAAGAATGCCTGTGGCTACTCATCAGGTCCGTAGACTCGCCAGCCAGTTGACGCTCGCAAGCTGACACGTCGTAGTGCTACCAGGGTATAACATCATGAGAGTACTAAATTTCCTTCGAAACCTAATGTCGGAGGTAATGTACATTATCGTTAATGTCTTCTTGACCGAGACCCACCTGCATGCCGAACTAACGACGTGCTAGGACTAGTCTGCAGTGAACTCATTGGCGTCGCTATAGAGGACCCTCTCGGAGCCTTGGTCCTCTCTCTTAACGAAACTCATTACACCACATACAAGGAAAGACTTAAGAGAACGGAGGCAGGTTAAATTTGTTGGCTAAACAGCAGACGACACTCAGGGAATGTGAGTAGCTTGGAATACCGACGACAATGGATAAAGCTCATGTGAAGGATTCGAACCTTCGCGTACTAGACAGAATGCAGAGATAGTGCCATCCCAACTCAGTTTAGAGGATCATCCTGTGACGACACACAACTACTCCGAAACACTTGGCATTCAGGGTTTATTCGTACTGCCAGACAACAATACAATCAGCGGACGGACGTGACACAGGGGCTCCTGTTTCTTGGAATTTGACGGGTGTGGATCTATCACACGGAGATAGAGGAAATCTTGATAAAACTAGCAGTATAGTAGCGCTGAGTGTAGAGCATGTACAGCGTAAGTATACCGCTTTACACGGCGCGCGCGTACATTGTACACTATCGTCAATTGAGAGGACTTAATGCGTCTTGAATCCCCAAGCTGATATTTTTAAACCATCGAAATAAAAGGAAAACATTCAACAGAGATACACTGGCGTTTATCCTTTATGAGGAGTAAAGAAAGAATTTTATTCATCATGTCGGAGCGGGGATTGAGTACAGTCATTGTCTACGGTGGGGACTATATTCGTAGCATCAGTCCAGGCTGAGGTTTAATCACAACCATGTTTGTCTAAGCTATGGATTTGGCGATACTCTAAACGTTTTTCAACCGTTAATCCCAGCGATAGATGATGAACGGGATAGAACTCACGACTTGGATGTTATCAATGTCCGCGATTATGGTCGCCCACACATCGGGTTGAATATCAACAAAACATCCTCCGCAGGCGATCAAGTCACACGTTTGGATGACTATCGACGGAGGAGTAGTTTTACAGGACAAGCAATTATACTTGCCGGGGAACTTGAAAGAGGCACGTATGAAACTGATTAAGCTCTATTCACGGAGGGAACAGACGAGGTTAAATACAAATGCAATAGTGAAGTTCAGAATAACAGACCTCGTAAGTGGATACCTGGGACTTCAAAGCGACGCACTTCTTACCCAGGCCTGTGATGATGATGTACTTTGGGGACTTGGGAGTGCACATGGGCTGGGTGGTGTATGTCTCCTCGATAGTGGACACGGACTGGGTACCGCACGCGGACTGGATAGTGCACACAGACTTGGTAGTACGCACGCACTGGATAGTGGACATGGGCTGGGTAGTACATAGCGACTGATTAGTACGTGGGGACTGGGTAGTGGACATGGACTGAGTAGTACACAGGCCCTGATTAGTGCACGGGGGCTGGGTAGCGGGCATGCACTTGGCTGTGGGGTTGTACTTGGTAACGTGCATAGTTGTTCTGGAGAAGTAAGGATCATTGTAAGACGCCTTTTATAAGATGGGCATACGGCATCTTTCCCAGGTTATTGAGTTGATAGGCGCCCACTGCCATAATGAGCGAGAACAGAGACACATGCATAGAGTGAGAGTATGCTACCACAGTAATGTACAAATACAATGTAATATGAGAACGAGCCCGTCGTATTCGGAAGAATAAGCTTTTACACCAAACGGAATCAACCTGCACTATTAATTGAAGGGCCTTCGATTTTAATGCTGGGCAATAAGATGAGATAGCAATAATTATCCAGCGGCTTTATTTATTGACTGTCCTGGCCTGATACCTTACGTTTGAGTGGAAGAGAGCACTCGTTGAACGGTACCTCGGATCAAGTTGGGTGTCGCCGAAGAGGCTCTCCTTCTGCCATCATCATCGCCGTCACTTCCTAGGACTCTCGTCCTCCCTTCCTCCTAATTTCCCTCATATATCTTTCATGTTTTCTTGAAAATCGCAGCTCAACTACTCCCTGCTCTCCTCCCGCATGATTTCACCTCGTGAACGTGGGAGAATTTTGGATTGAGGGCATCTTTTCGTTCGGGACAACATACGTGGGAGTTTTTTTTGCTTGCTAGTCTTGATACTGATGGTCAATCACTTTCAGACTGTCTAATACCTGAAAGGCTCTTGGTCTCTTTGTTCGCGTTTGTTCTCAAACGGCGTCCAATTATGGCGTCACCCGGATCTTCAAGATTTTCCACATGTGAGCGAATGGCAATTCACGTCGAGGGTCACACGGTATCCGTTATAGTATGCTAGGTAGGCTGCTCTTTTTTCAGTACTAGTCTCTGGCGAACCCTGGGTATTGCTCTTCCTATAGTATTCCCTTAGAGGCACCGTGTCAAGAAAAGGGGTCTCCGTGTTATAATCCCACTTGCCAAGGACATCATCACACAAGACAGATAATGGCTCGATGGAGGATGCAAGATAGGGAGTTGCCGGGGTTTGCAGCCTGTTCAATCGTGTTTTGTGTACCGCCATAGCTGATTGCCGTTGACAGATTGAAGTCGCTCGTCCAGCTGCACTTACAGGTGTGTTGTAAACATGCTTTTAGGATCTTTCCTTCTCGCTGACATTTCCAACTTAGGACTTGCTCAACCATCCAGAATACCCACGCAGGGGCCGCTCGCCATTATGACCTGATGAGAGTTTACGTGTTGTAGCCTGGCGTTGTCCGTATCCAGAGTGCGGGCAATATGTGCTCGAACACATATACTGCGAGTCTTTGATGATGGTCCTGCCGGCAAGGGTTTATCTGAATAAGGGACATTTATCAATGAATCATTGACATCGTCGAAGCCTCAGCATCAACCAGCAACATCCGTACCTGACAATGCCACCAAATCGACCCACCTGTGACCTATTTCCGGCCAAAATGCACCTCTATCTCCACTACCCAATCAGCTATCCCAGATCACCATATCCCCATCTTCACTCCCTCCGTCTCCCCGTCGCTTATCTCCCTTTTACCCCGCGGTACATGTGTCTGGGACGTATCGAGGACAAAAGGTGTCATGGAGGGGAGTTTTATCAGACGCAAAACGGGCTATGGATGGATGCATACCAATATATGTTGATGAGGGACGAAGAGATGGTGTGTCAAGTATGACGAGGAGGAAAATAGACGGTCATGTTGGGATCGGGTATAGGATATCCCCAGACATGGCTACTAAGCAGTTGGCGTTCCACTGTGCCATGCGATATTATCTTGGCAGGAATTTGCACTTCAAATACCCTTCTTGGAGATGAACCTTTCTTTATTTTGTCTTTGAAGGAAAGACCGAAGATTAGTTTCTTACACATGCAAAATGGTGGAATGATGTTCAGACATGGTGTAAAGGTTAACATTAGCACTCCTGGTATATAGGACAACCTTCAAGGATTCAAATCCACAATCCGAAATAATGTACAGAACAAGTAACTTTGTTGTTATTCCGTTCGTTTCCTCAAAAGTACCATTCAGATACAGGAATTCTATCCACATATAAGGCTTGTGGACCAAAGTATGGTACATCAGTGTAACCTCGCTCTGGGTAGGAGCGAGACCACTAAGGGCTGTCACGCAGAAGATACGAGGAACGACGTATATTCGGGAAAGCGAAGAGGAATGGTAGTCGACTACGTGGTGAGAATGGGAGGAAGATGGTGGTAAGAGGTAGAGTAAGGAACGTCTAGTAAACTACGACGTGATCAGAGTGAGGATGTGAGTAATGTACGCGTAGTAAGCAGCATTCTTACACTCTCCCCCAGTCAGAAGAAAACCCAGTGTCCATAGAAAGGAATAAGAGAAAAAAAGGGGAGCAACATCAACCTGTGGGTGCATCAAAACCCAGTGGGAAAAAGCTACCGTGCGAACTAGTCCATGCCATTGTCCTTCTGCCAAACGTCGAGAGCTTCGCAGTCATCGAGTGAACTGCCAGCGAGCCAGCGATCAGCTTCGGGTCCTTCACCGCGCCAGCATACAAGGTATTGATATCCTCGGCCTCTGCGGCGTTGGTCGATGATCCGGTCGATGTAGAATTCTTCGACGCCGTCGGTAGTGACGATAGGTCCTGGAGGTTGGTGTTCACGCGAAGGGAATAGCGTAGGGTCGTTTTCGATAAATCGTTTCAATTCCGAGGAGTGGAAAGTGGGGAAAATATTAGGGGAGTTCGGCATTTCTATAGTATAAGATGAAAGTGCAGGGTTAGCATGTATCACGATGTAGGGCCCATCAAAACGGGGCATGAACTTAGGGACACGGTTTTTATTGCCAGCCTTGAAATCTCTATGACGGTGGAAGGTGTTAAGCATGACCTTGTCACCCACTTCGAACTTGTAGTCCTTGGCTCAGTGTTTGTTGGCGTGATGTGCTTGGTTGACCTTCGCCTTGATGAGGTTGTCGTGGGCCTGTGCCGTGTCGTTGGCCAGTCGTTCGATCACCTTGGCTGCGTCCAAAGTCGCCTGGGAGCCGTCGACAAGTTGAGCCGGTACAAATGGGGGTAAGATCCTGGGTGAGCGACCCATCCGAAGTTGGAATCCTGAAAATCCAGTGGAGGCATTAACTGTATTCATGATATTGAATCGAATCAAGGGCATGGCGCGAACCCAGCCCTTCTGGTTTTGCTCGATATGGTATCGTACTGCTTGGTTCACGGTCTTGTTGGATCGCTCAGATGCGCCATCAGTTTCAGGATGATACGAGGAGGATAGGTTTAGATGTACACCTGTAAGCTTGTGTAGGGCGTGCCAGAATTTCGAGATAAACAATTTGTCTCTGTCAGATACGATGTCAGTTGGTAGTCCATTTTCACAATACCAATTATTGAAGAAAATCGTTGCTAATTTTTCCGCAGTGATATCTGTGCGTGTAGGAATGAGTCTGACATCTGACCCCAGTCAGTCGGTAATTGTGAGAAGGCAATTGTATCCTTCATCTTCAGGTAAAGGACCTATGAAGTCCATAGCAATACTGTTTCCATGTTGGTCTGGAATCGGGAGAGGATGTAGAGGGCCGGCAGGCTTCGTGGTACTAGATTTGTTGCGCTGGCAAGGTACACAGCCTGGAATGAATGATTGTTCTAGGTCGTGCCGCATGTTTGGCCAGTAAAATGAATCGCATAAGGTGGCGTATGATTTGTTGGCCCCGAAATGTCCCAAAGTCTCATGTGCAATACGGAAAAGATCTTCTCGTATGGATCCGACTCGTGGGACTAGAAGTCGGTCTCCAATGTACCAGAGGCCATTGATTTCTTTCACTTCAGGTAGTATTGTTTCGCCTGAGATGAATTTCGTGCAGAAGTCATCATTCTTGTAGCCATCACAAATAGTGTCCAGCATCTTTGAGTCTGAGGAGATTGATAGTGTAGCATTCACGGAACTGGTCGTGTTTTGTGCTAGCCAGTCTTTCCAGGAAGAAATCTCGTCTGGATCCGAGACGGTGACAGGAGAATCATCGGGAGGGGAAAGTGCGTCTGCGACACAATTGTCTTCACCCTTGATGTAGCTGATGGTCATCTCGAATTGTGACATCACTTCCAGCCATCGGGCCTGTCTATGTGAGAGATCTTTTTGTCCTTCAAAGTTTTCGAGGGTACGGTGATCTGTGAAGACTTCAACATGGGAGCCCAGTAGGTCCGATCTCCATTTCTTAAGTCCACAGATAATGGCTAGTAATTCTTTCTTGTGCACTGGATAGTTGAGCTGGGCCCCAGTAAGTTGCATTGAGTCGTATGCCACAGGTCGTGCAGTCTCCCAAGTCGGTTCCCAAGATAAGACTGCTCCTGTGCGAAAATCACTTGCATCGCAAGTAAGAAATATTTTGTTGTCTCCGGGGTTTGTGTGATCGATAACAGTGAGGCAAGCACTCTTTGATACCAGCTCCTTGATACCGTCGAAGGTGATCTGATGTTGGTCTGTCCACATCGGGAACTTCTTTTCTGCAATCTCAGTCGTTAACGGAGAAAGTATCCGAGTATGATCCACCAGATTCAGGAGAAAAGACACGAGGTATCTCGTCAGACCGAGGAATTGCCTAACATGAGAGGCCATCGTAGGACGGGGCCACTCTCTGATTCGGCTGACCTTCGTTTCATCAACCTCGATACCTCGTCGTGAAATGCAATGTCCCAAAAAATGTAATTCCAGTAAGAAAAACTCAGACTTCTTTGGATTACAATATAGAGCATCGGCACAAAGTGCGTCAAGGACCTGCCGTACATGTAGCATGTGTTCTTCGACCGAGTCAGACCAAATTATGATATTGTCGAGGTATATGTGGCATATTTTCCCAATGAGGTGCCGTAGTGCATGGTTCACTCGGCGTTGGTGAATTGCTGGTGCATTCTTCATGCCTTGAGGCATCACCAGCCATTCGTATAATCCAAACCGTGTGTTCACCGCTGTGTACGGTATACTAGCTTTGTCCATTCTGGTGTGAAAAAAGCTATCCGTCATGTCAAGTTTACTCCAGATCTTTCCACGACTGGCGTCTGCAAGGATATCGTCAATGCGAGGGAGGGGGTATTTATCGGAAACCATATTGGCATTTAGGGCCCTGAAATCATTCACCCAACGTGGTAGGACTGTTTTATCTGTCTTCGGTATCAGGAAGGATGGTGACGAGTACGAGGAAGATGATGGGCGTATGCGGCCTGCATCGACATTCTTTTCAATTAGTGTCTGCCATGCTTCTTGAAATTTACATGGGCAGGAATAGGAGTGAGAGGTGATAACTTTATCTGCATTTTTCAATTTAATCTTACAAGTGGTGTGCGTCAGAAGTGTTTCCGCATGAGGTAGTGGTTGGAACACATCTTTATACTCTTCTTTAATCTCATCGTGTAAGGACTTCAAGCGGTCAAGGAATGCCAAGCGTTCTATATTCGTTCTAAGGGCTGCGATGACATCGGAATTACAAAGGTGTTCATACTCAGGATCAATTAAAACAGCGAAGGAAGTTTCGTCTTTAGACAGGTGGTAAAATGGAAGGGCACGTGAATCTGCACGATTAACTCGTGCATTCTGGGAGCGTATAGTAGCAAAAGGAACAGGCGTGCTATGGGGAACTGGTATTGTAGGATGTAGAAGGTCGAAATCGGCCTGTTTGGCGACGACGGTGTGTGCATGGTGGTCTATGACAATCTGGTTGGTTTCGAGAAAAGGAAGTCCGAGAATTATATCAGAACATAAGCCGGGGGCAATGATAGCGGGAACAGTGCGTGAGGACCAAGCTGCGGAGATATCATGGGGTTTTAGCTTGACCCATTCAGTTAACTTGCATGCAGGCGACGGAGAATCAGATACGGCAACGCCAATCTCTCTAGGTTCTGGTAACAGGCAATGTTTCAAGTGCAGGCGGTCAACAAGTTGCGGGCGTATAAGGACTAGGTGAGCCCCATCGTCTACTAAAGCAGTAACATTAGTACGAGGTTCCAAAGCACCAGGGTCACGATTATCAACCGCACAATGCCATAAAAGATGGGGGACAGCAAAAGGGATGGGGCTTGGTTTACTCACAATATCAGAGTCAACAGACAGGTTTGCATCAGTGTCCGTTCCATCAGTGTTGGTAGCGTTCAGCACACCAGATTCATTTGCAGGGACCGCTGCTGCGACGGGCCAGGCTGTAGTAGCGAGGACTTGTACCGCCGCAGCTGGGGCAGGAGCAGGTGGAGCAACAGCTGGTGTCTGAGCCGAGGAGGATGCTGTGTTGTTTGTGACGACGGCAATCGTGAAGAGGGGAATTCCTTTGGCTTTGTCTGCATGACGACGGATAACCCATTCGGGGGTACAACGTTCATAACCAGATGCAGGGGGAGGTTTGCCCTTGCATTTATTGAACCCTTGTTCTTCTCTGGGTATGTCGATATCCCGGCATGCGAAACAACCATCGTTCGCTGCGAGGACCATGTGTTTGTCTGGTTCAAGTCGACTCTGGTACTTGTAGGTGAAGGGGGTGCTCGACGATGATGTGGAGGGAGGTGCTGAGTTCACCCGATGAGGTGGATAGCGGTAGTCGTTATGTGCCGGTTGGGTGTTTGAGCTGGCAGATGTCGATGCTGTGACAGTAGTAGCAGTAGGCGTCTCCGTGGTGCTTAGATGGGGACGTTTATTACGTGTTGCCATCGTAGCCTCGACTATGTCTTCGAGCTCCTTGCGCTTGCGACGTAATTCATCATCCTGTACCGTGACCAGTTTGGTCCAGGCATCGAGATCATTGCACTCTCGAATCTCTGGGATGTTACGAATGGCGTCTTGAAGGGGTTTTGAGATACGCCCACGCAGATTAGAGAGGAATACATCGTCGGTGATGAATTCAGGGTAGCTAGCGAGTAAGCCATTACGTCCACGGAGATGTTTGATCCAGTCGATGAAGATGGTGCCAGGGGCCATCATCTCCTGCCAGATCTCATTTGCGAGATCCTTCTTCCAAGTGGAGGGTAGAAAACGGTCATGAAAGGCCGTCATGAAGTCGGGGAAGGAGAGCTGGGTAAGACGAGGTTCGTTCTGTTTGAACCAGGTAACTGCTGCCAAGTTTTCAGAGAGACCGTCAACGAAGTTAGATAAGATGTCTGGGAGGGCTACACCCTTCTGTTGTTGTCTGCGAACATAGGCTATACCCACATCGGCATAGCGACTCATCGTCTGTGGGTCACGAAGGTGTCCCGGTCCAATCGTAGGTGGTTGTCTGCTGCCATGAGATATTACATGAGCTGCTTGGTCTGCAGAGGAGGAGGACATGGCAATAGGCGATTTCGTTTGAATGGGGCTGGATGAATAATAATCCGACGATGAGTCGGAGATAATGTGGCATCTAGGTGAAGTCTTTGGGGTAGTTTCCGGTACCGGTGGGGGAGCGGGGTTAACGGGGGAGCCAATTCGTGGGGATCTGGGCAAATTTCTGGGGGTTCTATCGCTGGCGAGGTTTTCGTCGAGCGAAGCAGAGGATTGGAGACTGAGGAATGCTGGTGCGAGGGGTGCAAATGCTACACTGGGATTTAACGCCTGAGCTACGGTGTCTTCGTCTTCTTCAGTGATAGTATCGGGAACAGTAACGGATACTGAGACAGAGCGGGAACGGCGAGTACTAGATGCAGGTGAAGGTATGGCTCAGCCTGACGTCGTATACAACAACAGTCAGCAGGTAATCTTTTAGGAACAAGGAGAGACTCGACCTGGCAGACGAGTAAGGGCAGGCACAGGTGCGGGCATGGACTGGCGGGAACTGGAAGACGTGCTGGCAACTGGCAAAAAGGACGGTGGTCGACGTGTCGACCTAGGCGTCCCGTTCTTCAAGGGCGATAAGGCGTTCTGGTAGTGGGGATAATGAAGTTCGGTCGTAAAAAAAAAAAGTGTAACCTCGCTCTGGGTAGGAGCGAGACCACTAAGGGCTGTCATGCAGAAGATACGAGGAACGACGTATATTCGGGAAAGCGAAGAGGAATGGTAGTCGACTACGTGGTGAGAATGGGAGGAAGATGGTGGTAAGAGGTAGAGTAAGGAACGTAGCGAACATTACTATATATGTGAGTAAGTGACGTCTAGTAAACTACGACGCGATCGGAGTGAGGATGTGAGTAATGTACGCGTAGTAAGCAGCATGCTTACAATCAGCATCTTTTCCTGACTACTAGTTAATATCTAAAGGCAAAGCTGGGGGCCACCACCTGATTTATTACCAATGAGTGATAATGGAATGCTGCATGGGACAAGGGAATTATGAGAATGACATGCATATACCCCAATGTTCAGTAAAGGAGACTTTTAAGAACATGCCACTGGCACGTCAGGAAAGACTTGAAGGTGCTTGACGAAGAGTGAGCACAGTGAACTGTGAAATAGCACCTTATGGATGGCCTATTTAAGACTTGTTCCCAAAAATACATTGCATGCACTAGAACCAACCATGCTTTCTGTTTTTGCAAGGCTTTTGGAAGAGAAACATACATACATGGGAACCTATGTAGCAATCGACTTAGTCACCGCTACTTTTAAATAAGGATACCTAGTCACACAGTTTTCACCCCTGATATGCCTGCTGGGCATACACCCTTTGAAAACACATGTAAATTAACATTTTCTGGAAATACAATGGTATTACACTGTACCAATCAGTAACACATAGAAAGAAAGTAACACATTGTAAAGTAAAAGGTCCACCTGGTAACTTCAAAACGAGCTGTTCTAACGCTTGAATAGAAGATCGGGTATTCTACCCAGTAGACTGAGGTTCCAGATTGTGACTCGTATAGTGTAATCACCTGGCATTCCAGCGGAAGTTATCTGATCACCTGGTGATGATCTAGCACAATCAATCGACCTAGTAGCTGTGGATGAGATAATATCTGCCAGGTAGAAAGTTTATCCCCACCAGACTAGGTCAGCAAGCACATTAGTCAGTAGGAAAAGGATTGGTAATAGTATATCAGTAGGACAGTATAAATACAGGTCATGTATCTAGTGGGGAAGCAGGTTTTCTGACCCCCCCCGGAATGCTACCAGGCAAATAATATGGGTTTTATTGGTTAAGAGCTTCGAGTCATAGACTCACCTGGAATAGAAAGATTGTGACCTGGTCACTCCATGTGTGCAAGAACTGACAAGCAAGCAAACAGTATTAAGCTAGAAACAGAAAGTCAGATCTGAGAAACAGTTCAGAACCAGTCAGTGTGTTTTAAGTCGCAACCAGGCACAATGTACTGTACTATTTTGACCTTAGCTTCATGGGGTGTTATGTGTTATGCTATATGGCCAAATGACTAGAGGTTCATTTGCTGAAAATGATGCAAACTTACTATATTTAGAGTGTCCAGCACCAGCCGGACCCGAAATATTACCATTTTAAGCTCATACTACCTCTGTGGAAGGCTTGTTATGCATTACAAAATACTGAGAGCTTCACTTCACGAGGCCCTGTTACGTGTTATGTGAATTAATGGTTGAAATAGTACAGTATCAGTATTGAAACTGCACCAGGCAGTCAGCACAAGTTCAGAACCTGCACCAGGCAGTTATTCTGTATCAGTTTAAGTTTGTGTTCAGTGACACGTCGAACTTAGAGTGGAAACCGCAATATATTCTTTATACAAACCATATTCATTGCACCGGGAACTTGTAACATACAGTACAAAGTGTTGTAACCTGGTATAATATACCTCCCTTCAAACTGCAATTACTGAGTGTTAGTGTAGTGTGTTGTGTGTAGCACGTCACATCTTCATAGGCACTCAGCACCTTTCACTATCCTATGAACTTGGTATGTATCTGCGGAAAAATCAGAGGTGATGGCAAAGGAGAGATAGAACAACTTACTAATGAAAGTCCGGGCAAGATACTAAGAGCCTCAAGACGAACCTCTGGAGCCCTGGTCGATCAGAAAAGTTGTAGTACGGAAATACGCCATTAGGAAAGATCAGTGTATTCAAGGAGACTCGAGACTCGAGATTCAAAGACTGTTTGGTAACGAGATGGGTGCCTTCCCTTCACTATGCCAGTTGAAGAAAGTATATTTGACATGAGATAGCTAGGCAAAAAGGATAGAGCAACGCGACGTGAGTCGCGACGGGGACATGGAGGTAGTGCGTGGGTCTTGATTCGAATAGCCGATCAATATTTGATCGTGCCACGCTGTACGAGTACGTACTGTAGTACTGACATGCAGGAATCAGTAAGTTCAGCTACAGAAACTATAAACACATGTTATTGGTACAGGAAACATTTAAAAGATGGGGATAGGAGTCTGAGAGAAGGGACGTGTTGTGTCACGCACGCAGATGATGTCACACATGCGGACGCAAACACATTTCAACTAACGCAGCTGCCTTTTATGGAAACGCTTGCGTGTGAAGGCAAACCCAGATGAGAGAACGCAGGCAAACGCACGCACGCATTTGAATAACACAGAATTCTACGTGCCCCGACAGCAATGACTCGATACCACGACTACAGCACAGAGCTTCTTCGAGATGGCCCGGAGCACCAGTTCTAAGTTGGTTATTTGTTGTAGGTATGCTGCCCGTTTTTTCAGCGTCCGGCCAACCCTAGATATCTATCCTTCCAGAATTCTGTTGGGCTCTAAGCTCTAAGCTCTAAGGCTGATGCTCGCATTTCCAATATTGTAATCCGATCCCACCTCACTTCCGAGGAGAGCAATACTCTCAGCAAATTATCACCACTACGCTCGACCGATGAAGAGAGTGTTGTCGGTGGTGCTCATCCGGGTTTGCGAGTGCCTTCAATCGGGTTTCGCGTGCCGCAAGTGAGTCCTCAGTGCGCGTTGTGATCCTCCCTCATGATGATATTTCTGATTTAGGATTGTGTCAACTATCGTTCCCTCATTCCCGTTTTCCAGGGTGACGCCTTTCGAGAGGAGGAACTATGGACCATGGGAGGATGCATACATCATCGTTCTGAAGCAGGGTGCTGGGCCCGCATACGTTCACCCGCATCGTTCACCATCATACTGTCCCACAGTATACGCGCCTCATTTCCCTTTCCTGGATTGCTTTCTTTGAAAATAGTAGGATTAATGGTGTCAAGGCTAACATTACCGCCCGTCATCTGTATGACGACCTTGAAGGGTTCGATTTCCCACTCCCGCATAATGTTCTACGCGAGTCGCTTTTTGTTCAATTCGTTTGCTCGACATCGGTCATTGATACATGGTTCTTTCAGAATTCTGTAAGATCAAGTAAGGCCAATATCCTTGTCTTCATTGTTCTGTTCGAAATATACATGTGCTGTTTTTACAAAGTACGAGCGCAGAGTCCTTTCTACGGTTATTTCGGTGTCCCAGTTTATGAAATGGGTAACGATGTCCCTCTTTCTGCAGCTCGGGGTTCTATTTCCCCTGTCTTCAAAGTGCAATTACGTGAGTGAATAATAATTTTGTTCTACGCATCGCAAATGAACTTAATTTCTTCCTAGCTGCGTCGAGGGCTCCGACCATATTTCCTCCATAGAAGTGAGGATGCCTTTAGACAAGGCAATCAGGTGAGTGACGCGCATATATCTCAATGCTCTGTCTAGGTGGCCGTTGAGAACATGGCAGTTCTGAAGTATAAGGGATACTCAGAGGAGCTCGATGAAAAGGGAGTACAATGAACTATTAACCTTGCGCGTTAGTATCGGCTTATCTCGCTCCAAAAAGTCTATCCATGTGCCAGACCCAACCACGTTTTCTGTTTCGCAGGGCGTTGAAAAATCATACTTCTATTTTTGTTACACGGGATGTGCGAGAGTAAATTTAAAAAGTCAACTTTCCAGGCTGGCCAAGACGGAAAAGGATGGAGCCGGATATTGCCGAAGACGTTCGACTTCGACCATCATTGCCAGCTATACCCGCCGTCCCTCCCTCTCGTACCCCTGTCATCGCTTCGTTGAGTCTGTATCCGTGATTTCTCCGCCGAAGGGTACTACATAATTCTCCGCCCACTTTTTCAGCATCCGGCCAACTCTAATTATCTATCCTTTCAGAAGTCTCTCGGGCTCTAGTAGTGGATCTGAGGGCGGGCGTTTTCAACATCGTAGTCCGACTCCACCTCGCTACCTGGGATCTCTCTCATAGTCATCACCGACTGTCCTCGCTCCAGGTGACATCAAATGACGGATACACATCAAAAACTGCGGCCAAGCACTGTCTCGCATCTATCAGGACATGATATGGCCGTTTCGCCGTACCGTCACTCCCACTTACCCTGTGGGCATTTCAGGCATGTCGTAGGCCGAAGAACGTGGCAGCTATCGATGTAGAGTACAACGAGGGATGAGAATTGTGTCAGAGGATCATGCGAAGCTGCCCGCAGACGATATGCGAGCTAGCACAGTCCACACCCTTTGCTGTGGACAAAGACAGAAATTTGGATGTACGCAAGAGGAGTCGGACAGGACCGTCATCGGTGGAAGGGTACATGCTGCATTCTTCAAAGGTTAACTTACTCACTACATGAAGATACTCTAGGCGCCGAGAGAGTACTTAAGCGGGGAGGCGCATTTTACCAGGATTTGATGCGAGTGGCAAGCGAGTAGTAATTAATCCGTGTGCACATTAGTCTTCTTTTTTCAGTCACCATGTCGACAACGCACACTGTTCCCATTAACGGGTGACCGGTGGCCAAGCAAGAGCCAATTGTGGAACAAGAACGTTACTTCCCAATAATGGGACACAATGTTCGATGGGACGGATACGGCGGGACCTGGTGAGTACCTGGATTCTTCAAATGCCATCTTCATTCAAGAAAATTCGTGCGGGACTCGCTATCATCAAAGGTTTTCTTGCTGCTCCCGGACGATGAATGGTTTATTTCTCGAACAGCTATCCCTCAATTCACACATCATAAAGACCCACACATTAGTTGGTCGTTAGTGTGTCCAAGTACTAAGCCCGCTACGCTTGGGGTCTCGATTTCTACAACTTGTGCCCACAAGTGGCGCTCACATTTCTGATTACCTCCCTCTGTCCCATTGTCAAAGATGATGGCAGTATCAATTTTATATGTCTTTTTCCCCGAAGCGTTGATGGACTCGGCCGTATTCCGAGCCCATCCTTACTACCACAATCGTACGTTCGTCTTTCCTTTTCTGTATCGCGCTGCTCAGAAAAATGTTACAGCATTATTATTTAAAGATGCTTTTAACTCCTTTTCGCTTATTGGCTGTGGTTTTTGAGTTCTCTGTGGACATGTTTCTCCGTTGATGTGAGTTCGACACGGAACATCATCCGCATCTTACTCACAGGTTATCAGGTATGCCATGCGACACGACATCGCAGGATCAAATGGTTTAAATCGAGCGGGTTATTAGGACTATGATGGCGACTTGATGGCGCCCTGCACTTTTCTACTCTACTCTGTGAGGCGGAGGCTATCTCGTACAGTGGCCTCGATGTGGATGATGACTACGCGCTGTGGATAGCCTTCATCGCATGGCACAGCCTGATGGACATATTTTAAAAGCATTCCACATTTCCCTTCAAGGCAATCATCACAGACCCGGGCATTCACTACGTTCTTGCTCGCATGGGTAGTTTCTGTTCACTTGCTCGAACTTTCCTACCACTCCGATACGCCTTGTCATCCTCTTCGCGTCCTGCCATGGATCGGTATGCATTCGATTCTACATCCCTAGCTATCTGGATGGTGGGAAGTCGGAAACACATTGCAATAATCTTCGGAGAATATGCGGTTCATACTGGGATGTCGTTGGGTACCTGTTCGTTTCTTCCATCTTGGTATTCAAATTCCGGTTCCTAACAATGCCTCGTAGACTCTCCGGTACTACCAGTAATATGATTTTTATGCTCCTCATTCAAGATACATTCACATAGATATATTTATCACCGTGTCACCATCCCTCACCGATTTATACCTAATCTCGTATTATGTTTCTTTGCACCTTTGATGATAGATAACTTCAGCTTACTTTGTACAAGAATATTGGTCCTGCTCCTGCCGGGTCCGTTAATGAAAATTCCAGTCACTTCTTCATCCTCGCTCAACATCTCGGGCCTCAAGTTCTATGTCCGTATTGAGGATCGTTCGCTTTCTCATAAACGTTCGCCATCGCGATTCATGTTGAGTTCCCGGTGACCCACTGTGAGGGTTGAAACTCGTCGGCGGCTATTGGAAAGCATTCAGTAAACGGAAGATTGAATGATTTATATCGCCTGCATACCTGGTTGATGTCATTCTTGAGACCCGTTGCCGCCTTGAGACACTCATCTAGAATTCTGACAACGTCTTTCATATCCCTTTTCGAACGCTCCTTGTCGTCTGGCGATGGGTACCAGTGGAAATTGTATTTCTCGATGGAGTATTTGTCATCTGGCGAATTTAATGTGTCCAATATTTTAGACCATTCAGGATGATGAGGATAAATTGAAACCATGAAGGATAAGATAGGACGTGGCGGGATGCCACTGCGAACGATGCTCGCACAAATGCAACGAATGACCACTGCTCGGTGGAGATCATGGATATGCCATCCAGGGAACGTTTCTGGATCAAGGCTCTGGTCGCCCGTCTTCTTCATAGCTTCTGAGAGCCCGATAAGGTAACCACGGAAGCCTTCCAAGACCTTTGGGTGGAGATACTCTCTATCTGCAGTGCGCATTAAACCGCCTTGCTCCCGGAAAACTTCATACGCTTCGAGAATGCCTTTGGAGAACGCTTGACCGAATAAAAAGGTACCCAAGTGCTCCATATTTCCAAAGTGATTCTGAAGAAAGGGGGATAATTTGACGGCTGATGAATAGGTAGGAAAATTTTCGTGGTAGCTTTGTTGTTGGATGTTGAGGATATTCAGAAATAAGGATTTTGTTGCCCATTCTTCCGGAGGTACGAGGAGATTAAAGTGGGGTTCTCGATGCATAAGCGAAGCCATGCATATGAGAGCGTGCACGATGGAACACTCAAGATCCCGAAAATGCGAATAAGTGAATAAATCAGACGCAACGTAAGACGCTATGGCCTTGAATACGTCGGGGTCAAACTTCCAGGGCGATATTGCGGGGGGGTGTACACTTTTGTTGAGTGCATGTACCACGATGCACAACAGTTGGTACTTGAAAAATGTATAATCGTGAGTTGAAGAGAAACGGGGTTGGAAGATTGACTGGGAGTCGGACACCAAGAGGCGCATAATAGTGAGGAGAAGTCTTCGTTCGTAATTCTCTGATTCTCGATACAAGTCAAATTTGTCGAATTCCGATTTTTCGAAGAAGGAGAGAAGAGTGCGAAGAACATTTTTCCGATCATGATATACTGCCGCGTCTGCCAAAGTGCAACTGTGCGATGTGGAGGAATCCCTTTCAGGGAAATATATGGTGGTCACCAAGCTCAGGCACATCTCAATAGTGAGATCAGAATTCCCGCTGGCAGAGTACTTGGGCGTCCGCCTCAACAAGTCGAAGTTACTTTGCTCCCCGTAAAATAACCCTTGCTGAGACGCACGATTGAAGATGCTTTTCCACACATCAGGATGATGAAAATGATTGTCCACGAGAGCATTCATAGCGACTTTCTTCTGCGAATCCAGGCCTACTTGCACCCGGATATGCAAATCGTCGAGGGAGGACAGAGTTGTCGATAAAGTATCTGAGATATCCTTCCTCGAGAAATCTAGATCATGTTCTCCGAACAGGCCAAACGGAAATTTCCGGCTTGAAGGACGGAACAGTCTCTCCAAACGGAGGAGGGGCTCAATCCTACGGTCGATGTTGGGGATATCCTTGGGAATCCATTGAGTAGACCCATCTCTGGTCAGCTCCATACAATCCACCAACATTCTTTCTTTCTCATCTCGTATTTCGACCCAGTGAGAGGTAAAAGCTTCCTCGGCATACTTGATATATTCCGGAGGCAGTCCAGCAAGAGCGTGGATTACCAGACGACGAATGGCCGCAGTTGAGGACCTCACGTCCAGCCAAAGAAGCGCGTCAACTTCATGCTTGATACGTGATCTTTGTGCAGCGTAGATTCCCAACCCCTGCAATGTTTTTGTCTCGGGATGAAACTCGAATGTTAGAGGTGTAATTGCCCTCAGGAAGGTTGTGAATCGTCGAAGTATCCACATGATGATCGCATATGCAACCGATGAGAGCGGCGTTTTATATGGACACTCCGGGAATATTATTGGGAGAATATTGGTGACAAGGTAGACAATAAAGGTGCTCATGGACATGATTCCTATCACGAGGGCAATTTCTGGCTGTTGGGGTAAGAGAGATATGACCAGTCCTACGAAGAAAAGAAATAGGGATAGGTGCAACATGAGTGGTAGGAAGCCAATTAGCATGCTGACATGCCAATCAAGAAGACCGTTATATCGTAAATGTCGAGTACGAGCACGAACTTGGGGGTTTCCAGCAACGGGCGACAGATAATGGCAATACCACCCGTCCGCAAGCACCGCAAACAATGCAGTTGCGAGACTGAGAGTAAGGCTCGAAAACCATAAGCCATTCACCCACGAATCCAAAGGATCCGGAGTAAATTGGGTAGTGGGGTCAGTGCCAGATGTGGTGATGCGGTCTGGGGAAATGCCGCTGGCCAGCGCGAGCTGTATATTGATCTGATCGAATAATAAGAGTGCCGACAATTTCTCATAGTCTGGCGGGAGATTTCCTGCGGATTGGGCGATGAAAGCGCTCACGATCGCCGAGAAAAGTCCCGCCTGTGAGAGAAATAAAATCAATGCCATGAAGCACGCATTTGACTGAATGATCTCACAAAAACGAGCAGGATATTAACTTGTCCTCTCTGGTTTCCAAGCATATCGGTATCGTAAATCAAGCTTTCGTCTAAATAAGCGCGCCAAATGCTGGACGTTGGCCCAGCTTCTTCAAATTGTTGGCTCGGTGGGTATCCTCGAGAATCAACTAAAAATGACTTGTAGAGAGAGTAGTAGCACTTAACGAAGTACACATACCAGTTTGTACAGGTGCGCTGGCAGATTGAGGCGGTAGAGCGAAAAGCGCTGGCTTTTTCTTCCTAGGTCGACGTGGCAATGGTTCCTCGACAGGCGAAAGTAGATTCTTCCCATTCTCTGCCGTGGTGCCATGGAGTGACGAAGCCTCAGACTGTCCAGGCCCGTCTACTGCTGTTACGGTGTCTCGTGATAAGTTGTTCGAATCATCAGCCATTGTAATTCTTTCGTCGATGGGCTCGGGATCCTGAGAGTTATTGTCTCGAATATTGGGGGGCGTATCGTGTTCCATAGCAGGAGGGAAGGACAGTGAAGGTATTCTAAGGCATCTAGACTGAGGCTACCGGTTGGAATGCGAATCTAGTGTTGACGTGAAGGGTAGAACTGTGTCAGACAAGTGCCAAATGCTCGGTTAATATGATAGATTGACCCTGGCAATACCAGTCTTTCCGGCACAAGAGACGAGCCTGAGAGGATGCAAAGCTACTCGCTATAAATGGTAAGGCTCATATGCCGGTGAGTTTTTCATCAATCAAGGCTAGGCTAAGTAGAATCAAGCGCATTTCGGAGTCCTCAAGAGGTAGAAGGCCAAACAGGCTGGTATTACGACTTTCTGAGGTCAACTAAAGGCAATGTCCTATCGAAAAAAGTAAGATTGAGCATTTGATGTGCAGCTTAACAGAGGAAATAAATACGGAAGCGAGGATACAAGTTTTGAAGTCAATGTTTCTATTGCTTCAGCTGAGTGTGAACCTACGGATGACTGGTGGAATTGGGGATCATTGCAATATACAAATACGTCCTCGCAGCATACCCAGTGAATTTTGTAGAACAGCGAGTGGAAGTAATACTTATAGCCGGAAACGAGAATCAACACGAGGATCAGGTGAAAGTCGCGTCGGGGGCCGGAATGTGCCTGTTAGCACGTGCCCATCCCTCGGCCTACCATAGTCCCGATACCGAGGCAGACAAGAGGGATGCGCAAGTAAAATCCAGCAAAAGGGGTAGGGGGGAGGGTCCCGACCTTAAAAACGAAACTACCTAACCCCATCTGTATCTATATCGCAGTTTCATATGTCCTACACAAGGCATTTGTCACCAAGCTGATCAAAATGGATACATTTGGACCTTCTGGTACACATTCTAGCCTTTTTTCGTCACCAGAATCATGCACAGCAGGGTCCGGCATGCACACGGCAACGAACCAGCTGTTACCGACATGAAAATTCCATGACTAGGCACCCCATATATATTTATATTATTACCCTATAGAAGGAGGGGAAGGTGGGTTAGCCTGTCCTTAGACACGAAAATGTAAGTCATGTCGGCTATTTACATTCTCAACCCAGAATGCAATCAACGTTGTCAATGATTAGGTACTCCGGCCACTCGGTGGTAATGATGGAACGCGTGTATGCTCCTTCTCCAGTCGACACGTTCCCTACTGGTGCTCTTCCAGCCAGATCTTCTCCACTGTCAGTTAATGGGCGACGACTTAGTTTGTAGTGCCACGAACTAACCCGCTGCACTGACGAGCCCGATGCAACGGCACGGGATGCACCTAAACTGCCATTGTTCGTCTCGCCCAGTGATCAGAAATTCGCTGGTAAAAAATGCCGCATCGTTACCGATACTGACAATGGCAATACCTAAGCCCGGAGTGAAGTCGTTTGTGTATAGGGAAAACGGCTATGACATTTGTGTACTACAGGTACGCACCCTTGATATCTTGTTCTTCGTCATCTCATAGCAACATTCCTAGCGCAGTTCGTTCATTCATAATACATATTCTTATCACTATTTACTCTTCGCTACGGCCCTCCCAAGGCAGCGCTCTCTTACTTTCTTCTGAATATCTCTTGTGTTGGTATACCTAATTTCATTCGCTTTCTTCAAATAGTCTGTGCCAATGATAAACCGTCCTAGAGGTCGTCCTCTTCCCCAAAATCAAGACCTATTTTCAAATGTCGGATGATATGTCTCGCTGTTGTGCGCAATCAGACTTCAGCGTCAGGCCTTGCTTCAGCTCACTCGTCTTCCAGAACGTCTCGCTCGCGTTGAGAAACATATGCTACCATATTCTTCTATCGGTTCGGGTGAAAAACCCGCGGCACGCTATCAAGAGAGCAATCTTGAGGTCTTTCGTGATCTGGTGTCCAAAAGTACCCCGCATCCCGACTATCGTTGACTGCATCTATTATGCCCCGTACCATTCTTGAGCCATCGAAATATCGCGCTCTTGAACCTGGTTCTCACCTGTTGATCCTAAAGACTGACCTTCAGATTGGCCGCGGCAGGTTTCGGTGGCGGAGGTCCGGAGACTATGAAAATCCTCTGGCAATCGCTGCTCCCACATCTCTACTTCGACGCTTAAGACCACCCATCCTTGCGGTGTCCCAACGCGGGGCAGATGGGGTTGACTGAAAACATTGTTTATACCAGGATTTAGTGGTGTCGGGAAGGCTCACAAGGTAGCCTTTCACTCGTGAGGTTTCAGGCATAGAATCTGATTATTCCAGATATACCGAATAGTGAACCAACGTAAGTGTTGCTTTTTGAGTATGTTGAGGGCCAGACAGTCGCCCGGTAGCTCGTTTCCTTCGCTGCTCATCGAGGACTTACTCCCGCTCCAACGGCTACACGATGATTATCAAAACAAGGCTTGTGAGTGTCCTCAGTTTCTCATCAATATCTCACCTCCTGATACGTTCCCACCAAGACGTTTCTAGGATTTGCGGCTTCAGTCATTTCGCAGACTGTACTTCAATGTCACTCTGCAAACTGTCAAAGAAGGGAGCAATGCTGTAGAGCTCTTCCAATACGGAGCTTCCTGATGGTCCATTGAGGCGTCGGACCCCATGCTTTCCGAACGGTGATTTCACAAGGTGAACGGGGAATTCGTGAAATTAGTTATTCGACCGGTACACAGTTCACGAAGTATCAACTTCCGGCCCGATATTAGCCTTCATACATGATCTTCTGTATAAACAAAAGACTAAACACTGTTCATCGAAATACTGATATTCTGAAGATGAAAGATCAAATCACTTAGAGGAGGACTCGAGGAAGTCTAAGATATTCATACCACTTCATCAATTTCCGTCCGAGAACCGTCAGGTGTGAATCTCAGGACTTTCGGTTCAGAAGATCCGCCGTTCGTGGACAATCGATTGTCCCTTCGGCAACTTAACCTTTGAAGACAATATCAGCTACTAGTGAGGTCGAAAACACGGGTTGGCACGTACATGACAAGTAGCTTGTTGATATAGACTACAAGGTGTTAGATGTATCATGAACACGAAATAGGGGAGGCCTGACATTTTGGTAAGATAAAATCGACACCCAAGTAGATGAAAATGTTTGGCCATACAAGATACTGAAATTGATGCTCAGCGGAAACTTATGAATGTGTTCAGAGTTTCCATACTGTTACGAGAGTAAGTGGTGAGCATGCGCTGCCAGTCATTTAGTCACTGCGTATCCCACATTGAGGAGAGATCGTTACCTCGTAGCTAATCCAGATACTATCACTAGCCGCATTAGATCAAAAAGCTTTGCAGATGTGCTGTGAACGGTGAACAACTGAACCATGAAGGTAGGAAACAGCTCGTCTGGAGAACACGGAGGACTCCCTGCACTTACGCAAGTAGTAACATATTGAGGGGGCGATGATGAAATCGCACATTGCTGGAATGGAAAAGATACCGCACATTGATTTCTGCTGGAGGATTCGTGAAATTTACATACATTAATTATCATATAAGGGCCGAAATGTACCTTTATGCCTGGTAACAATAGGAAACTGGATACGATCCATCTGCCGAGAGAGGTATAAACGCTAACAGAAAGTTCACAGATGAGAAGCTTTTATTACGCATCATAGATGGAGACTACGGATCTCGTGAGGAACGGGCTAGAACATGAAAGACAGCGTACAGATTCCGGTGCCTTGATAGATGATAATTCAAAGCGGCCACAGTACCGATGAGACACTCACCAAAGGCGACTGTAATGGTGACAACCTGTGAGCTCATTGTGAGAGAAAGTTATTCGGTCCACAGGTGGCGCCTACCACAAACCACGGGAGAACCTTACCAAAGTGGCGGCTAACTAGAAGTGAAATGAGCCTTGTGTTTCAGTAACGAGAAGGATAAAGACGGACTTTTCTAGATCCGGATAGCATATACACTGCACATCGCACCGGTTAATAAAGATGTACGCGCAGGAAATTCATAAACATACACCTGGACTCCCATGAGTGACGATAATAGCAACCTAAAAATATTAATAAGTATCGGGGAATGGCAATAACAGGAGGACGAACGCTGAGCTGTATTTCGAGCTGAAGACATAGTGTCGCATTGAGTCGTCTCTCTCATTACAGTGGAGCTGGCATGAAAAGAACTACCTTGAAGCTCCTGGGTCGGGACATCAGTAAGGGTCGCAGAACTTCCTCCTTATCTTCACGTACCACATAATATGATAGATCCTAACATAGTCCCCGAACAATTCTACTAAATAGTGATATATGGCATGAGTACTGAAAGCCACGTGAAGACAATCCAGCGTCCTAAGTAACATCTCGATCGCTCAGGTTGATTATCGTGAGATGGACTTGGACGCACGAAAGTATGCCAACCTGATTGATAGAAATCAGTGACTCGGATCCAGCAGATTTGAAGATACACCAGAAGCTCACGTACGGAGTACAGGTAAACCCACCAATCGTCTGGGTATTTCTTGTAATAGTTGATATCTTGGAGATTGGTTATTCCGAATAAGCTGTTATTGGCAGAGCGTCAGTAAGGAGAAATGTAAACGACAGAACCGACTTACATGGTAGCTATCGTGGAGCCAATATAGACAGCACCAAGAGTCGCTCCCACAGAAGCCGTAGCGGTCTGTACCTGCGATGACATTTCAGGATAGGAGGGAGAAGATGAGGAAAAATACGTATCAGAACGCCTGAAGCCGAGTGCCTTATATATCTCACGCAGATATGAAATCGGAATGATCTTCAAATCATGGAGGAAATTGATTTATGCGGAAAACATTGCATGTTCGACGCGGATGGCATGGGTCCACTTTTTCATGTCCACTAGAAGATCAAAAATTCGATGTATGTAATACCCTCAACAAATCGGATATTTGATGCAATTGAATGGTGGATAGCATTACTACGCCCGCTCAAGGCCCGAGAGACCCGAGCCTAAAAATAGAGACACTTACATTATGATCTTCACATACCGTGGTTGCAACGGCTCGCCTCACAGGATGGATATATCCGCTAAATAAGCTCGATGAGGTGCACTATAAATATTAATCGTGACTGGTGTTGTGGACATTAGACTCGGAGACGGTCGGACGCTTGTCGGACACGATGCCCTCTAGTCAGTACCTACGAAATATCAGTATCAGCTGAAGGCCATTCTAGCGTGTCCGTCGGTGTCGGAAGTAAGATACCAACCATCGAGTATCCTAACCGCGTCGGAGTCAAAGTGGGGAAGGCCAGAGAACCACGTGGCACTGGTCCACCTTCATGCGTGACCTAATAAAAACCGAGAGAGATTAGCATTCTCCTTTGTCACTGTACCATTTCTATCCTTAGCAAAATCGGTTCTTGATCTGTTCTTCTTTCACTTTGCATCAAGGATAAGATCGGTATGAGGATGAAATACTATTTAGTATGTGGTTTCAAACATCATACGTGCTGTCGTATCATTCATAGGATGACGCTAGGTGACAAAGATGGTTTACTACGGTATCGGCTCTTATTATGCTGAACGAGACTCTCTCAAATTCTTGCATGACCGCAGATTTCCCAGTTTATAATAAATTCAAATTTTTCGGCCCCGAACGGCAACTCATACGTGAAAGCTGATGTTCTCCTTTGCGCCATCCACGAACAGAGCGCTCGGCATCGGAACGTTGATATTCTTATGGCATAATATGAACGTTATCTGGACTGGAAACATGACGGCTACATACCACACCCCCAGTCTCAACGCCCGACCCACTAGGTGTGAATCTTATGGCTGTCATTACAGAGCGTTCGTCGCTTTGCCGCGTCTTACGCTCCTTTCGGGAATTCAACCTAGCTAATGTCAGCTTTCAATAGAATCAAAACGTGATATAGTACGTACATGACAAGCAAAGAGTTGATGTAGACCAACGGGCGAAGTTAAATCAGCAACGCATTCAAAATAAGGTAGCCTAACATTTTGGTAGGACGAAATCGATGGCGAGGAAAATGAGAGAATCAGGCCATACGAGATACTGAGATTGAGGTTAGGTATAGGAGCTAGACCGAGTTGAAAGTCGACGTGCCATGATTAGGATAAGTACTTCGCATGCATTGTGAGTCTATCAGATTCTACGCAAGCAGAAATGAAGGGAAACCCCCTTACCCCGTGGCAAATCCGGATATCACGACGAGTCGCATTAAGCCGAAAAGCATCGCAGACGTGCTATTATTTTTTATTAAGTCAGACTCGATTTCCATGAGGATGGAATTGCCGCACGTCGAGAAGGGGGAAACCTTTCTGCCTTTATGTAGATAGTAGCACATCAAAAATGCGATGATGAAATCTGACAGCGCGGTGACTGAAAACACGGCGTATATTGCTCCCTGGCCTAAATGTCAGGCTGATCCTCTTTAATGGTGCGGGGAAACAAACCCTGATGCTGAATGTCGAGGAGAAGTCGGGTATCATGTATCTGCCGCGATTGTCGTGTAAATGTGAGGTCCAAGTCAAAACAGTGTTTTCTTACACATCATAGGCTACAACTGTGGCAGGCTTGTAAGCGTGAGAAACCAAGCCCAACGTTGATGACTTACAAATTGCAGTGCCTGCATAGATCGCGAATCATGGTATCAATACAGGAAAGCCATCCGGGTTCCTGAATGAAATATACTCACACGAAGCCACTACGACATTCAAAAACTGTGAGTTTAATCGTGAACAGCAAGTTTTCTCCTGATGGAAAGCGCGTACTACAAACCACGGGAGGATTCGATGGAAATGACGCCCGACTAGAAGCGAGTTAAATGCCGTTCTATGACCTCTAGGTGAAACACAAACGTTTCCAGAGTCGAACGGCGTATACGCTGTGTATTACACCGGTTAACATAGATGTGAGCATGATTAGAAGGGGAATTGGAAACATACGCTTGGACTCCTATGATGATAGCCTTCTGCAGCAGGCATGAATTAGTGTCGGGGAATGGAACATAAAGAAGAGAGGAACGCTGAGCAGTATTTGAAGCTGAACGCCGGTACGGTTGGGTGTTTCTCTGAGATGAAACTGAAAAGGAGATACCTTAAAACTCCTGGCTCGTGGAATGAGTAAGAGTCGTAGAGTCACCCTTGAATCGTGACATACCACACGATATGAGGCAGCGCGAGATAGTTCCCGAATAAGTCGACGAGATAGTAGTATGATGCATGCGTATTGAAAGCAACATGGAGAACATCGCGAAACCTGAGTAAGACCGCAAATTATGAGAATAAATCTGTTAAAGGAAGAAGAACATGGACGTACCAAAGTATTGCGACCTGAGCAATAAAGATCAATGAACGAGCCTGTACTGTGCTCCAGCATTGACGTACTGAGTATCGGTATATCTACCCATCATCTGGGTATCTATTGTAATAGATCACTGTTTGTAAGTTCGTTATTCCAAACAAGCTGTAAGTGGTGGGAGAGGAAGCGTTAGAAGAATGAACAAACAAGACGGAATTTACTTACATGGCCGCTATCGTTGTACCGATGTAAACCGAGCCGAATGTCATTCCCAAGGACGGAGTGGTGGTGGACGACATTGCCTGATAAGAGATGAAGGGAGAGACAGATAATGCTGGAAGGTGGGCGTGTTTTATAGCGCCCACATATGTTCTCCGGAAAAGGAATTACAAAGCTTAGAACGAGTTCCTGAATTAGTGTCGCTCAGTGTAGAAGACGTGATATTTTGTTCATCTTCAAATAGAGCGTACGAAGGTGTACGGGACACAAGTACCTACTGTATCGCGTCATTGAAAGCCATACAGTGGAATATATCCCTCGGAGCTCGTCCAGCCATATATCAAGCACCATGACAGGGTGAATTGGAAGGGCACATCTTAGGCTGAAGACGGTCGTCCATTGATAACGGGCGAATGATCTTGCTGCTTCAGTAATCGTGCCGAGAAGCACGCAGAGTCTACCTCTCCCGTCTCTACTGATGGATGATTATCATTCCACGCTAATCTCTAATAGAGAACTCACCATTGCAAGGGGTCGGTCCTGCTAGTCGGACCTGTTATCGCCTCTCCAGCGACTTAACTGAGGATTCATTCTTTCATCTCTGAGCCTTAACCCGTCTTCATCAGACGTCCAAAATTGGTGAATCATGACACAACTCGCCGACGGTTCGTCCATCCTACTGAAGTGTACGGTGAGGAGGATGCTCCGAGTAGGGATGCTATTCTTTTACACCCGGTGACTTCGGAAGCCAGATATTGACCGGAAGGAATCATCAATTGTACCGTAAGTATGCCGCAATGGGTGATGGAAGTGAAGAGCCTGAGGCAGAAACACCACGTGGCATTGTTGAACACCGATCACACGTGACCGGGCGGGCGACGCGCGTTGCGATTTACTTTTAAGTTTTAAACATTTAACACCAAATGCAACTCACTCCCCACGCGAAGCGTAAAATACGTGGAGATTTTTGAATTATCTGTCTTTCAGGTCTATGGGCGACTCTCTCCGTGTAATAGTCCAGCAATTGTACTACCGAGTCAGGGGCCTTCCGACAACTGTTAATATCCGGAGGCCGATATTTTTTCTACGGCTTTCGCACAGTCAGGAAGTCCTTGGTGCGATTCCACATACGTTTATACCTAGAGCACGCTGAGATTTCTATCAAAAAATCGCCACTGCACTGTATTTTTACCCGGTAATCCTTCCAGATTCAGTAAACGGTACGCGGACTTGTAGAACTACGGAAAAACCGTCCAAAAAGATTCAAGTGATGGTATTGTACATTCGTGTATCTCTTCCGACTTTCTGTCTTCTCGAGCATCACAGCAACGACTGAGCCGTACCATAATTTATTTAGCTCCAGAGAATAAGAGAGGCTAACGACTGTGTCGTTCGCAGAGTGGGGATATTTGAGCTGCATCTAATTCTTGTAGTACAAAAGCTCAAATGGCGGGTCGCTTCCTCGTCCGCCCACTCTTCGATATGCCAGATGAGCTGGGGGAAAGAAGCCGTTGACCTGTGGTCTACAGAACGCTATCTCCCCATCGTCATTTCGTCGAAATACGAATTTGAGAGGGACTGCTTGAGGGGCAGCACCTTCAACATGTATCCAGTCAGACACCACGGGATAGAGGCTAATGTAGGGATGATACACGATATTGGTGGAATATGAGGCCTCGGATACAGTTGTTTCTAGGATCTGGGAAAGTTTTTCCCTCGTCGAGTGTAGGGTAATAGTCAACGAATTTATGTTCTAAGGACGGTGCTTGGATGATGTGCATTCGAAAGGACTATATGTACCAGTCTCAGTTATATTCATATTTGCAATGCCATTCGCTACGTACCATTCCGAGGCATATCTGGGAGCACCAGAATTGACCGCAGTGACACACAGCGACAGGCTCGGAAGCTAGGTCCATATTGTGGCAGCCACTGCAGAGAAAGAGCGCAGACATGACTCGTCGATCTGTCGCTCGAGAATATGGAGAGATTTGTGGGGTGGCAAGAGAAAGGAAACGGGCGTGAATGCGAAGACCTGGCGCAGGAAGAAGAAGCAGACGGGCCTCTCGAGATGCGTTGTAGTGGTGTGCTTACAAAGTCTTTAGCATTGCCACGTTGAGCGTCAAGTTATAACCCTGCATTTATAAATGTCGGAGAACAGCGGTGCCACTCGATCAGAGCAAAGAACGACAACAAACTGAAACTAGCTTCGTGAAGGGAATGGACACTGCCTTACATAAGACTATCTCGTCTCCTACTAATTCTGTCACTGACAGAACTAGAGCAGAAGTAGCTGAACAGCGATAATCCGAGTTTGGTTTCCCACCGGCAGCCTATCAGTGACTACTGTCTTTCAGGGAAAATTTGAGAGCCATGTTTTTAAACATAATAAAGGTGACCGATGTAGGCAATTTTTCCTCCCAACTGCATGGGGGACATTTCAGTAGGGATCGCAAAACCACATCGCACAAAATGGATCCCCGACTCCCCGCTGCTACTCCTTCTCCAGTTCGTCTGGACGGATTTTCAAATGTAGATTCAGAGACGTTATGTATGCATCACTGTGATCAGAAGGTTAGAACCGTACTGCGGGGATAATATTGTAGATAAGCGGTCGCAACGCGGCCGAAAGTGAGCCTCCGGTTCATTTTAAATTCAGGTCATCAGCTAACTGATAATTTTCAAGTATTGATTCTAAACACATCAGTCACTCGTCAATGACTTTGTCGGCAGCAAATTTACGGATTTTACCGCGATCCAATTCGAAAACTATCAAAGAAGTTCAAACTATAGTTGAACTATAGAGTTTTTCTCTTCGGAGATCGAGAGGATTTGGAGAGGATTTCACGTCCGAGTTTTCGGAAGACAGGCCATAATTATCGTCAAGGACTGTACAATACCAGACGGGCCAATTGTCGGGCTGTGATGACATTTGTGGATTCATGACACATGGCCATGACCTTGCGATGGTCCTTACCAGGTCCTTACCATTTTAGGAATTATTCACATTAACCGAACCACGATGGCTTCTCTGCAGACGATGACGCAGCGTTCCATATCTTGCGATAACCGATTCGTAAATTATTCCCCTGACGACGACTCACGACACAACACCTTCCGTCAGAGCTCGCTGGCAAGAACTCGCGGTTCCCTTCACTTTTCGGCACCGTTCCTTTCTAACACCAACCTCATATTTTCGTAGGGAACCTACATGATTATCTGACGGATTGATCTCTGCTTCTGAGAGGGAACAATGCACAATATACCGTCCTGTGCTATTGGTCCTGAACGACATCTCTTGGCTTCCCGGTTTCTTCCAGAAGATCGTAAGGCGGGTCATCATGCGCTCGTATGTACGGGTTCCATCTCATACCTCTGCCAAGCTAATTAATCTCATAGTTCATTTCAGACACATCAAGAGCAGACGTTGGTACGTCAGCGTTGCAACCTCGCCACAGGATATAACTTAAGTTGGCACAGTTGTTCCTGGCAAACCGACGATCATGACCATGCCGTGTAATATGATGACGATGATGATGACACCAATTGAACACACCTCTTGCTGCACTCCCGAGCTTGTCGGATGTGCTCAGTCTTCCTAGACGAGAACGGGGCCCGGAGACGTATTTTGAGTTGTATGTGGCCATTCATTCTCCGCTTGGCACTGGATCGCTCATTTTGGATATTTTCCGACGTCACCACTATTCCAGTCACATTCATATACTTAGCCTGGGTCGTCTTCCCGGTTAACAGGATGTAAGTGTTGCTGCGGTTCTATGCTAGTCGGCTTTGCTCATTCTTATATAACTTTGATTGTATGTGCTCATTGATTTTGAGTATATGAACATATACGTCTTGCCAATGCCTCCTTCCTACCTGCGCCTCAATGCACGTGTTGGAACTCCCGCAAGAGCTGTTCTCATACGTTGTGCGCTTCGCCGATCCCGGTACCCTCCGCCCGCTCTGTCTCACAGAGACACGCAACCTCTATCACATAAGTTATGATTTCCTTTGGAGGAACGTCACCGTCATCTTTGGTACCGACAAAAATTCTAAACCCGACGTCTCTCCCTTCAATTCTGGGAGCCTGGCAGCTATCAGGTCGCTCTCCGTAATTGTGGATGGGTACTCCGATGTCGGTCACTCATCATTTGCCTCGGTGTTAGTGTCAATGATCAACGCAAGCCACGTTCATGTGAGTAACGCATCAGGCCCCTTCATCCGCTTGGTTCTCGAGAGTACGAATCTGATGGCGTCTCTCGTGACGCTAGAATTTGTTTCCTCTGTTGCGGAGCCACAGGACTTTGCTGATATGGTATCCATCGCTATCTGTGTCCTACGTATCTCCAGATGTCATTCCAATCTACGCTTTCTTTTGGGGCCTCTCATTGTTAAAAGCTTTGACCCTGTAATGACTAACGAGTACGCTTGTAGATCACAACGGCGAGTGTATGCATATCGGCGTCACGTTACGGCGCCTCACAGACACCCAGCTTGTTAATATAAGAAGATTATGTCTCGTCGATACATGCCGAGATGTGAGATGCCGTGATGTCTTGCATCTCTCCCGCGTTTTAGAGATAAGTTCCTTAACCCCGATTGCTGCAGCGTTATCAAGGGTTAATTTTCGGTGGAGAAGCGGGTGGAATGACACAGCTTTGCTGGGTCAGATTTAGATAAGGATGACGGTTTCTAAATCGAGAAAGGGTAGCTCCATTATCTCTTCCTCCCTGTGCGAGGGCGTGTTGAAGGAATTGTTGGTATCAGCACCGTCCCGGTGGGTTGGGAGGAATTGCATCGATAGGGTAAGCGCTCACTTATGTGAAACTTCGGTGAATAGAAGTAAACGTAAAGTACTGTCATCATCAAGTCTTGTGGAGATTAAAGCGCCTAGTTGACATCCTTGATATTAGACGAGGTAGGACATAAGGTGCTTGCAGTGACTTCGAAATTTGCTCAAGATGTCACCAACTGATGACTTGCGGATGACTCGTGCGCACAGCTCCTGATACTCGCATTCGGGAGCAATATCTCTCAACCAAAGAATGCCCGTAGCTACTCATCAGGTCCGTAGACTCGCCAGCCAGTTGACGTTCGCAAGCTGACACGTCGTAGTGCTACCAGAGTACAAGATCATGAGAGTACTAAATTTCCTTCGGAACCAAATGTCGGAAGTAATCTCCATCACCGTTGAGGTCTTCTTGACCGAGACTCACCTGCATGCTGATCTAACGACGTGCTAGGACTAGTCAGCAGTGAACTCGTTGGCGTCGCTATAGAGGACCCTCTCGGAGTCTCAGTACTCTCTCTTAAGGAATCTCATTCATTACACTACATACAAGGAAAGACTTAAGAGAACGGAGGCAGGTTAAATTTGCTGGCTAAACAGCAGACGACTCTCAGGGAATGTGAGTAACTTGGAATACCGACGACAACGGATAAAGCTCATGTGAAGGATTCGAATCTTCGCGTACTCGACTGAATGCAGAGATAGTGCCATTCCAATTCGGTATGAGAGGATCATCTTGTGACGACACACAACTACTCCGAAACACTTGACATTCAGGGTTTATTCGTACTGCGAGACAACCATACAATCAACCGATGGACTTGACACAGGCGCTCCTGTTTCTTCGAATTTGATGGGTGTGGATCTATCACACAGAGATGGAGGAAATCTTGAGAAAACCAACAGTACGGTAGCGCTGAGTGCGGAGCATGTACAGCTTGTACAGCATAAGTATACCGGTTTACAAGACGCGCGCGTACATTGTTCACTATCGTCAACTGAGAGGACTTAACGCTTCCCGAATCCCCAAACTGATATTTTGTAAATCATCGATATGGAAGGAGAACAATCAACAGAGATACATTAGCATTTATTATCTATGAAGAGTAAAAAAAGAAGTTTATTCATCACGTGGGAGCGGAGATCGGGTACAGTCATTGTCTACGGTGGGGACTATATTCGTAGCATCAATCCAGGAGGTTTAATCAAAACCATGTTTATCTAAGCTTTGGATTTGGCGATACTCTAAACGTTTTTCAACCGTTAATCCCAGTAATGGACGATGAACGGGATAGAACTCACGACTTGGATGTTATCAATGTCAGCGATTATGGTAGGCCACACATTGGGTTGAATATCAACAAAATATCCCTTGCAGGCGGGCAAGTCACGTGTTTGGATGACTATCGGCAGAGGAATGCTTGTATAGTGCAAGCGATAATACGTGCCGGGGAAAGAGGCACGTATGTAACTGATTAAGCTCTATTCAGGGAAGGATCAGACCAGGGTAAATGCAGGCCCAATAGTGAAGTTCAGAATAACAGACCTGGTAAGTGGATACCTGGGACTTTAAAGCGACACACCTCTTACCCAGGCCCGTGATGACGATGTACTTTGGGGACTTGCTGATAGGCATGGGCTGGGTAGTGTATGTGGCCTGGATAGTGGACACAGACTGGGTACCGCGCACGGACTGGATAGTGGACACAGACTTGGTAACACGCATGGACTGGATAGCGGACACGGACTGGGTAGTGCGCCGGGACTGGGTAGCGGGGTTGTACTGGGCTGTGGGATTGTACTTGGTAGCGTACATGGCTGTTGTAGAGAGAGAAAGATTATTGTAAGGTGCCCTTTTATAAGATGGTCATGGCAGCTCCTTTCCCGGTGTATTGAGCTGATAGGCGCTCGCTGCCATAACGAGCATGGATTGAAACATATGCAGAGAGTCAGATTACGCTACCACAGTGATGTAGCGATACAATGCGATACGAGAACCAGCACACCGTGTTCGAAAGAATACATTGTTGCATCCGAGTCCAACAGAATCAACTGCGCCATTGATTAAAGGGGGTGAGCCTGCCGTCAACTTTATTACTGGGTAATAAGACAGGATAACAGCATTTCTTCAGCCACTTTGTTTATCGAGGGCGCTGGACCGAAGCCTCGAGTAGAAGAGAGCACTGGTTGAACGAATATCGGACCGAGTCGGGTATTGCCGAAGATGCTCTCATTCTGCCATCGTCACCGCCATTACTTCCTAGGACTCTCGTCGTCCCTCCTCCTAGTTTACTTCACATCTATTTCATCGCGTCTCGAAAATGATGCTCCCTGCTCTCCTCCCGTGTGATCTCTCCCCGCGAATGCAGCTTGCAGGTTTTGGATTGAGGGTATCTTTTTGTCCGGGGAAATGTACGTGGCGATTTTTTGATTGCTAGTCTTGATACCGATGTTCACTTTCAGACTCTGATATCTGGAGGGGTCTTGACCTCTTTGTTTGCGTTTCCCGCAGGTTCGGTCTCGAACGACAACCAATTACGGCGTTGACTGGATCTTCAAGATTTTCCACCTGTGAGCGGATCGAAATTTACGCTGAGGGTCACGGAATATCCATTCTACTATTGTAGGTAGGCTGCTCTGTTTTCTATACCAGTATCGGACAAACCGTTAATGTTGCTTTTCCTATTTGTATTCCCCTCGAGGCACCGCATCGACAACAAAGGTCTCCATATTGCAATACCAGCTGTCAAGGAGATCATCACGACAAGACAGGTAATGGCTCGACGGAGGATGTAAGATGGGCAGATGCCGGGGTTTGCGGTCTGTTCAATCGTGATTTGTGTGGCGCCATGATAGCTGATGGCCGCTAACAGATTGAATTTGATCGGGTTTAAAGCTTGCTTTATGCAAGTCTGATTGCGGTAAGAGCCGAACGCAGGGTACACTGGGATGCCATGCTAACTCACTCGAAGGACCGGATCATGTTTCGTTCAAAGGATGAAGATCCTAGTGACGATCTGAATCGGTCACTCGGTCGAAGATCGTGTCCTGGCAAGTTTCTCGTAATCTTTACCGGTAAGACAGTTCAAAGAAGAGAAGGGCTACATCTCTCTCTCTCCTTCACGCTCTCACTGTCTTACTAGGTAAGTGCCGTACCGTTCGCTCTTTCCTTTAGGTTCTCACTGTCCTACAGTTTGTGTTTTTGGTTACATTCCCACTCTAAACGAGCAACGCAATTAGAGTTTCTCATCGAGGTGCACTTACTGGTGAGTCGTCACTTTGTGCTTTTAGAATATTTCCTCTTGCTAATATTTTGTTTTAGAATTCTCTCGACTGCCCAAAATACCAACACAGGGGACGCGAACTGGCCGGAGGTTATGTGTGTTGGAGCTTGACGGTGTGCTTACCCTCGGTGTGGACCGTATAAAATCGCAAGCTATTGATAATCGTCTGGCCGGCGAGGGGGTTATCTGAAGGCGGGGCGTTCAAACGTTCATCATCGTCAATGTCTCAGTATCAACGACATCCGCACCCGACGATACCACTACATCGATCCGCACGCCACCTATTTCTTGCGTAAACATGCCTCTATGTCCACCACCCATCGTCACCCCCAGCAGACCACCATCCATACTCCACCATCTTCATTCCCTCATTCCCCCCTTTCCCCTCGTATTCTCCGCGACGTCTGTGTCTGGTACCTATCGAGAACGAAGCTGCAAGCGGCGGACTTCAGTGATGCCACACTGGCTGTGGGATGCATGCATATTAATATACAGACGACCCTGACAGGGACGAAGAGATGGCGAGGAAGAATATACACCTTCCTCCTACTTTCCTTCATTTCTCTCCCATGATTTCTTGAAAACCACGCATCAACTACTCCCTGCTCTCCTCCGGAATGATTTCTTCTCATGAACGCAGGAGAATTCAGGATTGAGGGCATCTTTTCGTTCGGGGTAACGTACGCGGCGATTTTTTTTGATCGCTATACTTAGTACTACGGTCACCAGCTCTCAGACTGTCCAATGTCTGAAGGGTTCTTTGCCCCTGTGTTCGCGTGATCCGCGTTTCCTGCAGATTCCAACGGCTAACCACGGCATCGACTGGATCTTCAAGATTTTTCACCAGTGAGGGAATGGCAAATTTACGCGGAGCGTCACAGAGTGTCTGTTATAGTACGGTAGGTAGACTGCTCTCTTTCTCCGTACTAGTATCCGACGAACCCTTGACATCACTCTTTCTACTAGTATTCCTTTCGAGGGACTGGTCAAATTTCGATATTGCAATACCAGCTTCCAAGAAGATCGCAATGACAAGACACGACGGAGGACGTAAGATGCGGAGATGCCGGGGTTTCCGGTCTGTATAATCGTGTTTTGTGTGCCGCCGTAGCTGAATAGCCATTAACAGATTGAATTCGCTCATCGACGTGCGCGTTGTCAACATGCTTTTAGGATCTTTTTCTTTTCGCTGACATTTCCAATTTAGGATTCGCGCAACCACCCAGAATACCAACGTAGGGGCTGCTTGTCATTATGAACTGATGGGAGCTTATAGCCTGGTGCTGTCCTTATCCAGGATGCGGGCAATATGAACTCGAACATATCATACCGCGAGCATTGGATGATGGTCCTGCCGGTGAGGGTTTAACTGAATGATGGACGTACATCAATGCATCATCATCGAAGCTTCAGCATCAACCAACGACATCTGTACCCGACGATGTCACTACATCGACTCAATTTCCGGCCAAAATGCACCTCTATGTCCACTACATCATCACCCCTGCGGCTATCCCAGATCTCCATCTTCATTCCCCCCTTCTCCCCATCGCTTATCTCCCTTTTACCCCGCGGCGCCTGTGTCTGGTACTTACCGAGGACGAGAAGTGGGAGCGAGCCGAGTTTCAAGCTGCGCGCGACACTGGCTATGGAATGGATGCATATAAACAAAGGGACGACCTCGACAGGGAACGAAGAGATGGCGTGTCAAATACGACAAGTAGGAAATGGACGGCCATGTGGGGATTGGGTGCATAGCTACCAAGTAGTCGCTGTTTCGTTGTGCTACGCCGTATGATCTTTGCAGGAATTCATGAAAGTTATTTTTTGCGGTTTGAATGCCCTTCTTCAAGATGAACGTTTACATCCTTGGAGCTTATATTGGAAGACCGAAGAGTAGCTGGTTGCGCATGTAAACTGGTAGGATGATGTTCGGACATGGTGTAAAGGTTAACATTGCCGCATGTAGTATATAGGACGACCTTTAAGGGTTCGAGTCCCCCCATCCGAATTGATGCAAATTACGTAGAGCTTTTTCGTTCAGTTCTTTTCCTCAAAGTCGATGAGATAGAGGAATTCTGTTCGCGTATAAGTGTTGCGTGCGTGTCTTTAGTGTGCCATTTGGAATATACATGTGTTTTGTGTAGGAGTCCTACAATTTACAGAGATTACTGTCCATTTTCACAGCTATCTCGTCAGGCCTAGGTTCTATAGCGGCTAACGCCTTTCCTCTTCCTGCGGCTCGGGGTTCTATTCCCTGTGTCTGCTTCTGTCTTTATTCCAGACCCGGTACGTCAGCTTCTATTCTTGACCATTATCTAATATTTAATCACAAAACTGAGGACCAACCACCCGATTTATTCGCAACGAGTGATGATGGGAGGGTGCGTGGGCCGAGGGAAGCATGGGAATGATGCCCATACAGTATACCCCGACGTCCAGTAAAGGTGGTTTCTGATAACAAACACACCGCCGGCATGCAATGAAACTTGAAGGTGTTCGATAAAGAGAGAGCGCAGTCAACTGTTAAATAGCACGTTACGGATGGTATCTAAGGCTTGTTCCAAAGAATTCATTGCATGCCCTAGTACTAACCGCGTTTTCCGTTTCGCAGGGCTTTCGGAAGACAAATTTACATCAACTTTTGCTACACGGGCAGCCTCGAGAAGTGCAGGAGCGGATTATCAACATGAAATTCAACATAGAAAGCACTTTTGGTCGGCAGAGACGGAAACGGACGGTGCCGGATATTGCCGAAGAAGCTTCCCTTCCACCATCGCGAGTCACGTCCGCCGACCTTCCCTCTCGTATCTCTACCATTGCCTCTTTGAACTCGCGTCCCTGACTCCTCTGTCGAAGGGTTTTGCATAGTCTTCCCCCGTGCGAATGAAGCTTGGAGGTCTTTAATTAGCCACATCCTTTCTGTGGGACACACGTACGTGGTGGGTTTTTTTGATTGCCGGTCTTGATGCTAATAGCAGCAGGCTGTCAGACTGCTTCATTAATTTATCTGCACGGTGCACGCCTTGTATCCTCTATGTCCAGGACATACGAAGGACGACCAGTGACATCAACGACTCGACGCCATGATGGAACCACTGAGCTCTATCGAGAAACCACGGAACACCAGTTCTAGGATGGTTTATTGTTGTAAGTATGTTGCCCTTTTTCCCGTTCGCTTAAGCCTGGACATAGCTCCTGCAGATGGCTCTTGGGTTGTATCTGTTGCACAGCGTCATGGTGCTTTTACCCTGGGTGTGGACTGTATGAAATTGCAAGCTATTGATAATCGGTCGGCTGGCAAGGGGGTTCTCTGAAGGCGGGGGCGTTCAAACGGTCATCATCGTCAATGTCTCAGTATCAATCAACAACATCCGCACGTGACGATACCACTACATCGATCCGCCCGCCGCCTGTTTCTTGCGTGGGTATGCCTCTGTGTCCGCAACGCATCGTCACCCCCGGCAGACCGTGTGTATGCCACCATCTTCATTCCCTCATTCTTCCTGTTGATTATCTCCCCTGTACCCCAGTGAAAAGCCCGTGATTTGGGGGCGATTGGTATCCAGTGCGGTGGGTTCCTATCGTGTACAAACGCAGATTGAGTTTGCTTTGAACCAAGTTGACAATGGCGAAAGCAGCCGAAACCAAGCCGAAACTTGCCAATTAGTCAAGCGGCCCGTCTCAAAGCCATAGGCATTCCCTAAGATCCCTAGTTGAATTTGCGCGCCTACTCCTAGAAGCGTTTCTACATCATTCACCTAAGTCAACGCGCGTTTATATTGCTACCAGAATGCCGGCCTTTCCCATGTGCTGCGCATGTTTCTGATTCTGTGTCACAAAATGTGACATCTGCCCTTTCTTCCTTACCATCACGTCGTTTCTCTCGTGTACCCTTCCACTGCCTCCATGGACGGTCTCTACGAATATCAATCAGCTGCGCATACAACAGCAAAGTCGCATTGATCTGGCGTTCTTCAAGGCGACTCGGGTACTGCTCCCTTACGATCCTTGCCATTGCCAAACCTAACTTCACCAGGTAGACGAAGCGACCTCCCGGTCTGATGATGCTGCATATATGCGGCTTTGGCGAAGAGGCGGCACGGTGTGGATGGGTCCTGGCTAATTGGTGTGTGATTCGTTCAATTTATCGTCCCACATTCAACAGAAACCCTTCGCCAGGACATCGTTACAAACCACGCCAGGAATCTCCTATGAACAACTCACAATCTGTCTGCCTCGCGTGTAGGGCGTGCACACGACTGAGCTTCACTGAGTTGGCTTTCGATTCAATAACCCCTTCTATACTCATACCGCGTACCGTAATAGATTGGAATTCCCTGCGCTTCTGTCACCAACTGACGACGTGGTCCGTGATAATCTGTCCTTCTTCGAAACCCTGTGTCTAATTTTCTGTGTAGTGACTGCACCATCCAAAGGTATCGGCGGCCATATGGAGTATTACTATGGGTGGGACGAGCTCGTGATGGGACAAGCGGAGGAGTAGGGATTTGCCCAGTAGGTAGTGAATGTAGCCACAGAATGTGCCGTAGTGTACAGCAATAGATCAGAATCGACTGCAATTGCTCCCAAACACTATCATGGGCCCTGGTATATTGGGGCCAATTCAAGCCTGTAACCGTAAGCGCACATAATGGATACAAATGTAAATTTTTCGTGTATTTGGACAAACGTAGATTATTTCCACTACGATCACAAATAATCTATGGTAATCGCCCTCAAATCACGGGTTTTTCACTGGGCCTGTACCCTCGTATTGTCCGCTGTGTCTGTGTCTGGTACCCATCGACCAGGAAGCCGCAAGCGGGTGACTTCAGTGATGCCACACTAGCTGTGGGATGGATGCATATTAATATACAGACGATGTTGACAGGGACGAAGAGACTGCGAGGAAGAATATACAGGCCTTATTGGGATTGGGTATGGAATATCGCTGTGACAATAGCTACCAAATAGTCGCTGGTTCATTGTACCATGCCATACTATCTGGGCAGGAATTCGTAAAAGCTACTTATTTCGGCTTGAATACCCTTCTTCAAGATGAAACTTTCCTTCGAATCCTTGGAGCATATACCGTCTTTGGAGAGAAGACCGAAGATTGATTTCTTATGTATGTGGATTTGTAGGATGATTGGTGTAAAGGTTAACATTGCTGCTCCTGGTATATAGGACGACCTTCAAGGGTTCGAGTCCCCCATCCGGATTATACACACTACCAGTTTTTTGTTGTTGTTGTTCAGGGCTTTTCCTCAAAACCATTCAGATACATGAGTTCTGTTCGCATATAAGGCTTTCATGCGTATTTTTATCATGTGTTATTTGTACGACTACCACAAATTACAGGGCTTAATATCCCTTTCTACAGCTATCTCGGCGGGCCTTGGTTATATAGTGGTGAACGCCGTGTCTTGCTGCAGCTTGGGGTTCTATTCCTTCTGTCTGCAATCGTCTGGTGTCTGTTCGTTTTTCGTCCAGGGCCTAAGTATGGTACATCAGCATCTTTTTTTGTGTATTAGTTAATATTTAAAGGCAAAGCTGAAGGCCCCTACCCGATTTATTCCCAACGAGTGATGATGAGATGCTACCAAAGACGAGGGTATCATGGGAATGATGCGCATATATCCCAACGTTCAGTAAAGGCAACTTTTAAGAAGACACCGCCGGCATGTCAGGAAAGACTTGAAGGTGTTCGACGAAGAGAAAGCGCAGTGAACTGTTAAATACCGCCTTATGGCTGGCCTATCTAGGTCTTTTCCCCGAGAATCCATTGCATGCGCCGGATCCAACCGTGTTTTTCATTTTGCAGAGCTTTCGGAAGACAAAGATACATCCATTTGTGCTATACAGGAAGCCTCGAGAAGTGCAGGAGCAGATTACTTCTCCAAATGAATTTTATCATAGAGAGCACTTTTGTTCGGCAAAGACAGAAACGGACGGTGCCGGATATTGCCGAAGAAGCTTCCCTTCCACCATCATCGCCAGTTACGTCCGGCGTCCTTCCCTCTCGTACCTCTGCCATTGCCTATTTGAACTCGCGTTCCTGATTCCTCCATCAAAGGCTTTCGCATAGTCTTCCCCCGGGCGAATGAAGGTCTTGGATTGGGTGCATCCTTTCTGTGGGACACACGTACGTGGCGGGGCTTTTTGATTACTGGTCTTCATGCTAACAGTAGCCAAATATCAGACTGTTTCATCCAACTTATCTGCGGTGTACACGCGATGTATCCTCGTTCTCAAGGATATATAAAGGACGACCTGTGACATCAACGACTCGACGCCATGATTGACGCATAGAGCTTCATCAATCTTCGAGAAGCCACGGAGCACCAGTTCTAAGATGGTTTTTGTTGTAGGTATGTCGCCCTTTGTCGCGTCTGGCTAAGCTTAGACCATGCTCTTGCGGATATCTCTCGCGTTGTATTTGTTGCACAGCATTGAAGTGTGCATGCCTTTCCTATATTGTAATATAACCCCCATCGCTATCAAGGGGACCGCTACTCTGAGCACTCTATTTTCAACACACTCGATGGCTATTCAGGTGGATGTACGAGGAGGAGACAGAGTCATTGGTGGTGCTCATCTAGTTTTGTGAGTACTTCGTCAGTGCCACTGTGCTTTGTGATCGTTCCTTAGGCTGACATTCCTGCTTTAGCCTTGTCTCGACCGTCATTTGCTCATTTCCGGCTTCTGTGGTGACACTTTCGCGAGGAGGAACCGTCGATATCGAACGCAGAGGTGCCGGGGGCCCGCATATATTCACCCGCTTCGTTCACCATCATGCTGTCCCTCCGTGTATGTGCCCAGATTCAATCGTCTCTGCTGTAGATATGCCCCTTATTCCGCATTCATTTTCCTCATTTTTCTCCCTTCATAGACGTGTTCCACCACCCAGACCATTCTGTCGCTCCCTTAATCGTCCCCGACCATCTTCACTCCTTATGATTTCCCCGTAACTTATCTACAATAAACTGTTGCCGAAGCACCGTGTCGCGTCTATCGGCGAATTGTATGGTCGTTTGGCCGGAGCCTAACTCCGACTTACCCTGTAGGCGTTCCAGGCGTGCCGTACGCCAGATCAAGGTCAAATACAACGAAGGATGGGGATGGCGTCGGAGGACAACACGAGGCTCTCCGCACATAATATCAATGCAGACGTCTCCTACAGTCCGATCAACCGCCTTACCGGTTGGAATTTTTGATGGGGCTTGTGGATTAGGCGTGCAGGTGGATTGCTTGTTATTGTGCGAACGATAACCAACTCGACAGGAAAGCTATAGTCAATGAATGCAGTCAGGTATAGTATAACTGCTAGCATGGTTCTACCTCATTGCGGGTTCGATTCCTGTATCCTGACCGAATATACATCGCGTTCTCCAGTTTTTTCATGCCCTGGCGCTAGTTTATCGATCGGTTGTGGCTACGAAAGCTGGATCAATGCCCCTTGTTCCTTTTTGTCATCAAGACGTGCGCAGGACTAGGTGACTCAAAAACACTTGTTAAACCATGACTACCTTTCTGGCTGGAATGTGCTAGATGTTAGTGGGAAGTGAACATGGCTACGATAAAGAGTGCAGGCATAACGACGTAGAGGTGAAATTTGTGTTATCGTGGAGTTCAATTCTCTAATACTGCATACTGTTACCAAGATTTTTTAAGCTCGTCTGACAACCAAGAATTGCCGGTATGTATGTAAAAGCTGAGCATGTAAGGTTGTTTGCGACCTGTGGCTGCCCCTGATATAGGTTTTTTTAAAACAGAATCCGGATACTCAGCGACTTAACAACCTTTTCCCAATACCAGGGCGACACGAAGGACGGGTTTTCGGCCACTCCCAGAGAGACAAGTATTTTCGAAGATGTCAGTTCCGGGAGTTTAGATCTATATCGCAACGGGCACATAGAATTCTGCGTTTGCGTTTGCGTGCGTGCGTTTGCGTTTTCACGCATGCGTTTGTCACGTCTGCGTGAGCGTGACATGGATGCGTTTGTTGGCCGTCTTGTGCGTTTGGGCTTACAAACACCTCATAAATTATAATATTAGCTACAGTGTAAGTAAGACTTACTGCTTATTACATTTATACCAAGTATGACATCGACACCGGCCATAATTAACTTTCTTTGTCATGGTAGAGTCTCTGTACAGCTGAGTCCATTAATGTTCGAGCTGGTATTTTAAATGTAAGAGCATTTGGAGGTTTTGAGAGTGTTAGTGGCCATGAGGTATGATAACTGTCAGTAAAAACCACGGCACCATTACCATTTTGTTGAGGAACAAGTTGAAGAAACCAAGAAGAAACTGAGCCAAATCCTGGTTCAAAAACGACGACTTGACGGCAACCTGGCTATGCATAACTAGAATACATCATAAAAATAAAATACCTGCCTAGAACGAGTGACTAGAAGCAATTACGGGCGGGATAAATTGAAGCGATCATAAGTCAACTAGTTCAACTCGGACTTGAACGCATCAAACGCACCGAACGCAGATTTGTCACAACACTGTCACACATCTGCGTTTAATCTCGGACGCATGCGTTTTAAAAAGGAACGCATGCGTGCGCTATCTGAACGTTTGCGTTCAATGTTTGGACGCATGCGTGACTTATTTTTGAGATGCGTGAGTCTTTGCGTTAATTTTAGAGGTGCCTGATTCACTCAAAATCGAGAACAGCATGAGTACTTCGACACCAGAGGGTACTATATTCATTGTGATACTAGAACTTACTACCATGCATGTATTTATAGCCTTTCAAGACCATTCCACCTCCTTATTGAGTCATAATAAGTCATGGAGATATATCCAGGAAATCCGAACAAGTAAGTTTAATTTCAACAGAAAACATAATTACGACGTATTATTGAAATGACACTAGCTATCAGACGACCACGCATCTAAACGCATCTATCAGGGCACAAGCGCACGCAAGTTGAACTTACGCAAACGCAGACAAACGCAGTTGAACGCACGCACGCAGGGGTCGAACGCAGAATTCTCTTGGCCCGAATCGAACCCGCAAACGATAGGACCAAGCTAGCCGTTAAACAACTTCTGATACTCCAGGTACCACAACAGATTCTCTCACCTTAGTTAGCATTTTCCGCAGTGTCCTCTGAAACATCCTGTTGCGATAGGGCCAAGAGAATTCTGCGTTCGACATCTGCGTGCATGCGTTCAACTGCGTTCGGCTGCGTTTGCGTGAGTTCAACTTGAATATGTTTGTGGGCCCATCAATGCATTTAGATGCACTGTATCCTGATAGCCAGTGTCTTTCAACAATACCGGTTAATTATGTTTTCTGTTGAAAAATGACTTACTTTTCTGAGTTTCCTGGAAATATCTCCATGACTTATTATGACTTAAGAACGGAGGGGAATCATCTATAAAGGCTATAAATGCATGCATGTTAGTCAGTTCTAGTCTCACAATGATTTTAGTACCGTTTGAGGCTGAACTACTTGTGATCCCTTCATTTTTCTCGACTTTGAGTAAATCAGGCACCTCTAAAATCAACGCAAGGACTCACGCCCCTCAGAAATAAGTCACGCATGCGTCCAAAAATTGAACGCATGCGTTAAGATAGTGCACGCATGCGTCCGAAATTAAACGCAAGTGTGTGACAGTTATGTGACAAATCTGCGTTCGGTGCGTTTGATGCGTTCAAGTCCGAGTTGAACTAGTTGACTTATGATCGGTTCTATTTCTCCCTCCTGTAATTGCTTCTAGTCGGTCACTCTAGGCAGGTATTTTATTTCTATGATGTATTCTAGTCATGCATAGCCAGGTTGCTGTCAAGTGGTCGTTTTTGAGCCAGGATTTGGCCCAGTTTCTTCTTGGTTTCTTCAGCTTGTTCCTCAACAGAATGGTAATGGTATTGTGGTTTTTACCGAAGGTTATCATAACTCATGGCCACTAACACCTCTCAAAACCTCCAGATGCTCTTACATTTAAAATACTAGCTCGAACATTAATGGACTCAGCTTTACAGAGACACTGCCATGAGGAAGAAAGTTAATTATGGCCAGTGTCAATGTCATACTGGGTATAAATACGATAGGCAGTAAGTCTTACTTGCACTGTAGCTAATGAAGTGATTTTACAGGTGTCTGTGGGCCCAAATGCACAAGACGCCCAAGAAATGCATCCATGTCACGCTCACGCAGACGTGACAAACGCATGCGTGAAAACGCAAACGCACGCACGCAAACGCAAACGCAGAATTCTATGTGCCCATCTGCTTGTAATCGCAGGAGGAATCAGGTGTGCGTGTGATGACCCACGTTCAGTACAAGCGAAAATTCATGGGTCTCGTCAGATGCTGACACGTCGCCCGAACCACCGGTTAATATACGCGGTAGGAGCTCTCCTGCTATCGGTAACAAACCAGACGCAACAAGCCTCCTACCGAAGAATGAGTAAATCTAATATATTCAAAAACACGACTTGAAGACGTACGCCCACTGTTTTGATCAGTTCACCGATTGGTTTGTGTTCAATGCTGCCCGTATCAAGGTATTTTTAGACCAAATGAATGGAAAGACGTGGATTGAGCAGACTGTATGCGAAAGGGTACAGCCGAGAAACACGGATGCAAGGCTTTCTGCGTATCCGAAATCAACGATAACTCTCGTCGCTTCAAGCAGGTACGCTACTCGTCATCCCAAGAACTAGCGTCCGAGTGATAACCATGAACGCAGCATGCTGGCATTCGTCGAGGGACCTGGCGCTGGGCTTGAATGGTGCAATTGATCGATATGGTAGTTCGGTCTGAGTTAGAAAACCTGTACGAACACCGGGTTCTGTGCACCACGAAACGTGTCACTGTCATCAGAGGCCAAAAAGAAGTGCAGGATGTGGTGACCGCCAGCATTTGGCGCGTGGTTTGGAGGTAAGCACCTAGACCTTGATTACTGTACTGTGATCCAAAACTGATCTTGGATACATTCAGCGTCGGTTCTCGTCGCTTGAGGAGCTCGTTTGTGACATCCCTCTCCCACAGGATACCAACCAAAGCCGTTCCAGCTGATACCTACCTTCCGTATGGTTTAGAATTATCGCATCGTCTCTAGAAGTAAGAGACCGCACTTGGTATGTTTCTCTTGTTTCTTCCGCAAATTTGGTTCGAAAGATTCGCGAGGTTAATAGTTCTTGCTACTCACAGCAAGGTCTCGCCGACACTTAGCATAATCATGACTGTGTCTGTGATACACTCAAGAATCGATCACTGGCATGGAGTGAGTTTCAGTGCACGTCAGTAAGATATTCATCAATGAAATCGGGTACATGCAAAAGCGCGAACATGAATGAACACAACATGTAAATAAGGCATAGTAACAATTGATCTACCTGAGGATCTACAATCACATCCCCGCCACAAAGCCATCCTTTTTTCTTCAATTGGTATGGTATCATCATTGCTTTAGAGGAGAGACTACTGAGAATTACCCGCCGTGTGTCTATCCTAGGATAACTGGGAAAAAGATTGGGATGCTCGGACACATACTTTCAAAGGTGTAGACACTTCCAGATTGTCTGTCTTCGTGTCTCTTTCATGCTGTATCTGTTTTCTTCATAACATCTTCTACTATTAAACAGTGACCGAACTCACCAGAATTCCTCCGTCAGTTGTTGCTGTAATACCACTCACTCCATTGCGGGGGTGAGTCAACGAGCCGAGAGCGAGAGTGTCATTGTCCCTGCTACGGCGGGCTGCGCTAAATGATGATATCGTGAGCACTCCATCGGGTGATTGGATGTATGCCCTCGCATTCAGATTTGCCAATAGAGTACTGAAATAGAGGGAGCAGAGCGAATATTCGACGATGCTATAGTAAAGCGCAGCGGGGTAGATTGTGAGCTGACATCATAGTAGTTCAGCGCATCAAAAACTCGATGGAAAGACAACACTACGAACAAGCACGAGTGCGACAGTAGAGGTGATGGCTGTCAATGCGCCACTCAGAACAACGACCGTAATGAGGCGGTATATCATGCGCTGCGTTCTAATAAAATGGATGTGATCGGATGCAGCTGTGAAAGGTATTCAAAAACGCACTTGGGGATAGTAGGCATTCCCGTGCGAGTTAGAAGGAATATCATGATAAGGGATATGACGACATCCACAGCGATTGAAACACCCATATAAGAAATGTTGAACCCCTAGAATCTGTCGGTACAATGGAAGCCGGGCAAGACATGTTACGGACCACTATCAGAGGCGCCGGTACAACTTCCAGGGATTTTCCATACCTATATAGAGATAAATAATGTCGACAGGCAAGACCAACACGTCACCCACACATTTATCAGATATACTTGGGAACGAAGTCAGCTTTCTGGATGTCGCGATATCGATGCACTTACCGAAGACTACAACTGTGCATGGAGGATATTTAATAAGAGAAACGACAGATGAAATCTACGTACCCAGTTGCCAACAGGATAACGTTATCTGAAGTTTAAAAAAGAGTTCAAAGCGCAAATGATAGAAATTTAATTGATGCTAACCATGATGACAATCAGTGCGGTGGTTGTGTATTTTTGAATTTTTGAAGGAAAGGTCTGTTTGGAAACTGAAAGACGTCAATTTATCTTCGGGGGTTGTCTGCAGCACTCACAGATATAGATTCTTCGAATGAAGTATAACTGTACAATAACAATAACGATGGTCTGCGAGAACATCAGTACGACTCATTGGTAGTTATGCTCTCTGTTTACTCACCTCCACCCAGATGTGATGCTTTTATGGGAACCGTCAAATCATGAGTTCTATTTCAAAAAGCTCGAATATCATACCAAAATTTCCCTACAGAGGAGCGAAAGACGTTAGCTTTGTACTGAAAGGGTCTGTCATTGACATACGGTGGCGCTTCCTGTAGTCCCTCGATCCTTCCGTACTGATGTATTAAAACATTCCACTCTAAAAGAGAGGATTGAAAGTTAAGTCATAGAACACATTCAGTGCATACTCACGCCCTTTCAGAATGAGAATTCCATTGGTCGTATCGAACACCCTATCGACGTGTCAATAAATAGATCTCCTTTCTATTAATAGAAAGTACGTGCCAGAGTGCACCTATCTGTCCAGAAATTAACACTAGCTGTCGCCAAAGAAGAAAGAATATCTACCAAGATTCTCAGAAACCGTGGATCAACGTTGCCGGAGCTTGAAGGATGTTTCTGTCAGTGCGCGCTTTCCAATAAAGTGCCAGGACCGTACTTCATGTAATATATAAAGCTGAGCCAGGGATGAAGGTCAAGCATGTTGCAGAATTATTCTGCATTAGACGTACACTTGAAGACTTGATACACCCCACATCGCGCAGGCGAGCCAAGATCCAACAAGAAGAGAGCCATAAGTCGAAGTGAGATCCAAGATAATGGGGTTCTCAGTGGGTACAGGGCAGTTTGATATCGTGGTGTTGGCCATGGTGGGACTGATGTTCGCCGAGAGTGTGGTTGGACGACATATATAGAGGATCGAAGAGTTGTTCTCGCCCATCAAGAAAACATAGCCGGAGAGATGGAACAATGTCACTGATCGTATACTTTTAAATCCGACCAGCTGTCGCGGATGAATGAATAGGTCTCACCCTTGCCTGTCCTATTGTTAACATCGATCATTCTAAATCCTGTGTATGAACCCAAGGATCCTGATGATCTTGATGGCGGTGCATGGTGATGATACGGGGCCTGAAATTTACCGTGCCGTACATGCCGTAGTCGCCCACTTTAAATGTCACAAATCACACTTGTTACACGCGCTCATTTGAGCATTGGTTGCTTTTTCTCAGTCGTCTCTTTACCAAATGAGGCACTATCCTTACCCTCATTCTCGTGGTCCTCACTTCCCAATACTCATGTTGTTGCGGTGTAGAAATCAACGATACATGCAGTATTTGATATCGTTTTTTGATATCACACCCAAAGGTATCTGGATTTGATCCTTATCATGGTATATATTAATACCTAATGCGTTTGCACTGTGGAAAATCACAGGGACTCCATGCCAACGAAGCCGAGGAGAAGTGGGTGAGAGGGTGGTTGGTCTCCAGCAAACATTTGAAGGAGACTTTCAAGTCCTAAGGGAATAAGGCGGTAATTATCGTAGTGAACGGCATGTCCAAGATGCCGTGGAACGTTCGTAAAGACAAGCAGATTCTGATGGCCAAGTCAGGACGGTACTTTCGATGAAGCGGTTAAGGCTGTGGAGGCGATACGCCATATAGCATCATCGATCGGATTCAACCTATATGAACCCCAAGGTACGATCTGCCTTTACGGACATCGATGTCTCTTCTCATTGCACGCAGAGTGGATTTCACCCGCATATTTATATGAACATACACGATCCAGTGATAGCTCCTTCTTCCCCGTCCTTCAATGCACCTGTTAGATCTTCCACACGAGCTGCTCTCATACATCTTGCACTTTGCCGATTATGATACCCTCCGCACACTATGTCTCACAGCGAAATGTAACCTCTACCACGTAGCTCGCTATTTCCTCTGGAGAAGCATCACGGTAATCTTTGACACCGACCAGAAACCGAAACCGAACCTCTTTCCGTTCGATTCTGGGCACCTATTAGCTATTGGATCCCTCTCCGTAGTCGTGGACGGATAATTAGACGTCTCTCTCTCATCATTTTATCCAGTCTTGGCGTCCACGATCAATATAAATCTTGTCCGTGTGAGTGGCGCTTCATCCGCGTAATTCTCGAGAATATGATGGCCTCTCTCATGGCTCTGTAATGCGGAGTCGCAGGACTTTGGTGATGTGGCGCCCATTGTTATGCGGGTCCTACGTATCTCCAGATGTCATTCTAATACGCGTTTTCTTTTGGGACCTCTCACTGTCGAAGATTTGGAGGTGCACGGTCCACGTTTGTCTCTCTGGATCTGACCTCGCAGGAACTCACAGGGACGCTCGCAAATCTGGATGGGGATTGTGTGCCTATTGGCATAACATTCCGGAGACTAACAGGCTCCCATCTTAGTAAAATAAGAAGATCATGTCTCGTCAATACATACCGAGACGTGGGATATCTTTGGAACCGTATCGCGGGGTTCGCTAGGCAAATGGATATGATAGTGCAAGGTAAGCTATGAACAACCGGAGAACTACGGAAAGGTCCCCGAAACCTGCACGTGACTGGCGGGATGCGGGCCGCACCCAACGCTCCCATCTTCACCTCTTACATCTTGAACAACTGCGCCGCCACGGGAAGTACTTCCTGGCCTGTATTCCTAGAGAGGACCGCCGTTGTCGCTTCTGCTTGGAGGGATTGAAACACCCGAAAATGCACTACTATTATACATAGGTAGCAACGAGCCTATTGATTCACGCTCGAGATCATTCCTTGTCTTGATCCCGCTATTCCTGGCCCTCCCTCTCTCCCACATCACCGCTGGAAATACATTCCGTCCTGATCGCAATGGAAATAGACCTCGGTAATACTACAGTAGGGCTTATTGGAGTTACTGGTGGCTGTACGAACCGTCGGAATTAACCGGCTCCGAACCCGTTATTTACTGTACCCGTAGCTTTCCTTTCTTTACCGTTTACCATCGTGTCGACATACTAGGTCTAAACGAGTTGCTCTTTTCGTTCTCCTCCATGCTCGAACTACAACAGGGCTGACCGGTACATACAAGTGCAAAGCACCCATCGAGTGTAAATGTTTCGAACCCCCGAAATTGGGTGTCTATCAGTAAGGTGGTGCGGTCTTCTGTGGGTTGCCAAAATACGCATCTGGTAGTTACACTGATATGCATACATGCACAAACCGTATGCCCTAACATAACGCGTCAGTTACTCTGATAAACTAGACACAGAGTGACAAACCTACCTCTAAATCCCTCAACGTTGACAGGTCCGAAACGAAGTCCGCTTCACGAAATACAGAACTTCCGGAGATCGACAGACGACGTATAAGAAAAGTCATGCTCCAAACCAAATGCTACTTGGTCGAAGCTCAGGACGAGGAAATCTACTCCCTCGTTTCATCGGTCATGAAGACGGCAAAGTGCTGCTCATTCAATGCAGGCCACATTTGGTAAATACCCGAATCGAGGCAGGATAAACACGGAGAAGAGTAAACAATGATGGTAACGTTGTGCAGCAAGGTCAACACATAGAAGATACATTACTACAGGAGAGAAGCAGGGCGAGGAGGGCATCATGGTTCGTGAAGTCGACCACGAGCCGAGGACATTTAGACTGGGATGTCAAGCAGTTACGCTGAAGTATTGCTGTGTCGTTAGGTTACTGCGCGATCTGCAAGCGCAATAGAATATTGATACAGTATGAAAGTATGTATTCCGGTGTAAGGTAGGTCGCCAAAGATCCTAGCGCGCTTTTGGACGCGCATCTCCCATTTTTGACCCCCCTTGTAATCGCAGGAGGAACCAGGTGTGTGTTGTGTGTGTGATGAGCCCCGTTCAGTACAAGCGAAGCTTCCCGGGTCTTGTCAGATGCTGACGCGCCATCCGAACCGCCGATCGGTGTACACAATAGGAACTAGCTGCCATTGATAATCACAAACCAGACGCAACATGCTGTCCACCGAGGAATGAGTAAATCTGATAGGTTCAGGAACACGACTTAATGACGTACATCCTCTGTGGTGACAAGTTCGTCAACGGCTTTGTGTTCAATGCTGCCGTTATCAAAAGCCATTAAACGGCAAGTGGTGCACTGTGCTGAACGTATGCCGTAAGGGTACACGGGGTACAGCCAAGGGACAGCAAAGCTTCCTGCATATCAGAAATCAACAATTCTCGTCCTTCCAAGCAGGTACGTCACTCACCTGATCTTGCTCCCATCCTGGCATAAAATCCCCAGAACTAGCGTCCGTCGTGTTCCACTACTAACTGACGCCTAGCGATAACCATGAATGCAGAATGTTGGTGGGTCTGACGCCGTGCTTGACCCGGAATGATGTGGTTGATGGATATGGTTGAGTTCCAAAACCGGTATGATAATGAACACCGGGGTTCTAGGCACCACGGAGCGTGTCAGAGACTGAATGAAGAAGACCGATGTGGCTGTGCACACGATCAACGTACCTGACTTCCGCATCTTCTCTTTCGTGCTACCAAGCTCATCGATTTTCTCATCCTGTCGCTGATACTCAGTTACCCTTTGTCTTGTGTATATATCAAGGGACACGATGCTCCGACACTGGCTTTCAGCCTACGAAAGTACCACCTAGACTTCCTACATGAGGTGCTTTCACGCCTTGTGGACTTCATGGACTGCGACGATGCTACCCTCCTGGAGGGATCGGTCTTCAATATGCACTCTCCTCGACACTAGCCTCAACTTTGAGCCTGAGTCTAATATCTTTGACTTGTGTACCCTGCGCTTCTCTGCTATCAGCTACAATCAATGCAGGGTATTTCCGTCGACTTTTCTTATCTTTTCTCTAGAATTCTCACGCGAGGTCACTTACAAGTCATTTTTAATGATACAATGGCCTCTCTTGTGACTTTAAATTTTCATGATGGAGCCTGAGATGCATACCCATAAACCCGACATCCGCTTGCTCTTATAACCTATGTATAAGGTCCAGGGTTCTCCTTGCTATTGTAGGGGACAGCTGCTTTCCCAATACTTACGAATTCTCATATCGTTTACTCTGGACCGAATCCTTGGGAGAGTCGCAAAGGATCCTGATAGGGCAGCAATGGATGAGTACTAAATGTGACCCAGTCATCATGGATAGGGCTTGTTAGTGGACTACGGCGAGTTGTCCAATTCCCATCATACATATTAAAAAGCAGGTGAGACACCCATGCCACACGGTGATGTGCTCGGTAACGGCGAGTGGCAAAAGGACTAGTGGCTGGCAATGAACACCAACAACACTAAACCTAACACTAACTCTACACTTATCACCAATGTATTGAATTCAGGTGTTTTGAGTATGATAGAAGCACTCTACAGACTTCAATAATCAAGGAAAGTTGTTAAAAGACTTTTTATTCGTTACTAGTGAGCTATACAAGCGTACTACTCATACTAGTGGGGTTGGTAAGACACGATTGGGTGAATAGTGACTTGACTTGAGCTACTGCACTCGCTCTGACTGGGACTGCTTCGAACTAGTGGCTCTCTTGGCCCTATACTGCTTCCTACAAGTGATAGACACTTGACTAGTCGCACTCTGGGCTGACTAGGGGCGCTCTTGGCCTAAGAATAATACTTTAAACTTCGAGAACTTGCTTGAACTAACTTTGAAACACTCTTAGCCTTTGCAGGACATGAAAGATTGCTCTAAGACACTTCAATTCACTCTATGCTATGGGTAACTTAGCAACTAGTCGCCGCTTTGTCAAGGTTAAGCACAAAAGCCTTTAATTGGGGCACTAGGTACTGACTAGTAGGTCACAATTGCGGGGATGGCTTGCCTCAGCCATGGGTGCACCTGTTCTACTACTTATATACTGACAAACAAGGTACGATCGAGATATAAATAACTGATGAAAGGTGCTGAGCGCCTATATAGATGCAAAGTGCTACACACTAAACACTACACTAACACTCAGTAATTGCAGTTCAAAGGGAGGTATGTTATACCAGGTTACGACACTTTGTACTGTAGTTTACTAGTTCTGGGTGCAATGAATATGTTTTGTATAAAGAATATATTGCGATGTCCACTCTAAGTTCGACGTGTTACTGAACACAAACTCAAACTGATACAGAATAACTGCCTGGTGCAGGTTCTGAACTTGTGCTGGCTGCCTGGTGCAGTTTCAATACTGATACGTTGCACCTGGTTGCGACTTAAAACACACTGACTGGTTCTGAACTGTTTCTCGGGTCTGACTTTCTGTTTCTAGCTTAATTCTGTTTGCTTGCTTGTCTGTTCTTGCACACACGGAGTGACCAGGTCACAATCTTTCTATTCCAGGTGAGTCTATGACTCGAAGCTCTTAACCAATAAAACCCATACTATTCACCTGGTAGCATTCCGGGGGGTCAGAAACCTGCTCCCCCACTAGATACATGACCTGTATTTATACTATCCTACTGGTACACTATTACCAATCCTTTTTACTACTGACTAATATGCTTGCTGACCCAGCCTGGTGAGGATAAATGCTCTACCTGGCAGATATTATCTCATCCACGGCTACCAGGTTGATTGATCATACTAGATCATCACCAGGCGATCGGATAACTTCCGCCGGAATGCCGGGTGATTACACTTATACAAGTCACAAACCTGGAACCTCGGTCTACCGGGTAGAATACTGATCTTCTATTCAAGCGTTGATGAGCCTCCAGGCTCTGTATGCTCAGAATTTGTGGATTTTATCTGCTAATTAATGCTACTAGCCCTCCAACGGCCTCTCAGTAAACCAATAATTCCACACATGGCAATACCACTTTCACCCTATGGCAACTACTCTTCGCGCACTTTGTTAATCCATTCCATCTTGCCACGCATCATAATTGCCGTATTCCATCACGACGTGGCTCCTTCGATCACAAATCGTCCTAAAACGGAATTAGCACATCACTTCTCATAGCCTCATGGAAGCGCCAATCAATCACTTAATGAAATGACGTGATTGCCGCGGCCACTCATCCGTCCAAGATATTTTGAGCACATGGTAACTACAGACCACGTTTTACTAAGGCTGTTACCTCACCAAGACCTTGAAACAACATAGACCCAAGCGTGCACCTCAGTATAAAAACCATACCACACCAGTCCGCAGCTAAACAGCACCTTGCGATCTGTTCATCGCTCCATGAAACCATACGGGTTCGCGACCATATGCGGCAATGTCGACAAGTTGCTGTTACTTTAGAAGACACAGTACCATATGTTTCCTATGGATTCTAATAAGCCACGGCCTTACAGCCTGACTAAGTTGCGCATGATTACTCTATTTATAATTTCATACTTGTAGTATAAAAACTAACTAGAAAATGTAGTAAAAGGGCAGTTCATCTCTAGTTGACCAGACTACGTCAATACTCGTCACACTCTAGTCTAGCGACCGTAAACTACATCTATTCACCGTTCTACGGCAATACACCGTTTGCCCCGCATATTCTCGATTGCACGTCAACTCTTGAAAGCTCACCAGAGTTATTCACATGGTTTTCAACTGTGAAGAGTCCTTTCCGTTACACGCTCTTTGCTCTTAACACTATTGGTGCATGCTCATATTGTGCCAATACGTGACCACCACGCTATACCTCGCCTCCGTTATCTTTCATAGGCCGACATCGTTTCACTTTCACACCATTGGAGTTTCTACAGTTTCACTTTCACCATCGTTATCGCCACCCACTTGGGTAGTCTCCGAGCAGACTTAGGATCAGTTTAGGACCAGTTTCAGCAAGTTTCGTATAGTGTCAGTCCCTCAAGTGGGCTTGAAGGTTAGTTTGACATAGGATAGGATCGTTTCAGCACCAGACCAGTTTTCAACATTGACACAGTACTCTCGCATCATATAGGATCAGTTTCATTGCCAGTTTTCGTAGCCCCACGTTTTCTCTACTATGTTTTCCCATCGCCTCATTCACCCATAGACTATTGCCGACCGTTTAGTCTCTGTACCATTGTTCACCCAGCCCAGATTAAAGTCCCGCGACGTTTTCTCATACGGATTCGTGGTATTCACGTCATACCCGTCTTTGTTCCCTCTCACTTTGAGAGATCCCTACCGGCTTATAGCCATTGCATCTAGTACTCGACTACCAAGCAGTACTACTTCACTGACTTAAAGTCGCAGTGTATACTTGTGTATAGAGGAATTGATTTACTGCACGGAGGTGCCCCGAACCCACTCGCAAACACGATCGCCTTGATTGCTGTGCTGCTACGTTAATTACCCAATCTCGTTCCAAGTTGGTGTTGCCATTGCCACGGAAGTCTAGGCTCATCAGCATTGGATCAGCCTGTTTCGAAGTTACCAGGTGGACATCTTTCTTTACAATGTGCTACTTTCTTTCTGTGTCTTACTGATTGGTACAATGTAATCCTGTTGTAGCACCAGGAAATGTTAAATTACACCCGTTTTTAAAGGGTGTATGCCTGGCAGGTGTATCATCTCCCCTCAACTAAAGATTGACTGTCCCAGTCGCTTGTAAACATGTTCTTTTTCCAGGTTGCCAGGTACACTGATTACCAGGTAGTGACTTTGCTATTTTGAGATCGTTTTCCCACCGGCACAACAGCGGCATGCATCATGGATTTCGATTGAAGTAGATCTGCTCTTCTTTCAACATTCCAAAGGCATGCTTCCTTGCTTCTGGTGCATGGACCCGGGGACCTTTAAATTTTGCATTGTTGAGTCACGGTGGCCACTTCTTGCCTTGCTTTCTTTCTTTTGCGTCGAGCCTCCCCGCTCCACATTCTTTCTCGTTCTAATGGCTGACCCATATTACTTGCTTCGTGCTATCCTTACAAAAGTGCCTGCCTTGTGGGATGCGGAGGTCTACGATTCACTGAGTAACTGGCAGATTGCTGAGCAAATTGAAGGGGCACACACTCTCTTGGTGAGTGATTTTCTTTCCAATTTTCCACGTCTTGACTCACGATATGCCTTGTAGACTACGTATTGGACTGCTTTTGACTGTCCCTACCCTGACTTCATTGAACGTTTCTTTGCAACTGCTTCGCATGCAGTTCATGAGCTTCCCGATCGGTTCATTAATGGTCACTGGAACGTTTGGGTGTACGGACCCGACTTGGTCAAAGATTTCCTCAAGGTCATTTTCTTTCGTTTGTCATATCCACGTACTTTGTTTCAATTCTTTTATTTTCAGAATGGCCCTTTCAGCACTGGAGATGCCCATCTATTGAAGGTGACGGCGGTTACTCTTACTCAGCCACCTCCCGTGAAGAAATGCAAGGACCGCAAGCCTTCACCCCCTGCTTCGTCTGGCCAGGCCGGTACTTCATTGGTCAAGACTGAGAAACCGGCTCGTAAACGATCCAAGACGGCATCTTCTGCTATTTCCAAGGAGGGCTCTTCTTCTGCGCCTTTGAAAAAGCCGTCTACAAAAGACAAAGTAAAAGCCGAACTCCAACCTGTGAAGAAAGAGAGCGCCGCAACCCCAGCGAAGCCTTCAATGAAACCTCGAGGCTGGAAACCCATCAAGCCTCCCCTCGTCGAAGTTCCGACTCTCCATCACAAGAAAGGAGTTACTCCTCCACCGGCTGTCATTTCTGAAGACACTCACACTGACCCTCAGGGTCACTCTCCTATGCTGATCACTGCTGAGCTCATGCTCGATCAAATCTTTACTGACTTGCCCTTGCTATCTGTGCTGTGTTTGCCACACAAGGTATACTATTTCTTACTTTTATTGCGATTTTCTTACATTTTCCCTTCCAGGAGGCTACTGGCTGTACTATGTGCACTGGTCATCGAGTCTTGTGCCAGCACAAAGAACCGCTGTCCTTGTGTGTGAACTGCCATGACTGGGGACACTGTTCCTGCCGTCTCCAAGCCGATGATTTACAGGATGTCCGCGATAACTTGTTGCCGCTCACCCAAGCTGCACACCCTCATATGTACACCCTAACTCTTGTTTATGCCATTTGCTAACTTACTATTCAGTCGTCGAGATGCATGACCATAATTTCCTCGCTGCTGATCGCCAAATTCATCACCTCCTGAATGCTTTGCACGAGGCTTACCAGCTCCGTACCGCCGTGCTGTGCCACTTGCTTCAAGCATTCTCGCAAGTCAAAGGAGCCCACGATACGGATGCGTTCGAGAAGTTTGCCAGGGAGTACTCTACTGGCCATCGCCTTTTGATCAATATGGGTCTCATTAGGGATGAAGATGGGGTGCTCCAACGCATCACTGCACCTCAACTTCACCATTATTACCCTCGTCCTTTGACTGTTCACAGTGAGACCACTCCTGAACCACAACTTCCCGCTTTCACAGTCCTCCCGCCTGACATCAGGCCCGTAGGTGGGTCGGAGAGCGATGAGGATAGCGACAGTGATCGCCAGGATAAAGCAACCGTGGTGCAGGACTTGGAACAAGACCAACTGTCGCTGTCATCTCCTGTTTGTCCTGAGCCTATGACGGATCCTTCGGTAAGATCTCTTTTCTTATTTTCCTTTCGTTTTTACTTACTTGGTCAGTCGCGTAGCTCATGAATTACGGGTCGTCGGTCTGGCCAGGTATGGTGGGGAGTACTCACACCTTGGATATCCCATGTGATTGCTTAGGGGAGCGAGCAGGGAACCACCCACCTTCCCAAGGCTATTGGTTTTATCCCGGGTTGGAGGCTCGTCGCCTATTTGGCCCATATTAATCTTGAACTTTTTCTTTTCTTTTACTGAATGACACCGCAGACAAGTCTTACATACAAATGTTATGTAGACAAAAAAAAAACAAATGTCGTAGATACCGTCGCTGAATGCCATGCCCAAAAAGGGCCTGTTTACTTGCTGTTTCTTTTCAGCCCGGCACAAAACATAAGTTATATGTCCAACCTAGTACGTGTCACCAGGCATAGATGTTGTACAACTTTTTGAATCTGCAATGGCCGAGATCTTTCTTACAAGGGTTTATGCTGTACTAGGGTGATGAATGCTCACGATGATTCACTATGATCGGATATCTTGATCGCAATTGAGCCAGGCTGTCCCAAAATAGCTGAATTTGAAGTTTCTTGCATTGCAGGGCTGGCCAGGCATGGTAGAGCAAGTTGGATATAAAACCCTCTCCTTGAGATTTTGCTCCATGTTCTACTTGTCCTTCCGAATGGTTTGCAAAGCGTACTCAGAGCCTCTTGCCCTTGATACCGGGATTCCCCCAGAGCAGTTTAAGTCTCTCCTGGTTGCAGACCATTATATCCTACTTCGCCAGGCTTGCAATCGCCACCCTGCCGTAGTAGATATAAACACCCTGGCAACCTACTTGCAACCCAAAATCAAGTCTATCCTGGATTCTGTTCATCCTTTCCTGGTACATCCCTTCTCTTGCTTTACTCTTACTTTGTCTCATTTACTTTCCAGGCGGCGCATGAGTCCTACTTCCCCAAAGAGAGCAATCCGACTGTCATTCATTTCCTGGCGACGGCTACTGCGCTAGCTAACAACCTTAGCCTGGCATTTCAATCCTCTCAGTGGGATGCCTGGAAAATTGAGGATCCCACTAGGATGTTCAAGTTACTCGGGGTACGTCATTATTTTCTCTCTGCTACCTTGTATCTAATATTCTTGGTAGCTTTCAAAACCTAGATTCGATCCTTCAGATACTTTTCCTGGAAAAGCTTATGCCCCTTCTTTACTGAGCCTTCCACTTAAGCAAAACCGCTTCCAGGTAGCTTCTGAGCACATCTTTTGTCAAGGTCTCCGTTGGGAACATTTCCAAGGTGCAGCCTCCGATGCTTGGTTTGTGAACCTCATGCATCAAATTCCTTTCTTTCAGATCTATGAGCTTATCTCCCAATCCAGTTGTCTTCTTCCAATACTGTAGCTCCTTCTGAAGCCAACAGCTATTTTTAGAGTACATGTACTTAGAATTTGCGCTCGCCTCCTAATTGGCTTGATGCGCATCCAAATGCAAATTTGTTTACTAAGTCCAGGTGTATCTTCAAATTTAGATGCCAAGAGGTTTTCCATATATCGGCTGACTTAGCCAGATAATTGACTCAGCAGGTTGCTTCGACTTTAGGATTTATCCAGTGCCAAGCTACCTTCTTCTATCAATGGTTTCTTCCTCATTCAGGCCTGAAGATTTGCCTCTTCCTTTCGCCTGGAAGGATCTCCCTTCCTTGTTACAGGTGGATCACTACCTCTTACTACATTTGGCACGTACCCAGTATCCTCAAGTACTCAATTTTGACATCTTGGTTAATTCGTGTCAGCCGGACGTGGCGAATTTAATTAACCATGTGCACCCTTTCCTGGTGAGTGTTCCTGGGATACGACGTCCTTTTCTTACTAAATCTCCAGGTAGGTTGCTCATGTCGAGCGTTTCCCAGATGACGAAGATCCCTTGGTTTTGCGATTCCTTATGACGGTTACTGCAGTTGCAAGTAACTTAGGACCCTGCTTCTTTGACCAAGATTGGACTCTGTGGTTGGAGCGGGACCGTCGCCATCTGGTTATCGGTTTCCAGGTATCAGATCTCCGTCTAACTTGTTATGAGAGTCTAATTCTTCCTAGAACTTCAAAACCCCATTTCCTGGTGACTTGCATTTTCCAGGTAGTCAGCACTTAGTGACACCATCAGATTCTTTGCCAAGTTCAAAGGCTACTCTGTATACCAGCGACTTGCTGTTTTTCCAGGTAGGTCTCGGCTGTTATCTGTGGGACCTGGACAAACTGCCAAGTGCAATTGCGGATGCACTTCAACTTGTAAGCTTCTTTCTTTCTACTGGGTACCTGTAACTGACTTGAAATCCTCGTTTCAGCTGTCTCGGGCGGGAGTTTATCCTATCCATCTGCCTGCACAGTTGTTCTCTAATTTCTACATCTGGCCAGACATGAATATCCCTGCTACCTAGCAGTTTCTTCAAGTTTTTTCTTTGTTTCCTGGTTCTTGCGAACATTCTTCCTACTTTTCGAACTCCTTATTCTTTTCCCTTTTTCTGTTGGTACTTGGAATTGGCTGTTTCATGTCGCAGATTGCCTGATCACGACTTCTTTTCTGCATGCTTGGTTCCTTATTACTACTGTCCTGGTGTACTTTATTCAGCTTTCTATAATCGAAATTTTAATTTCTAAGGCCTTCACCTCTCTCCCCCCAACTAAATAAAAGCCTGTCCCAGGCTGTCCTTGATCATGCGATCACTTCCGATCAGAGTGATTGAAGCCATCAATCTTGACATGGATATAGTAATCATGACCTCAGCCATCATGCTTTGCCAGCTTACCTCTGCTTGTGTCATACACCAGTCGGTACTAGGAAACTAATAGAGATCTTTTATCTTCTATAAAAACCCGTCGCCTGGTGGACTCAGCAAATTAATACTCATTTTACATGGCGCCTGAGTCTATGCAAGTTGCTAGATTCAAGGCCGCTCTTGGTCTTCTCCGTTCACGCTGCAAGAATGGAGTTTATCTTCCCACCATTCCCTCCATTCTGCCGACTCTCAAAGATGGCTCTCCAGATTTTGATGCGGTCCTGGTTATTGACAAGGAGAACCTTCGATTCCTAGAAGGAGTTGTGTGTGTTCGAAGGATTTTAGCCCTTTCTATACTAAATAATATCCTAGATGCCTCTTTTCGATAACAAGGAGCGCTTCATGCAGGCATACCAGGAAGAACCATCGCTTCTCCATGAAGGCACTTTCGGTGCCTGGCGGGATTGTCAAAACAGGAAGCTCCTGCTTGAAATCCCTCATGGCTCTAAAGCTCCTGAGAACTTGACATTTCCTGGTCATGCTACTGGATGGATCCATTCTGACCAGGAAGAGAAGCAGGCTGCGGCAAATGCCCAAGCTATTGCTGTTTCTATTGCTTCTAAACCAGCCATGCCAACTCCAGTGCGTTACTTATTTCTGTTATCTTTTCCTGGCTAAACTTGTATATCCTTTCTGTAGCTTCCCAAGATCAAGAAGACGCCAAAGACCGTCAAATCCAAAGCTACGGTTGGCCTTGATACTGACCTGGAGACTATCCTTATTGACGAGGATGTCAAGATGAAAGCCGCAGAGGAAAGTATGGTTGTTGACTTGGATAGCAACGAATCTGACAGTGTACGTAGCCTGAACTTAGTACAGACCGTATTGTTCAACTTGCTTTTGGTATTTCACAGATGAGCATCAACGAGGATTTACCTGGTGAGTCTCTTGACTAATTTCTGGATCTGTTTACATCTTTCTTTCCATAGTCAAAGGTGCTACTTGAGGCCGGACTACTCGAAAACGTCGTGGTCGGGTCTCTAAGCACGCTGCCACTCATTCCCCTGCTCCTGTTGCGGTAAGCCTTCCTTTCCTATATTCCAGGAAGTCATGCTGAATACTTGGAAGCAGGCTACCGATCCTGCACAATGCGATTCTTGTGGGAAGGAGTCTCATGGTCTTTCCTTATGCACTACGGTAATTGTACTTCCTTATTGTGACGTACTAGGGCTTACGAAAAGTGACCCTATGTATCGCAAGGCAATCGATGTATTGGAGAAACAAGACAGGATCCTTGCAGAAAGAAGTAACAAGCGTATCCGTGCTGATATCGCTCTTATGGCTCATGGTGGAGACCTTGGAGACAATCAACTCGTGTTTTCAATCGCTGGTGAGTCTTCCAGGTATGAGACCTTGTTCCGGGTTGCTGACTTCTGTTGGTACAGCCTGGGTGAATCAATTCCAACTTCAGTCGAAGTATGAGTCCGTTCAGGATGCTCTTAAACTTCTTTCTGCGCAACATGTTCAAGATGGAACTCTTGCAAGTTTCCAGCTTCATAAACGCCATCTCAACGCCGAGTTAGAGTTGCTTGTTCACCGCCTGGAAGCTACCGTCGTAACTTACAAGTTTTGCGACCAACAGCTGAATCTAGTTACGGCTGAGATAGACCACCTCTGTCCTGATACATAGGGTGAAATTAGAATCTAATTTCTACTTGCCTTCATACCGTTCTTACTATATGCTTTTCTTTCTTAGTAGACACCATCTGGATGACTTTAATCGTGCCTTAGATAGCTTTTGATCGAGTGCCTTTGCATTCTTGGCTCGTATGTAGACTTATGAATATATGCTTAAACCTTGTTATGCTCCCTTTTCTTTGAGAAGGGGATCCAAAGACTCATAGTCATCGTATTCTGGGTGAGAATAAGCGAAGTCATCTGGTACCTCTTCCACCGGTTCTGGAGAGTTCTCTAACTGGTCTAAGCTTTCTTTCAACATGTCTAGGAGAGCTTCAAGCTTCTCTGGTAGGTCTATCTTCTTCCTGGCCATGTAAGGAATGACCTGGAAAGCAGCCACCTTGAATCCCCAGGTGCTACTGTTCATTTCGGCTACAATGTATGATCCTCCTTTTGTGCGTCTCACAATCATGACTGGTCCCAAATATCTGGGACGCATTTTCCCTCCAATGGCCTTCTCAATGGCAGTGTTTTGTACCAATACAAGGCTGCCAGGTTTGAAGTTCAATTGTTTAATGGTTGCAGCGTGCATGCGAGCATACTTCAGTGTTTCTCGGACCTTTATTTTGTGTAACTTGCTGTGTAACTGGGCGACATCTGACGAGTGCTTTGCTAAGGCGTGGGCCCGGTAACCAATCACTTCTTCGGTAGTGAGCATGTGACCAGGGTATTTTACTAACCAGGTCGCTTCTACAATATCCAAAGGAAGTACCAGGTGTGCGCCTGTTACTGCAAAGAAGGGTGAACAACCCATTCTTCGTCTCGTTGTTACTCTATCTGACCACATTATGTGTGGGAAATACAAGGCCCACTTAGAGGCGACACCATTGCATGCCTTATACAGTGCCTGGTGAACATCTAAGTGTGGTCTCTCGATTTTTCCATTCACCTGGGAATTGTATCCAGAGATTTGAATACCTCGGATGCCATAAGTGGCTTCCAGGTAGGCTATTGCTTTGAGGAAGGGAGGTCCATTGTCAGTTATGATCAATGACATGCATCCCCATCGACAGAACACTTCATGGAATAGCCAATCTCCGATTGCTTTTCCTGTCTCAGTTTTCAACATTTTTCCTTCCATCCAACTGGTCAACGCACACCTCCCATGTACAATGTACCGATATCCCAATGATACAGGCATGTGCATTGTATCTACATGGATTACTTGGAATATTGATGGAGTGTGGGTTACCATGGGTGGGATCTGAACTTTCAACATTTGACATTTCTGGCAAATCTTGCAAGTCTTCACGTACCAGGCAACATCTCATTCTAACTCAGGCCACCAGAACCTTTGCTTAATCAGTTCTGTGGTCACGTAGACTCCTCGATGACCCAGGTAATCGTGGCTCGATTTCATGATATGCACCTGTCTCGACTACTCGATTACTAACTTGTGTTCACCTTCCAAGCTCTTGCGATATACTCGCCCATTTTCCTTGAAGAAATGTGTTGCAAATCTTACAAAGTTTCGGACTTGCGCATCTGCCAGGCTGGCTGGTTTCTCAAGTGGATTGTTGAGCCAGGCTGATACCAGAGCTAGCTGTTCATCCATTTCTTTGCCAATCTTTCCTCTATGTTCCTCGGAATACTCTTCAGTCTCAGTGAATTCCTCTGCCTCCGATAGTATAGATGCACCATATAAAATGCTCGCTACTTGTCCTTCGTTCTCAGCTAGGAAACTTCGATCTGTTTCGAGATCTACCAGCACTTTGGTTATGGTAACATAACCATGCCTGGTATCAATTCTGTCAGAGAATTCTTTGAACTCTAATGGTACTGGTTCTTGACTAGCGTCATACTCCAGTGGGTCGTGCTCTAGTTCCATGTCTTCCTCAAGCTGTCCATATTCATCGTCTCCTGGTTGGAAATCCCTCCAGGAAAGTCCATCTGGTCCATGAACTTTACCAGGTACGTGTACTAACTTGAAATGAAACAGAAGTATAGCTTCTATCCATCTGTTTATTGCTGCATTAGGCACACTATCCGGATTTCTCAACATGCCTAAGATGTACTTAGCATCGGTTTCTACTATCAAGTTTCTTGATCCCCACACCCAATTCTTGCAAGCTATCAAGGCCAGGTGCAGCCCATACAATTCTCTCTTTGGTTGAGAGAAGTTCGCTTCGCATTCATTTAAGGTGATGGATCCGAACCGACAGTAATACCTTGTCTTAGGATTCTCAGGGTCAGATTGACATATGTAGAATCCTACTGCTCGCCAAGAAGTGTCGACGCACAAGATGATCGGCCAATCATAATTTACTGATCGTAGTGCCAAGCTCTTGGCCAATGTATCCTTCAAAGCTTGCATTGATTCTTCTTGGTCTAGACCCCATTGGAACAGTACTTTCAACCTGGTAAGATTAGTCAACGGCTCTGTGAGCTTAGAGTAATCTTTAATAAACATGTTCCCAAGAAGGCTCATACGTCTCCAAGTTCTTTACAGGGTCCCCAGTTGAGGATGACTTTCATGTGTTCTGTTTCTGGTTTCCTTCCTTCATAAGTACATCAATGTCCTACTACAATAATTTCCGAGGCACAGAGAACTGCTTTCGGCCCCGAGAAGGTTCCTCCACTATACTTCATCCTTTGAACGATGCGGTTGAGAACTTGGAAATGCTCCCAGACAAATCTGCGGATTCCCTGGTTCTCAGGTATAGTTTTGTACCCTCCTCCTGGTAACTCGTACCTGGTCTCTGGTCCTCTTACTGGAACATCATCAATGTATGGCCTGGTGAAATGCAGAATTTCATCTTGCAAAATGTAAGTTACATCGTCATGGAATATGGGTACTGAGTTGGTCCAGCCCATCGGCAAGGTAACCAGGCACAGTGCTCCAAATGGCATTTGGAAAGTGGTAAGGTCTTGGGATGATTCTGCTAAGGATCTTTCATCATATCCTATGAATAAATCCAGGATTCCACCACAAGCTCTGCCTGCGAAATGAGCTGCTAATTCTTCTGTTGCTGGGGGAAGGCCAGAATGCGCAATTGTAACCGCATTCAATGGTTCCAGACTATGCACTAGCCGCAAACTCTTCCCATCTTTCTTCAATACACAAAACCACCTGGAATGGTATGATGAATTTGAAGGTTCGTACACTCCCACATCTATCTTGGTTTTGATTATCTTGCATACATCCTGGTATATTGGAGCTGGGATTGGAATATTCTTAAGTATCCAGGGCATATGTGGAATCACCGGCATGTCTACTGGCGGAAAGAAGTCTTCCCAAAAATGTCCTCATTCCGAGTCATCCCAGGCAAACCCTTCGTTCTGTAGCATCATAAATTGATGCATCAACTTATGTTCCTCAGCCCATAAGAAATCTTCCCCATGTATCTCGTCAATCTTAAGCCTTCGCTCAAGAGAATACCTTCCAGTTGGTTTAAAATCTTCCAGGTAAGGTGATAATCCAGGTATCCCTTCGAGCAGATCTCTTTTAATATCATGGATGATTCTAAAGTTGGAAGGCAGTGTTGTCAGCACTGGCTTGGTTTTCAAGGCCACCAGTTTATACTTCTTGGTTACAAGAACCGCCTCTTGTTGCCAGGTATCGCTACCAACATTCGAGGGTGCATCATACAACTCTTCCAGGTTGAACTCAGTTTTATCTGGTTGCCTTCCATGGTTTTCTCTTCGATTCATTGCTTCAATGTCAAAGATGGGCAAGGTTTCCCTTACTTCTTGTACTAGGATGCCCATTCTTCCGCTTGGCTTATTACCAAGGTACTTCTGGGTGTAACACATGCTAATAAGTGACCTGGCCAGCAGATCCTCTGTTACTTGCTGACTTGCGCTGAGATAGAAATCTCTGATATTTGTCCTGGTGAATGAGTCCTGTTTGCCTGGAGGCCCAGCGTAACTTTCAATAACGAAGTTACCCTCCTTATCCTGTGTGAGAATGACTGCTAGCTCTCCTTGATCTGGGATCAGATCTTCGAGCTCTGAAAACCTGTCGCAGGCTCCCTCTGGAGTACTGCTGGAGCTTGTCCTCTTGGATAAGTATGTACCAGGGTCCGCTTCTTGGTATTGGGATCCGTCAGAATCATTGTTTGGTCACCGTCTGATGAGTTCTTTACTTCGCTCAAAGTTAAAGTATCAAATGGTCTTCCAAGCAATAAGTTGTATGCCGGGTTGGCTAATACATGGACTTGCAGGTACACAGTGACTTCTCCGAACAAGAAAGCCACATTCTTCACTAGTCCCAGGGACTTCTCAACTCCTCTGTTCGCACTTTCCATTAAAATATAAATATCCAGGTTGTATTCCCATCCCATCTGCTTAGCCAGGTTAGCTGAACATGATACGATTTGTGACCCAGAGTCGCAAAGACATTCTAACTTCTTTCTTCCTGAGACCAATGGGTAGACTGATCTTAAAGACTGTGATGACAACACAACCACTACTATTGTTCTGGGCTTTTCGCCTTCCGGAATAGATTCCAGGTACTGGACTATGGGATCACTAATAATAGTTGACCCTTCCGGGACAAGACCTTGCTGCATTGTAGTTACATAGAAGGTGCATTCAACTGATAAGTCTTCGATTCTGATACAGTCCTCTAGACCAGACTCCAAAATATTGGCTACTGATCCCAAAGGTACTCGTGGTTCTTCCGGTTCCTCATTATCTTCAGTGTCAGTGACCTCCTCCAGATGTACTTTACTGGTAGGAATCCTCTTAGGCATGACATAGGTCTTCATCTTTTGCCTGGCACCAGGTGACGATGCCAACCAATGTTCAGCAGTAAGGGTAACTGGAGCCTTCATCATTTGGTCCCAGACTTCCTTCTCTAAGTCGCCTGATTGCGCTTCTACTTTCTTTCTGTAAGCCGGTTCTTTCTTAACCTCACCTGGTAAGACAGAGAATTTCTCAACTTGTCCTGGAGAGGGGAGTAATGTCACATCAGGTACTGCGGCGTATGGATTTTCAGGTTCAAGGTAACCATCGTTCCCAGTGGTCGAGATTACTGGGGGACGTGATCGAGACCGCTCGCCCATGTCTTGATTGCCAGGTACAAGGTTTTCATCATTATCACTACTATTACTAGGGGTATATTTGCTTTGCAATTTTGGGCATGATCACCAGTTCTCCGCTTCTGCTCCTCGCTTTTGGTTTTAGTTTACGTCCTCTGGTGAAGAGTCACCTAGCCCGGTCACCACCGCAGCCTTTTTATGGTGCTCTCCTGCCTTCATTGAATGTTTACAAAAATCCTGGGTATCTTGCAAAGGTTCATTAGCCTGGCTAGCCTCTTGCCGTTGTTGGCCTCTGGTTTTCACAACAGATTCCTATTGCGGTCCTTCCATGTACTGATCAACTTTCTCCGGTGACACGCTTGGAAAGTGTTAACATGTGTAATTTCGCGAAATGTATCAATACATACATTTTATAAAACCTGGATACCAAGGCAATGAGATATACCTTAGAGCGCAATGTCCTAAGTGTGGGCAATGAAATACCTTGAGTGATGCCCGGTGGAGCGCATGGCTTAACTGTAGAGTGATACTATAAGGGTCACACTAAGTATAAAGTCCCAGCACTTGACACTGAGTGCGCTGACAATGCACAGACAATGCGTGCTAAGAATAGAACCAGAGAAGCTCAGGAGATAATTAATACTTCGCATAGCCTTGATCTATGATGCGCAAGGCACTGCCATGCTGGGAGCTAGTGCTCTAGACCTCAGAGTGTGTAGAATTGAAGTATGACCGATGTCTCTGACTTCGGCTGATGCGCGTGAGGCCTAGATTAGAAGCTGGCGGTCCTAGAAGACCACGGAAATCACTAGAAGATATTATTACCATAAAGACGAGTTGCACGCTAGGCTACAACTCCGAGGAGATACAAGGTGACGTCGGTACGCGTGGATAGCGCAGCTAACTGATGTTGCGCAACTGAGAGACCAGGATCTGGCCCCGAGCCGGAGCTCAGAGTAAGCGCCAAGCAATGGCATGATTATGGCAACATGCGCGGGACCCAGGAAAGGAAGTTCCGCAGGCCAAGAGTTACTATTTAAGGATGTATTAAAATGTAGAGCACGTAGTATATAAATACCATAGTATAGTAATAGTGTACAAGTTTCGGACCCCCATTGTAGATGCGCGCAAGCCTCCAGCTTAGCGCTCTACCTTTGGGATCAGTTTGTAGCTTCGAGTGAGAGAATAGAACCTTTATTGATAACATCAGAGTGACTTGAGTAGCGCGCGAGGCTTAGAAAGCTAACGCGGGACTTGTGTATTGTTTGAGTGATTGGTTGACTGCGCTCTAACCTGAGAATAAGAGATTTGTGTCATTGCGGATGCGCTCTTGAGTTTTGAGGTTTTCTTGTGATGCGCGGTGCTACAGGCGGCAGAGGTTCAAACCCTTTGGTCTGATTAGCACGCGCTTAGTTGGGTATACCATCCTGCAAGTGGCAGAGGTTCAAACCCTTTGGCTTGTGGGTGGTGTTTCTTGTTGTACAAGATACTACAGGCGGCAGAGGTTCAAACCCTTTGGTCTGGTTAGTATTCGTGCAGAGGCCTTCATTGTACGCACGGTGTTACAGGCGGCAGAGGTTCAAACCCTTTGGCTTGTTGGACGGGGTTTGTTTAGTTATTGTGTCTCTGGATTGCACAGGTTCGAACCCCGTGGGTCTACAATCGGTTTGGAAGCTTGAGTGCGTAGGTTCAAATCCTGTGGCTTGAGTGGATGTTTTGTGAAGGGTTTCTGCTTAGAGCGCAAAGCTTTGAGTTGTGTGTAGTGTGTTTTGAGTCGTTTGAGGTCACCCCGCGTGTCGCTTGAGACTTATTGAGGGTTTTGTTGGTGTGTGGCGACGGGTTGTGTATTGTAGTACACCTTGCCTTGAGGCCCGGCGACATCTGTCGCTCCTCTTGTTATAAAAGCCTTTGGACTTAGAGAGATCTAGATACCCTGCAAGCGCGATTGCTATACGTGTGTGTCGTATATTCTGAGAGTTTATTTGTTTTGCTTCAATCTGCTTCTATCACATAATATCCCCCCAAGAACTTGAGGGTTTGTGTGTGTAGTGTTGGGTGTGGTGTGATCAGTGTCTTCGACGCTGTTGCATTTCTAGCCTGCGTGCACAGAGTCTCTTCACCGGAGAGGCATCGTGCAATTCTCTTTTGATCCTTGCGCATTCCAAAGTTGCTTCAGCAATGTTCGCTTCAATCTCGGCTTCTATATTCCACGGCTCTGTTCTTGGTCTTTTCTGTGTTACAAGCGGAACTATACCAGCTGCTACTTCAGCTTCGTGGATTTCTCTACGCTCAGCTGCCTCTTGTTCTGCTCTAAGTTTTTGTGCTTCTCGTGCAGCTCGCCGCAACGATTGAACACTATTCGGATCGGGTTGAAGACGGGAATTGTCTTCCAGGTTGTAGAACTGTTATGTTCAATACAAAGTTTTGAATCTAGATATAAACCCCCCCTTGTGGTGGGCTCCAGATGAAAGGTGCTGAGTGCCTATATAGATGCAAAGTGCTACACACTAAACACTACACTAACACTCAGTAATTGCAGTTCAAAGGGAGGTATGTTATACCAGGTTACGACACTTTGTACTGTAGTTTACTAGTTCTGGGTGCAATGAATATGTTTTGTATAAAGAATATATTGCGATGTCCACTCTAAGTTCGACGTGTTACTGAACACAAACTCAAACTGATACAGAATAACTGCCTGGTGCAGGTTCTGAACTTGTGCTGGCTGCCTGGTGCAGTTTCAATACTGATACGTTGCACCTGGTTGTGACTTAAAACACACTGACTGGTTCTGAACTGTTTCTCGGGTCTGACTTTCTGTTTCTAGCTTAATACTGTTTGCTTGCTTGTCTGTTCTTGCACACATGGAGTGACCAGGTCACAATCTTTCTATTCCAGGTGAGTCTACGACTCGAAGCTCTTAACCAATAAAACCCATACTATTCGCCTGGTAGCATTCTGGGGGGTCAGAAACCTGCTCCCCCACTAGATACATGACCTGTATTTATACTATCCTACTGGTACACTATTACCAATCCTTTTTACTACTGACTAATATGCTTGCTGACACAGCCTGGTGAGGATAAATGCTCTACCTGGCAGACATTATCTCATCCACGGCTACCAGGTCGATCAATTGTACTAGATCATCACCAGGCGATAGGATAACTTCCACTGGAATGCTGGGTGATTACACTTATACGAGTCACAAACCTGGAACCTCAGTCTACTGGGTAGAATACTGATCTTCTATTCAAGTGTTTGATCAGCCTGTTTCGAAGTTACCAGGTGGACATCTTTCTTTACAATGTGCTACTTTCTTTCTGTGTCTTACTGATTGGTACAATGTAATCCTGTTGTAGCACCAGGAAATGTTAAATTACATGTGTTTTTAAACGGTGTATGCCCAGCAGGCGTATCACTGACTAGAGGGGTATTATTGATAAGGATTTCTTGGCTAGTCACGAATAATGGTGAATAATCACACAATAGTCAGTCTAGAAACGGTCGCTTGCTGACTAGTGAGCCTAGGAGCTCCACTAGCGGTGGTATTCCGTACCCTTGGCGCAGCAATGCTCCACTCGTGTCAAGGATAAATGGCTAGCCGAATGAGCGTGCCTGTAGCAGCTGTCGATCGTGATTGAAGGTGCAGCCCAGCTATACTAGTTCCGATCGTAATGGATCTATATTGTACTAGCCCGATCAGGACAGCTGCACTTCGTTGCTAAATTTATTTCTAAGTCCCGTTAGAGACTGCTGCACCACTAGTCAACTTGTCTTTAAGCACTCGCATGCAGACCGTTCCACTAGTGACTGTACTTTCACGAGACCTGTATGTTCTGCTTCTTGTTGGGTGCACTCATAGCTACCCTCGTCGACTAGCAGTCGTTATTTACTGACTCGCTTGGTATTCGAGGTGCTAGTCATACCGGCTGATAGGCTTGACCCAATAGTGGTATTGTGCCTAAATCCTGGCTCGACTAGTAGCTTTCTGGCTTGACTATCAGCTTGAAGCCTCTGCTATAGTCCTTTAGCTATGGCTAGTCTAAGATAGATATGCGCTCGTATGATTATAGAATCGCAAAATCCAGGTGTGAACACGTAGACAGCGTATCAACAGACATTGTGGCTGACATCTATTTCTTATCAGCTCCCTCGAATGATCCTGAACTCTTCAAAAATGGATCCATCGAGTAGCAATTTCATCTTGTGTAAATTGATCCTGACATTCCCAATTCGCGTCATCCTGAATGGGAACAGATATAGTTCACTTCTTTACTTGGTCAGTAGCGTTGCATATATGAATCTAGTTGTTTTAAGTCTTGTCTTCACATCAGAAGTTGAATCTGATCAGTGACAGGCACTCATGAGGTAAATTTAAAATTTGGATTACTTTCAGAAGATCCATTGAGTTTGAGCCTAGGATCAAAACTGAAAGCACCTAAATATATGCATGATGCAGGAATCGAACTGAAGCCTGGTCATTATACCATTTTGACCTCAACACCTATTAAGTAACAGTCACTGTCCATTTTATTCTCAGCCTTGGACTGAGCAATCGCCCACTAGCACCATGGCTTGGTTCGATAAAAGGGGCTATAACTGAAGATATATCATTATGGCATGAGGCAGATCGGCGTCCTGATCTAATAATTGATCTGTGCACAGCCACATCATCTTTGTTTTTTGATCACCACGTCGACGACCCGCACCGCCACCATTGACCAAGCAAGAGCCCCTTGTGCAGTAAGAACACTGCTTCCAGACAATGGGACACGATGTTCGACAGGACAAATATGGCTCGACCTAGTGAGTTAGTTAGCTGCTTGGATCGATGAGGACCGCTGAGTGCTGATTAGGATTCCTCAAAGGCCCCTGTGTTTTCCACGGGCCTAGCAGTTATGAGATCCCTCTCCATAGTCATGGATAGATACTTCGACGCCTCTCTCTCATCATTTTCTTTGGTGTTAGCGTCAATGATCAATCAATCAATCAATCAGGCCTCAAGTTCTACAATGGGCAGGTTACTCTGTCTGGGTTTCTCGGCCACGAGCTCGGCTTGGGGAATAAGTAGAGGGTAGTGAGGTTACTAGGGTTTTGTAGTGCAGTTACTTGTATCCTTGCATCCGGCATGCCTGAAGGTACTGTGCCATGTAATGACGAGATGAGATGAGATCTGTCAGATGGCAGTGCTGCTCACAGCCGCCTACTAGTCATGCAGTCAACATGCAGTGCACCTCTCAGTGTCTCTCGTATTTTGGAATTAGACACCCATGGCTTTGCCTTGTCAACGAGTTGCGTTGATGCGGCGAGTGCTTCAAAACAGGAGTGGCACCCGAAGCTGGGTATATGCGCATGGAGTGATAGGGGTATATGGAGTAAAGCTGGCAGATTTGGATGCAAGGCTTCTGCATATCCGAAATGGACAATTCCCATTGGTCCAAGCAGGTACGCTACTCCATCTTTAAGAATAACCCCATCGCTGGCAGCATAATGCATATGAGAACTAGCGCTGTTGTGTCCACCACTGACTGACACCAAATGATATCCATGAATACTAAATGCTTGCTTTTATCGAGGGACTTGGGGATCTGGTGCTTTGCTTGAATGGTCCTTGGTGGTCCTAATAAGGAATACCGGGGTTCTCTGCTGGCAAAAAACATGTCACATACTGAAAGAAGACTCATGTGGCAGTGCACGCGATCAACCAACGTATCTCAATCACTCACAGGTTACACGTGTCAGGAAACAAAACATAGATAGCAGCAGAATGACTAAGAAGGACTTTGGCTCTGAAGAAATCCATAGGGTAGAATTTATAATAGAGGATGGCCTGGTTGGCGACTGCGCTCCAAAGCCTGCAGAGATGTAAGTACCTCGTGGGTAGGAACAATATATATGTACAGAGAGGGACAGAGAGAACCAATGGCCATGGCTTCATACATGTTTGTCAATTCAATGGACATGGAATAAGCAGCGGGGTCCTACGGAGAATGGACGGCTGCTATCCTTAAATACATGGCAATGCCAGGCTTAAAATATCTCTCCATGGGAAACCAGGGGATAGTAAGATAGTAAGGTTTGATCTGCCTGAATGGGATCATGAAAGAAGAGATTGGAAACCTACTGTCCTGCACGAAGCTTCAGGTATATATAACTTTATCGGCTGGACCCAACTTGGGACATGCCTTTTTGATGTACCGATACTGGTAGCAAGTTACTTTTTCAAGTGCGTAAGTTCATGTCACCCCACAAGTTAAGTCGTTTTGGAGCAGGGGGTGCAGACTGTTGTTGAAGTCAGGACGATGTGGCTCAGCAGGCTGATACTATCTTGGTGCCTAACACGAGTCTTTCATCCGTGGTCTGAATTCCTTCAACCGATTCAGCTGATTTACCTATTTATTCATCTCTGTTTCAAGCAACGAACACTTTTCATCTCCCTTTGGTGTCTGATCTTCGAATTTAGGATTCCTTAGACATGGGCCGTCTCTGTGGCTTCAAATTCAAGGTATGAACGTCATTTGTGCCATGATATATTTGGAACTGGCATATATGTTGGAATTTGACTCCATCCAGATGGTCAACCTGGATTCAAATGCTCTGCACTATGGGGACTGCAAGTCGACAATAAAGTGAGCTCAGTGAGATGCAATGAGAATGGAATGTTAGAGAGGTCAAGGGTTTGTGATATGACTGGTTGGTCAGCATAGGTAACCGTATTCCTTCACAGAAATTTTGAATTGATACAATAATCAGTATTCAGCCGGCTCAACAGAGATTTACATCTCAGGACCCAGATACTATCCCCAATGGCTTATACCATTTTCATCACATGGTTTATATACACACTGTCCCTCCCTTCCTCAACAGGTGTGTATTCGTCAGTCTAGGAGAGACTACACTTTTCCGAAGTTTGGGACAACGAAAAACCAAGTGCGTACTCAGTGCTCACCTTTGGCAGTTCCTGATTCCTGCCAAATCCATACCTAATTAGACCAGCCGCTTTGCCACAGTGATAAGCGCAGCCACATAGCGATGCATGGCTGGTCATGAGCCTACATAAAAGTGAAGATAGCAGTGCTTTCATGATCATACAAAGCTCCAAAGGCTATGCATGTGACGTTGGCATGCTGTTACAACACAGCCAGTCAATGAAGATGCGATTCACCACTGCACAGTATGGTCAATATATATACATTATCCTCAAATTCTGCTGTACATTGCAAACGATATGCGGATCAACTATTCCCCAAAGCAATATCCGCCCCAGAGACAAACCAGTACCCCGGTGGATACATTCAAGCCAATAGCAAGATCGGCATGGACCAGAGGTCCGGACAGCAAAGACAGCAAAGCTCGAGGCGAAGTCACAGGTGTCGAATTCCAGGATATGAGAGACGCTGACCAAAGAAGTCATAGGCAGACAGGTGCAGCATGACTGGCTGGCAGGCCTAGGCCCAAGGATAAGCTGTGAGCGCTTGAGCAGCTGTGCGGTCTGACACATCTTTCTGCAGTTAATGTGGCTAGTTAACTGCTCAAAAGCTCGAGTGCTCTAGAGCCGTCACAGTATCCTGTTGAAATGTTCACATGTAGCACCGTCCAACCTAACGGAAGGTGTGTACCGCCATGTTACTTTTAATACTTCAGGCACTCGTTCTGACGCTGGATGTGAATAGTATAGAAATGCGAATCGTATCACATCACTATAACAACTATTGCGATAAAATATTTCCAAATGTGGAGGTAGGTAGCTAGGTAGGTATTGGAGTATGTGGCTGTATGAGTCGCCAGGATCGGTTACCCTCATCGGCTGTACCTGGCTGTTCCTTTCATTACCATTTTCAATTCCTTTTCCTTCTTTACCATTTACCTTCACGTCGACGTACATAGGCTAAACGAGTTGCGTCCTTGTGCCCTCCCATGCTCGAACTCTGACAGTAGGTAGTATTACACGGCAGTGTCCACACAGTGAATGCCGGTTCCAGGCATTGCATACACTGTGGTGACGATTGGTACTATGAGTACAAACTACGATATACACGACCAGCATCACGTGCACGACACCCAGGCCTAACATCCCGCACCTGGGCTAAGCGCACTCACGCTACCATTGAGCAGAAGCACTCAGGCACAGTAAGCTAGGTGAAGAGGACAACGGAAGATAACTATTACACAGTCTTTATGGACGATATAATGGGTACAAGTAAAATTCTTGAAGGATGCGGTATGTGAATTTCCCCAGTAGTAGGATTATCTTTTCCTGACCTAACAGCCATCGTAGGAATTCTGTTTGATCATATGCTCTGTACAGTGTCAGAGCCTGTGGGTGAGTAGAGCATACTTTCTCGAGAAAATCTCACCACAACTGATTGATCATTGCAGACGCATCATGTTCAGGTGTTTCAACAGCGCTTTCACACAGTCTGCAAAGACGACAGTGTCGCGCAACCGTGGGCCTTCCATGGTCCACCCATCGCAGCCTTTCAACAGCTAGTTTGTGTGTTGAGAAGACTACAGAAGCGAGTGCATCACAATACAATGATACAGGGCACGCCAAATATGCTTTCAGGGTGACCTCTTTCAACAGGCCACGTAGGCGACACTTGGAAAGCTTGAGAAAAGTGTGTTAACATTCTACTTTAAATAACTCCCTGTTGATGGGTCTGAATAGTTCATGGAGGGGGAACTATGGCGCTGTCGTTATTATGCCTACATTTTTCCAAACTTGAAGGTGAAGAAATTGGTGGACAAGAAATTGCACTACACATGCAATGTTTTGCGACCCACAGAAAATATTATTGAGGTAAGCAGGAATAGCACAGGAAGGCAGGCGGATACTGATGTATTTCAGACCAGAGTCAGGAGACGGGAACAGATTAAATATGAGCATGTCACTAGGTGCATCCCCAGGCTCGATGTCTACAACATCACTGATGCCTGTCAAGTGCTGCAGTACCTCTGCACCCACATGGAGAAGCCGATACTATCAACATCCCTCGCTGACACTCCTTGTGCTGACCTTGGTGTTGATGGTCTCCTCGAAAAAATTAACAGGATACTCTGCACTTCCTATGACCTTACACCGCCTTTATCCTCCCTTTTCAAGTCATACATTGAAAAATGTTATGACTTTGGCACTGTATATGCGACTCTTTGGAAACTTTGGCATGACCACGACGAGTCCATCAATATGAAACCACAGAGCCACGAAACATTTGACAGAAGGATGCGAGAAGAAGTACTCGTGGATAGGATTATCGTCAACCGACTTGTGCCACCTCGGCGGGTCTGGGATCTGTATAGTAATCGGGTTGTGCCGTGGTGGGCCGCTTGCCAAAACCCATGGGCTATATCACATGCGTGGATGGATGCAAAAGATTGAAAGCCTGTGCTAATGCCCATCAATGGCCGCAGGTGGCCCATGCTGATCCCAAAGGATACAGACTTGGATCTCATCAGGATTGAAATGTTGAATCTAGGTGCAGAATATGTGTGGTTAGACATCCTTTGCCTGAGGCAAGCAGGCGGGGAGGAGGAGGATGCTTGTGAAATGGAGTGGAAGGTTGATGTACCCACAATCAGATGAGTTTATGAGATGGCTGAGCGAGTCGTATGGTACTTCTGTGGGTTGGGTCGGCCGTTGGTTGTGGATGAGCGCAACCTCAAGAGTGAAAGGAGTTGGTTCAAACATGCATGGACCCTTCAGAAAATCAGCAAGCATCCCATCATTGGCGGGGTTACCATTGATAATGCAATGGTGTACAAAATGATGCCATTCAGGTTTCACGAGCAGCTTTTATCACTCGAGAAAATTGCACAGTGCATATCTGAACAAACAGATGTCTTTGCCATATTGTCGCACATGTGGACTCGACTGTCGACAAAAAAAAGAGACAAGATTGCAGGGCTAGCATATCTTCTACACCCAGACATTATACCCACATACGATGAGGCACAGTTGGAAGAGGATGCTTGGACTGTCTTGGTGATTGTAATTTCAGACTATTACAAGGTACCAATGCTTTTCCTATATCCCGAAGCTGGAAATGGAAATGAAATATGGAGACCATCATGGGACCAGGTCATGAATGGGAGCCTTCCACGTCATGATCCGAATTTGCTGCATGACACTGTCACTTGGAACCAGGAGACCGATACCAACTCATATGAGGCACTTTTCATTAAATCAGCCCTTGTGCAAGGATTAGATCAAGAGGGAACAAGGGGAAAACCCAGATGTGGGGAGTTTGTTGTCAAAGACTGGTTTATGGGAAGAGACCATAGGTTCACAATTGTTGCCAGCCATCAATACCTTATAGCTGAGGGGTGGTATACTATTTTTAGTAGCCTCAACAAAGGGCTTCATTCCGAGGACTCGAGGTACTGGGTTTGTGGGTGGATGCTTCCAGGGTCAAAGAATATGTTTGAGAAAGTATCGGTATTCCAGATGCCATACTTTGTGGATGCAGAGAGGCTGAGGACTTTGCGCATTGCTGAAACATCAAACATTGTCCTTGCCTGATGGACACATATGCAAGATATGTCCTAGGTGTGCTCATGGAATAATTATATTTGTACGCTGTTGGGAAAAAATTACAGATAATTCAACTCTACAATACTGAGATTATGAATTCCAAATGAACTCTCTTAGTCATTTTTGTCATCATTGACATGGTCTTGAATCATGACAAGCGACACCAACATTTATGCATGTATATAAGTAGGTTGTTCTTGGAATTGAAACTCTTGTTATCCCCATGATAGCCTCTGATAACAATGCCAGTAGGTACATTGCAAAACGGTGCTATAACAATTCACTAGCTTAATTCATAGTAGTCCTAGTCTTGATCAACAATGCCCCAAGGCCCCTGCCAATGTCCTCCCAGATAGAATCCTCCTTGAGATCTTTGCCTTTGGCACTGACAGTACGCATGACACATCATTCTCTTTACTAATATTGACCATTTGCCAATCATAGTGCTTCCTAGGTACCAACAAAACCCATCTCTTGACTTCTCTCAATGTCCGGGTCACTGCCTCAGCTGACCCCTTTCCTATCCTGAACGACTCTTCCTGCAAACTTTCCAAAGTCTTCCCGTCAGACACTCTGATCCTCGAACGCTCTGGGAACAAAAACCTAGATTTTCATCTCTTAAGGTTAGATGATGAGATAGAACAATTACAACGCTTCACTCAAAAACACTTCTTCCTCCTTTCTTACCTCCATGCTGGGCATGCTCATCACCTGCAGACGTTCAAGGTCTTGACAGAGGACTGGCCCTCCATTGTATGTCCTTGTGCACAGCTTCAGTGCATCAAAATTCCTCAACTGGACACCCACAACATCTTTGCCTTCAGCGGCATATATAACATGTACGAAGACTCGTATGATTTCGATTCTGTAGCGAAACCTAAAAAGAGTATGTTGGCCTTGTCCGATATTGTTCTGACATTACTGTGATGGAGATGCACAGTCGACATTGTCCAGGAACCACATTTTCAGGAGAGATTATCGGGGCACCAATCCAACCTGGTGGATGGAACAGAAAGGATTGAAGTTACACACCATCTATTGGTTGACCAGGAAGTCTATCCTAAGACATTAGTTAAAAACCCACTCAGATCAGACCTGTCGTTATCATCCTTCATATCCGGCTGAGTGGGAACAGAATGGGATATAGTACATGTCAAGGTCCACAGTTGTAGGAGTCTTGCTTTTTCTAATGTGTTAGCTGTACAGGAATAAAAATTCTCGTATTGACACAAGCCAGGCCTTATATCTCTTATAGTTAATTAATAGACTGCAGTAGTAGTTCATCTGTAATGTATTAATGACTGTACATGTAATTAATGCCTAATTAATTAATACCACTGCAGTGACTGGCAGCAGCCACCAGGCTCAGCATTGGGGGGGCGCTCGCTGGTATGGGTTCTGCACCCCTCCACCCATTGCACGTACCAAAATAGATCCTTAATAACATTTCAATTTTACAGAATCGCACCCAATATGTTATTCTAGGTCCTGGCATGATAAATATAGCTCATGTTCCCTGATCACATATTTTTAGATCCTTCGTTTGCTTCTTCCAGGATGCTGTCTGTTCCATTTCGGCTTGTCACATCGTACCATTAATGTGAGTGCTATCTTCAGTTTGATCATGTTTCACATCTGTCAAATCATTCCTTCCTCCACAGTTTGATTTTTTTTGTATGTTTTCCTGGTATTCCTCAAAAATTCGAAATACTCCCAGAATTCAGGCATGAATTGTAGGAATCATATATTTGGCCTAGCCACTAGACCTGTGATGTTGATGCTTGCTCATTGTAGGAGACCTAGCTAGCGAAATAAAATTTGGCATGTGAGCTTATATAATATTGCCCAGATGGGCGCGACTGCATTGCATCCACATCCACCACCCATACGGTCTTGCGAGCACTGTGCACTGCAGCCTATTGCCCTGGCCAACACCATGTATGACAACAGCGATAGCAATGTCTAATAATACCCCACTACCGCAAATATGGCCTCCAATCCCCATTCTAATTTCTGATTTTTCCAGCTACCCCGATATCAACATCGGGGCCAATCATATTCACCTACTGGTAGATGACACATCAACGACTGAAAACGAGCTCAGGGATCAGAAATTGGTCTTCATCTGCAAGTAGGATGGAATATGTATTGAAGGGCACCACTGACGACTATGACAATGATGAACTGGATGATGGCGGCAATGACGGGAGGGATTGGGAGGATTCTGTGGTGGTGCAGGGCCCTGCCATAGAGCATGACTGGACTGTAGGGGATGGTCAAGGCAACAGGGATCCAGGAGAAGGTAGGAGAGGTTGGGCAGGTAGGTGGGAGCAACATCGGGACCCTGGCAGCCAACGATGAAGATGGTTCATACACCCTTTTGGGAATCAATAACCGACTTCCGAGTGCATCGAACGAGCCCAGTTTCATGACTTTGCGATCGCTATGGCTCCTGCCGCTGTCCACCCATTCCCGTTCAACATGCGACCGTTCCATGTCACCCAAGTTCTGGATCTCACCCTCGACGCCCCCCCCCCAGACTTACCTTTCGATAGCAACAAAGTAGATTACACTGACAATGTGATACACCATTGCCACCCTCAATGTCCACACCCCCTTATGTTCAGCACGACTCCAGGCATTTTTTTCTTACTATTTTTCACCACATATATGGGCAACTGATTTTACATGTATATAATAAATGGATGACATTATAATTCTACTGTGCAGTGTGTTTAAACACCATCAATGACCACAATGGATTTCAAACTTAGCTGAAAAGCAGGAATTGGTGATTCAGACCGATCCCAAACTTATGAACAAATGTCTACAGTACAGGTCGACAACATTTCGAGAAGCAGAGAAAGGTATCTAGAACAGTTAAAGTATAATAGATTAAGATACAGTGTAAATTTTGTAGCCTACAGTAGAGTGTCTCTACCGAAATACTCATATTGAATTAAAATCATTAGGTGATGCGAATCAGTACCTCTAGTGAGACACACAAATATGTGGCTTCAAAAATGAGGACTTCCATATGCACATTTATCAGTAGATCAGGGTGGAATGGACAGGTCAGTTCTATAGGATTATATGTAAATTTGGATACATAATACTACTTCTGCTATGTGATACGACACCGAGAGGTGTGGAAGGGATATAGCAGCGAATAGACGTTAAAATGCGGTAAAATTACCATTCAATCACAATTGTATGCATCACATTGTGTCCCGATCTACATAAATGTATAAAATCCACTCTCTATCAAACATTCCGAAGCTTCATGCCACATCGGAATGAGTCATACAATCTGCAAGTGAATCCCGAGCATCTGCTCTGCACTCTTGATCACGATGGTCCGACCAACTGAGCAGCCATCAGGTGGCTGTGCTGCATCTTTTGTTGCCTTTTACCACCACCTCCAATGACAATGATATCCCATTCGCTCACCTGATGGTCTTTTGTGGGCATAAAACAATATATTATTACTAATCTACTGCTTACTTTTCATTTTAGATACTTTTATGCATTCAGTGTCCCCAAAAGCTCCAGATAGCGACCCTCCTGCCCCTCCCGACCTGCATGTAAGCCTTCCCACAAGGCTGCACCTCATGCAGCCACAGAAGACTGATGAAATACTCTTTACCATCAATGGCGACGACTATGCCCACTGATGCACACTGGCATAAAATGCCAGCCCTGATTCCGTCCCAACCATGCAGCACCCCCAGCATCCACATTGGCAAAAATCGGTGTGGGGCATAGGATTTGCACACAAAAATAACTACTAATACGCTGGAATATCCAGTATCAACTACCATCTGTGGCCATGGGAGCATATCAATGCAAATTCAGCTGAGCCATGATGACGAAGACGGACTGGACAAGGGCAGCGATGAGAGGGAGCAGGGTGACTCCCCAGTAGTGCCAATCCATGCTGTTGAGTAGGAATGGGGTGGGGAGGACAGCCAATAACGGAGAGGTCTGGGAAAGGGTGGGAGAGTGTCAGGCGGGACTGCCACACGATGTTCGGGATGCCGACAACCGACAACAACAACTACTGCGCATGCTGGGGCATCAATGGACGATTGTAGGGCATCTTGAATATGCCTGTAATCATGGCTTTATAACCGTCCTAGTGTCCGCTATTGCCCACCCCCTTCTAGTTCAACATGGGCCCCTACTATGTTATGCAGCCCACCTACAGACCCCAAGCTTGTGAATCTTCCATTCATTGAGTGGGGTAACACAACAACACAAGCCTATGCCCTGTGTCTTTGTCACGATTGCCGGCCCCTCATACCTCAGGTCCCAGCAACCTGACTGCGACACGGGACTTCGGCTTGTTGGGGCCCGCCCCAAACCCGGCTTATTACTTGGGAGTGTCAGTTATTGCTTCAGAAACAAATATGTATTATCAATGTAATAGAGCCTCAGGGTATACAATATTCAATGTATTTGTACCTTTTTCTGTATCTGGAAAGAGAACTTGAATCTGTTGTCCAGAAGTGCAACAGCTAAGTGCTACATACAGTTGTCCATGAGAAAAAATTGGAGTACATAAATCTAATCCAACATAAGTAACTGACTGTCCTTGAGACTTGTAGATTGTCATTGCAAAAGCCAACCTGACTGGAAATTGGCGACATGAAAATGCAATAGGAAGTTCAGCTGTATCTGCATTGATTGTGATGTGTGGGATGAAAACAGCCTTGCCTGCATTGTTACCACTGAGAAGACGACATTCTAATACATGAGGATGGAAACGTGTGAGAATCATCCATGTCCCATTGCATAGGCCATTTGCTGGATCCAGATTACAGAGAAGCATAAGAGGACATCCAACTTTGAGAGCCAGCTTTGCACGTGGCAATCCAGAGGCATTAAAATTTTGAAGAAACTCCACTGGATAAAGAGTAGCAGCATCATCCAACTCTTCCTCTACTGTCTTGTCTGTACTCCAATAAACTGTCTCATGTCCTGGAAACATATCCAGAACCTGTTGATTGATTTCATCAACATCATCATTGTGGCCAGAGAGAATTGTTCGTTCTAAAAAGAAGCGGTCTTGGAAGTGGCCAGCTTGAATGTTTGGATAGATATATTTAATGAGTTCAGAGAGTGAATTGTTGGCCAGACGCATAGAAGCAGGAAGAGTGATAGTATGATCATCAGTAAGTCCTTCACCTGCACCAACAGTAAGTAGCCAACGGGAAAACTCTACATTTTCAGGAGTCTGATCCAGGTGCATGTTTTTCTTTAAATGAATGACTTCAATGTGAGGCCATAAAGGTGAATGGCGAAATGAAGCTGCAACAATCTGCTCCCGTGATCCTCATGAAACAACTGGCAATGTCTGACGAAAGTCTCCTAAAATAAATAATCAGAAATGACAATCTATAGTAGCTCAGAATAAACACACATACCACCAAAAAGTACAGTTTTTCCACCAAAAGGAGCATCCTTATTGCAGATATCACAAAGAGTACGATCAACAGTCTCAATATCATGTTGGTTCTGCATAGGAATCTCATCCCAAATGATGAGAGAGGTTCTACAAAGAAGTTCAGCTAAGTGAGTCCCTCTGTGAATGCTGCATGTTGTATCATCACGTGAGGGAATTGGAATTTTGAAGGTGCTGTGGCTGGTATGCCCTCCAACTAAGAGAATTGGTGATATACCGGAGGAGGCACAGGTCAATGCAATCTTTCCTTCAGCACGAACAGCAGCAGCAATAGTATTGCACACAAAAGTCTTTCCACCACCTCCAGCACTATGCAGAAATACCAATTTTCCTTGTTCATTCATAGCAGAGTCAAACACAGTATTATATGCAGTCTTTTGCTCTTCATTAAATGTTTGAAGATTGTTTGCAACTAATTGCTGCAAAGATGGGATATCATAGGCCAACTGTGCCACCAGAAGAGGATTATCTTCATAAGCAGCCCAGTCCATGGTAGAGGCTGGCATCTGAGTCCACTCAGAGAGATGATGACCATGAGATTGAAGAAGCTTATTGATAAGATGGAGATCAAAATCATAGAGCTGAGCATCTGTTGGATTTGGAACATCACGTTGGCGGAGCTTATGTGCCAAATCATCACAAATGTTCTCCTTGAACTCCTCCCATAGCTCATCTGGCTTTGCTGGCTGGCAGAAGAGAAGAAGAGTCACAAATAGTGATCGTAACTGTGCTCCTGACTGCATAATAGCTGCCTCCTGTAAGCATTGTCTCCATACATTATCATTTTCCAGCAATCCCATAGCAATGCATGCTTCTTTAAATGTAGCACACTCCACATTGTTGACAGTCTGTAAGTGTTGGAAGGATTGAGCACCGGTAACAGCAGTTAAAAGATGCCGCAGATAGAACTGCTCGCCAGATGAGGGGGCAGCCTGATACATTCGGCCGATAGTAACACCAATAGTTGTGTATCTTTGACATGGATTCCAGTGTTTTTTGCTCCTGTTCCAGGTATAGTGGGCAGGAATGTCTTGATACAGATACTGATATGCACTGGGATCTCTTTTGTTGAGATCAAACCATTGTAACAGAGTAGTTGTCTTTGCCTCTGCAGCTGCTAACACCTCTTCTGGACTGTCATTCTCATCATATGTGATATGCTGTTTATCAGGAACATGGACCTGAAGACAGACAACATTTGGCTCCTCCTGATGTAGTCGAAATGAAAAGATTCTCCAGCATGATTCAATAGCAGAGATGTAGCATGCATCCAGAAACTCCTTAATCTCATCATGATCCTGAACCTCTAATGTAGTCCTATCATGGCCCTTGTAGATGTATTTATGGATATATTTGATAGCCTTGACAGAAAAACAAACCTCCACATTGATGTGACAGTTATATTTTGCACTGAGATAAGGATTGTACGGGACAATATCACAGTTGGTATAGACAGTATGGGTTTGGCCATGTATTTTAACATACTCACGACCATTGTTAGGACATGCCAAATTGGGATATCCATCAGTGGTGAACTCAGTGTGCTCATTGAAGTCTTTTAGAAAGTTCTTTGAACAGCGACCATCGGGCTTCTTGCAGCGATGATCACATGAACCATGGACCATACATCTGGTGACAATCTCATAAAGAATTGGTTGAGTAACAGGAGCAGGAATCTGAGCACATGAGACTGAATCAGCATCAGCAGGTGTGCGAATCTTGTCTTCAGGATCCAGAAAAATCAGAAGATGCATATGAGGAAGTCCACGCTTCTGAAATTCAATAGTATGCACCATAGCTCTGACTTTGCCAAATATTCCACCCTTCTTGATTTCTTCCAGTAAGGCCTCCTTCTTCAACTGAAAGACCCTGGCCACAATATCAGGTCAATCCTCCACTTTCTAATCTGGTCCATCTGTACGCTTCAGAGCTTCAACGATTTCTGGCCACTGTGGGTTTGCTGTCATTGTAAGAAAGATATCTGGTTTCTGCAAAGCTCTACAAATTGCCATAGAGTCCTGATACAGCTGATACATCGCACAGGGACTGCCAGTATGTGATGAAGGTAGGACAATACGCTGGCCAGAGTCTTGCAATCCATCAGCATTAGTAGCTGCATCCACCACTCCCCTATACAGATCTGCATGGATAGTCTTCTGATTGTTTCGAACCCAGTTGAGATTACTTTGTTCAATTGAGGCCCGTGCATCCACAATACATTGTTGGTACAGCTGTCCTCCTCTATACAATGGTGCATTTGGTTCAAATATTGGATGATCCTGTAGGCGATAAGCATAATACATATGCTGAGTAACTTTTTTATGTTCTGTACATTCACTTGTTTCAGTCTCTTCCAGAACCATATGTATATTCCAACCCAATTCTCCATGTGGAAAAAGGAGAACATAATGAAGAGGTTGATAACTTGGATGAAGTTGGCTAATACATTTGAGAGAATGATCATGCATACGTAAAACAATATCTCGATCATTCTTAACAGGCTCAGATCCATCTCTAGGAATAATAGCAGCCAACTCATCTACTGTTGGAAGATTATATCGTCGCCCATCAGTACCATCACCCACATGCAATCATACTTCAATATTTGGATACTCTTCATGGGGCTTTTCTTTCATAATGAGATATGCATGTCGATATAAAGCAACATATGGATTCACATCCTGCATTAAATCCTGTAATTGGGACATGATTTCAGGATTTAAGTTAGGATTGCGGCAATTACGCATATGCAATGCCTCCACTGGATCATGTATATACAGCTGTGCATAAGACAATTTCTCTCCTTCCTCAGGCAGCAGAGATCCCATCTAGTGATGAAGTTCCCCAGATACACGAAAGCAGTATGGTCCTGAAGAATTGGTAATTGCCTCATCAACTTTTACAGCTATGGATGTAAATGCCAATGCTGCATTATACTGTCTGATATCTTGTAAGAAGGCTTTTGACAATGGATTGTTGCCACAAAGAAGATTTTGAAGAATGGCAGGAGCAGGAAGAAGAGGAGGTAATTTGACCTACCCTTGTAGACAGCACATCCCAAAATGCAATGTAGATTTTGACTTATTTTTAATCCGCTCATCATGCCAATGTAATGCCCCACAACATTCACACATCCATTTTCTACTCCCAATATTATCCTGAGAGTACACCTCAGCATATGGATGTCTTGCCAGAGGAAGTTGTACAGAAATAGCATGTGATGGTTGATGCTGATGTGGCAGGGGTAAAGGTGGCTGTAGAGGTGGTGACTCTCTTGTAGGTGATGGTGATTGCTGGTGATGCTCAGTAGGAGCTATTCGGTCAATATTTTGTAGTGGCTCAGTGCGTGGAGGATGGATTTCAATAGCTCTCCCTCACCCATGTCCTCGACCACCACCATGTCCTTGGCCCTGTGGACCTACAGGAAGCTGTGGAACAGAAGTACTATCAAACACAGATGACTGTCCTCCAGGAACACCACTATGTAATTGTCTACGACGTCTACCTCTGGCAGGAAAAACAGAAAGAGTTGGTACTACAGGCATGGGATGTTCACATGGACAATCTAACTGAGATGAAATATGGGTCTCAGGTGGTATATTAAAATGCGGAAGTTCAATATCAGGATCAGGACCTGAATGTGGTGATCGACCATGATGGTTAGAGGGGGAGGTCATCTGAAGATGCTGAAGACGATCCTGCTCCCGTTCTGCATGACAATTCTGCTCTGGTGTAACTGGAGCTGGAAAATCAAAATGATCATTCTCTCTGGTAGGAGTAGATGGAGACCTATTAAAAGAAAGCTGTAAGCATTGATCTTAGAAAAATAAGAGTGGTACACACATCACAGGGTATGGAGAGGTGGAAATAGTAGCAACACTGTGTAAGGAAGAGGCAAAGACACCTGCAGAGAAAATCAGAAATGAAGAGCTTCAATCAAATATTGATAGACAGTACTGTGAGAGATCCCAAAAGTCCTTATTATATGTAAAAGGGCTGTAATGTTTGCCTGAGATGGTACACTGTGAGGGGGGGTGGAACAGAGCAGAGGGTAAGAAGGAAAGGGCACAGGCTTGAAGCCACACTGTAGCAGCATGGTGAAGTTGAAACTCAGCTGGAATTGGCCGGGGTATGGCAATGGCTGGAAATTTCAAACTCAGGTTATTATGTCAGCTTTGATGCTACCTGTCTTAATATATAGACAAGCCTATGCCCCATGTCTTCGTCACGATTGCTGGCCCCTTGTACCTCAGGTCCTGGCAACCTGACTGCGACACAGGGCTTCGGCTTGTTGGGGCCTGCCCCAAACCCTGCTTTTTACTAACATATCTTATTCAATCTCTATTATTTCTTTAGAGCCACTGCAATAGAGCAAAATCCTTTTTATCAGTGCCATAAAGCTTTGTTCTGTTACTTCTGTAAGCCATGTAATGGACAGGTAGGGACTCGAATGATTTGGGTGATTATTGTTAATAGCTATCCTTACTCGCAGGAGAGAGGGAGAGATATATATTCTGGTTCTTATGTCCCTGACTCGGATATCTGACATGGTGGGCTGCTATGGTCATCATTTTTAATTTCTATAAGACTTATATCTATTGACATTCAATGCTCATTGTCAACTTGTTGCTTAATCATTGCCCATTGCTTGATACTTGTCCTGTTGCTATAGCATGGATAAGTAGTCTCAGTTGAAACTCAGTTAGCAGCCAGTCACACCAATTATTTGCTGTGGGAGAGTAGAGGCTTGGTACAGGCAGCAAAATTGAAACTTACCTGGCTTGCACCATGGTATGGCAATGGCTGCTTATGACATGGTAACTGGGTAAGAATCTCATAGCTGAATTGTTAGAGTCAAAGCTCTCTGGAGCACCTCACATGCTGTCATCCCATCTTCTTGCTTGTCATTGCAACAATCTATTGAGGATTCAGCCTATCCCAACTGGTACTTGTTCTTACTTGCTTCAATCTTACCTGCTATATTTAGAATGTTATCCCTGGTACCGTCGCATATACCTTTTGTTTCACCCCTCTTTGCACCTCAGCTGTTCACTATGACTATGTGTGACTGACTGAGGTGCATATATTGTTTCTATTATCCACAACTACTCATTTCTTATGCTACGTATTATAGCTGTTATTATTCTAACAGGTCACATATCTAATACAGCTGTTCACTACGACTATGTGTGACTGACTGAGCTGTTATTATTCTAACACAATCCCCTTCTTGGACATTATGGCTATTAGTTCATTTCCATGTTTTAGTCATTACTTATGTTTAGGGATGTGCATTGTACCATTACAGATATGACTGTAGACCGTATGAAAATTATTGGCCACAGTATGGTACAGTTGATGTCATATCTGTACTGTGTCCATACTGTTGTCTGTATATGGATATCTGGTGCCAAAGGGTGAGTATTATGTGCTTCTTTTAAGTTATGGGTACTAACTTTTATGGCATAAGATAGTTATCTGTCCCTCCCTCAATGCCCATATTCAAACCATATGAATATAGCTGTATTTTAGGTCATTAAAGTCAGCCACAGTACAGACTCATATCCATATACACCATACATAACCACCATACTACAGGTATGGTACACATCCCTACTTATGTTCCTTGCTTCCTCAGATTTTAAAGTAGTATGTATACCTTGTATTTGTACTTGTCACCTCAGCTTGTTGCTCTATATGGACAGAGAAAGGCTGAGCAGTGAGGTGAGCAGTTCTGTATTTCTTGTATTTATTACCTTACTTACATCTCATTGCATAGCACATATTCTTGCATAAATGGTCTCCTGGCCATTTCTAACTGCTGAGAGAAGGTTTGAGCCTTGTCAAAGCCTCATAATAAACAAATTATGGCATATTCAGTACATGTATATGTGTTACCTGTCCTTGAATGGTCTCCTGGCCCCTAATCCTACCTGCTAATTTGTCATTTGATGGCTTGTTGCTCAATACTCTGTAGCTTACAACATGCATAATCAATGGATATGTATCAAACTTGTACTAATACAGATGCCAGACATGCCAGGGAGGACAGAACATTGGTAGAGGTATGACAAAGGCAGTGAAATTGAAGCTCATTGCTGCAGAGGGGCGGCAGTGACAGCAGTGCAGTGAAATTGAAACTCAGCCGGATTTGCCCTTGAGATGGCAATGGCCGGAAAATTCAAACTCAGCTTATTATGTCATCATCGACCTCTCTTAATATATAGACAAGCCTATGCCCCGTGTCTTTGTCATGATTGCCGGCCCCTCATACCTCGGGTCTCGGCAACCTGACTGCGACACAGGACTTCGGCTTGTTGGGGCCCGCCCCAAACCCGGCTTTCTACTTGGGAGTGTCAGTTATTAGTCTTGACAGATTATATACTATTGCTTTTGAATTATATTTCTTTGCTCCTACATCTGCATCACACTCAGAGCTCAGAGTATTCTTTGCATATGCCTCCATCTGTATATATTTTGGATTCAAAGTAGGGCTTCAATGCCTTTGTGTTGTAATATATATGATGACTGATCTACAGCTGTAGGAACAAATCTTAGGGATGTGCACCATACCATTATGGGTATGACCATAACAATACAGCCATAGACTGTACAAAAAATCTTGCCTATGGTATGGTGCAGCTGATGCCAAATCTGTACCATGTCTGTACCATTGTCTGTATACAGATAGTTTCACAACAACAGTGAATGACTGTCATTCAAATCTAAATGTAATTTTCTTCATTGAGATCATAATTACTGTCAATGACATTAAATGGTCCCCTACCATTCCCTCAACAACCATACTTCAACCATATAGATACAGCTATATTTTGGCTCATCAAAAGTGCTCACGGTATGGACCCATATCCATAGCCACCATGATACAGATACAGTGCACATCTCTACTTGTCAATTCTACCTGCTGGGTAGGAATGCCCACCATGCTGTATACAGTTATGGCCATAAGCTGTATGGTAAAAGGGTCTTGACAGTATGGTACAGGTTTTGCTCATATACTGTACCATACCCATCCTTATATGGGTGGCATTTAGGAGAACAGTGACCTATCTTGGTGAGACTTATGGTCAAAACATCATATTTTGTTAATTGCACTTATGACATGTATAAAATGATAGGCCTACACCCTGACAAAAATAACCATAATAATTGAATTTCAAAGTGCTGATAGTACACTACAGGCCTGTATATATGGTACCCATATCTACCATATGTACAGGTATGGTGGGCATCCCATTAGGGCTTCATGCCATATCGTATACGGTATACGGCCATATGGAGGATGGCCATCAACTGTCAGAATTTTGGCTTCAACAGAATGGTGACAGCGACAGCAGTTTATACTGTAGGGTGCCTGACAATTACCTATAGGAGCAGGGGGGAGGGTCAAATATAGCATAAAGTGTAAACTTTTGTCATTTTGTATCCAGACTGCTCAAACAAACTCACCAATTTGTCTGTTTTTAGGTACCCATATAGGAACTGTATAGTCAAAATTGGACCTGACACCCTGATGGCATGGATATGGTACCTGTACAATGGCACCTGTACAACCATACTATATGGTAACGGTGCAAAGCCCTACATCCCATGCCTTGTGTGAATTAGTAACAAATTAGCATGCCATCTATATTACCTATATTTGAATAATCTTGGGGCCCCTGATTCTACATGTTAACTTCACATTATTGGCTTGTTGACTCATTCAATGTTGCACAATGCTTGTTGAACTTGGTCAGTACTCACTTTGTAGCCTACAGCATGTATAGTTGATGAACAGTTTATATTCAGTGAGTACTGGGTGATATACATGCCAATGATGTGCTATGGGGGGATTGCAGAGGCAGTGCTACTTGCAAAATTGAAGCTTGTCGCCGTAGAGAGGCGGCAGTGATGGCAGTGCAATGAAATTCAAACTCAGCCGGCATTGGCCAGAGTATGGCAATGGCCAGAAAATTCAAACTCAGCTTATTATGTCATCATCCACCTCTCTTAATATATAGATAGATGGCTTATATCTGCCCTCGATGCCGTCCTCACCACCCACCTGCTCCGCATCCTGATGTCCGTCTCTTTCGCCTTGTATCACCCCTTACAACCCCGCAGCTTTCGTAACAACCTTGCCACCCCCACTTTCAGCAATGTGGAATGCAGTGGTGAAGTCTGTTTTGCTGGATTGGCCCCTCATCACTGTCAAACAGCCGTCGACATCGCCTGGCTGTCTTTTTGGTGCTCCACCTGCAGGCTATGACTCCCGATTCTCAAGCAGCCTCATATTTCAATAGCGAGGGTGGCAACACTATTGATGATACCATGCACAACCCACCGACCCATGCCTATGCCCCGCATGCGCAGCATGATGACGGGCTTTTTTAGGCTATTTTTCAAAGCAATAACTGGATATACTGTATCTATTGCAGTTGATATAAGTGGTCCTGTGGCCTAGCTGGTATTACTGTTCAATTCATATTGTGATTGTTGATATTTAGTTCAAATCCTGGTGGTGTAAATATTTTTTCTTCGAATCCAGCATATTTACAGGTTGGTAATCTTGTTGATAGAGCTACAATGTATGTAGATCTTGTAACAATATATCCTATTACATTTGTTTTATGGTGGGTCCAAAAAACATGTTAGAAATGATGGAAAATGAAAGTAAAGAAATGTCAGAGCGGTGGAAAAACATCATGAAAAAAAAACATATGGAGGGGCAGAAACTGAAAAAGGGAAGACATATCGAGGAAAACATGCGAACCTAGTCATCTCCGGAGGAGGAAGGACAACGAGTGACAGCGACATCAAAGGTGGACAAAAATAACTTCCACACATCAAAACTGTCAAAAATCACTGACCTCGTACAACACGTTGATAACAAAATCAAAAGAAGCTCAGCTCATTAAAGAATCAGCGGAGAATTTGGTCCAATTTGACAGTAAGGTGCTTGAAGGCAGGAGCGCACAGGCCCATGGCATCAAGCACGTCAAGCACATTGAGGCTGCAGCTATGCCCGTGATGACAGTGTGTGGAGCATTGTCTGATCCTATACCTGGCTTGGATTCCTCTGCCAAAAATCCTTTGCAATGGCAAGAAGTAATAGATTACGCCTATCTACAAGTACAAGGGATTAATACATTACAGCTGTCTTACCACTACACTGAATAATCTATTACTACACTTTTAATGGGTGCGCAAGCAGCCAACACCCATGCTCTAGAACATTCATATTCAGCTAGTCCACAGTAAGAAGGCCCAAAGCACATTGTACATTATATGGCATCACCAAATACAGAGCTTCTCAATCACTCCTGTGACCGGCTGGTAATATCCGGGGGGTAAATACTCTGTAGTAATATTACCCGTAATTATCCCAAAAATACACACGAGAAAACACGTCAGAAAATACATGCCGTGTTTTCATTTGTATTTTTGTGCATAATTTGATCCATATTTGGTGGGAAAACACATGGTAAAAACACCTGAGGTAATTCCATGCGTCATTACTGGAAGGAAACACGTGCGAAAACATGCCTGGTGTTTTCATTGGTATTTATGCAAAGAAATTACGGATGTAAACACCTATGAAAACACAAAGGGTGTTTTCATCAGTAATAACTGGGCGGATTATTTCCAAATTTGGTAGATTCTAGGGTGACTATTACTGATGAAAACACCCCCTGTATTTTCATAGGTGTTTACATCCGTAATTTCTTTGCATAAATACCAATGAAAACACCAGGCATGTTTTCACACATGTTTCCTTCCAGTAATGATGCATGGAATTACCTCAGGTGTTTTTACCATGTGTTTTCCCACCAAATATGGATCAAATTACATGCAAAAATACAAATGAAAACACGGCATGTATTTTCTGACGCATTTTCTCGTGCGTGTTTTTGGGACAATTACAGGTAAAACTACTGCAGAGTATTTCACTGCCGGATATTACTGGCCAGTCACAGGAGTGAATATCAATAGGTGTTCAAAGTATCCGTAAACTGATGTGACTTCGCCTTACAGGCTTCCAATTCCAATGTGCTGAGACATGCCATGGTGATCTCAATGATAAAGCAGACAAAGGGACCTGAATCCTGATCTTCCACGCAGGTGGGATGGAAAACAGGACGATTATGGGAAGGGACTTGATAGCTAATATGAACCAGAAATTGGAGTAAAAGAGAGACTTCCAGCTGGTATCAAAGCTGATCGATGATGCTGTCCTCCACCAAAACAAGGAGTGAAGAAGATTTTTCGGGCTGGGAAGAATGAGATAACCTCGTGTGGGAAGCACAGCAAGCGCATGCAGTGAATAGGAAGCGAACTCTTGATATACAAATAAGACAATGCTTAGACACCAAAAGCTTAGATTTCCTACCGATGGGCATCTTGGAAGCTCAGTTCTATGTGCTGGCCATTTTTCAGTCTGTATGCATGACTATCTCATACCCACCTCGCTAGTTGCCCTCGGCACTCACACTCGATAATGATTCAGGAAGTCATGAGATGCCGGGGAGAGAACCTTGTGGTCATCAGGGTTTGCAAGTGTGTAAAATCCAGCTGTGTGTCCCACTGTAGCTTATGGTCATTACAGGCGACTAACGTCGAATGACAATGATGGCAGTCTGATCAAACAACTGATCTGTGTGCACAGCCACATCTCCCTTCTTTTCTCAACCGCTATGTTGGATACCCGTGCCATCAATGAATGTCCCTCGTGCGGCACCCAGTTTGTTTCCTTCACTGTTGAGAAGCCTCAGTGGAATGATGGTTGGATGCTGGTTGTGGGATACACAGGATGATCGACAGGCCAATCTGAGCGAGAGTGTCCTTTCCTTTGGAGAAACGCCACCATCATCCTTCGCACTAACCAGAAACCCAAACCGAGTCTCTTTTCCTTCGATACTGGGCACCTAGCCACTATTGGGTCCCTCTTCATGATTGTGGACAAATAAATCATTCATCTTTAACCATGGCCTCTGTGTTCCACTGCATGGAGAATCCAATATTTTAGCTTAAAATATTAAATTTTATAACTATTTATTTTTTCCAACATCTAAGCTAGAATATTGAAAAAGTATTTTGAATATTATTTCAATATTCTTGTTTATTGGAAAAATATTAGAAATTTCCCAAATATCACAATTATATTGAAAATATTATCTTAATATTTTAGTCTACTATATTGAAAAAATAAATAGTTATAGAATTCAATATTTTAAGCTAAAATATTGGATTCTCCATGCAGTGTTCATGGTGAATGAAATTCCTGTTTCAGTGCATGGCGTGTCTGGTCCCTGTATTCACTTCATTCTCGTGAATACAACATTGTCTCTCATGACTACTGACTGTGATGTGGAGCCAGGACTTCGTTGATATGACAAACATCGCTATCCGAAGGCTACATATTTCCTCAGATTGTTGATACACCTGCTGGGCATACCCCCTTTGAAAACACGTGTAAATTAACATTTTCTGGAAATACAACGGTATTACATGGTACCAATCAGTAACACATAGCAAGGAAGTAACACATTGTAAAGTAAAAAGATCCACCTGGTAACTTCGAAACGGGCTGTTCTAACACTTGAATAGAAGGTCAGGTATTCTACCCAGTAGACCAAGGTCCAGGTTGTGACTCGTATAGTGTAATCACCCGACATTCTGGCGGAAGTGATCCGATCACCTGGTGGTGATCTAGTACAATTGATCGACCTGGTAGCCGTGGATGAGATAATGTCTGCCAGGTAGAGTGTTTATCCTCACCAGGCTGGGTCAGCAAGCATATTAGTCAGTAGTAAAAGGGATTGGTAATAGGGTATCAGTAGGATAGTATAAATACAGGTCATGTATCTAGTGGGGAATCAGGTTTCTGACCCCACGGAATGCTACCAGGCGAATAGTATGGGTTTTATTGGTTAAGAGCTTCGAGTCGTAGACTCACCTGGAATAGAAAGATTGTGACCTGGTCACTCCGTGTGTGCAAGAACAGACAAGCAAGCAAACAGTATTAAGCTAGAAACAGAAAGTCAGACCCGAGAAACAGTTCAGAACCAGTCAGTGTGTTTTAAGTTGCAACCAGGTGCAAAGTATCAGTATTGAAACTGCACCAGGCAGCCAGCACAAGTTCAGAACCCGCACCAGGCAGTTATTCTGTATCAGTTTAAGTTTGTGTTCAGTGACACATCGAACTTAGAGTGGAAACTGCAATATATTCTTTAAATCAATCATATTCATTGCACCTGGAACTAGTATCTTACAGTACAAAGCATCGTAACCTGGTATAACATACCTCCCTTCAAACCACAATTACTGAGTGTTTAGTGTAGTGTGGTGTGTGTAGCACGTCGCATCTTCATAGGCACTCAGCACCTTTCATTGTTCCAGTGTATGCTTTCATTTGCGACCTCTCACTGTTGAAGACTTGGAGGTGTGCTGTCCAGTCTGTATCTGCGCTCTCAGTAACTAACAAGCATGTTCATATGTGTGGACAAGTGGATGTATGTGTATCGACGTCATGTTACAGACATCTTTGGTAAGATCTGAAGATTATGTTTCATTAATATGTGCCTCCTGTGTCTTTTTGAATCGTATATTGTATAACTGTGAGTACTCGAAAGCTTCTCTAATTATCAGCTTGCGCTGCTTATCATTACGAGCCGATCATGTTCTAAAGAATCTGTCACCTTCAGGTGGTCCTGTGTAAGTTTTGAAGGGCGTTCAGAAGAAACAGATTGCCTTTGACTTTGCTGCTGCGCTCGTTCATCGATGACGTCAACCGGATGGACATTGAATAAATCAGCGGAAAAGGACTATACATCGGACCGACCCGGATATTGCCAAAGTTGCTCTCCTTCTACTACCATCACCAATAACCCCCGCTATGCCTCCCTCTTGTCCTTCTTCCATCGCTTCTGTAGATTCTCGTCCTCGATTCCTCCATCGAAGGGTTCCACATATTCTTCCCCTGGGCGAATGAAGGTCTTGGATTGGGGGCACCGGTTCTTTGGGAGAAATGTACGTGGCGCTATTTGTTAATTACCGGTCTTGATGCTAACAGTAGACGACTCTCAGACATCTGTGTGGCATGCTCTGTCTTCGCTCGTTCTGAGGGATATATATAATACGGAGGATGGCCAACGACATAACGACTCGATGGCGAGTCGACGCCACCGCCAGGATTGGAGTCACGGAGAACGAACCAAAGGCCGTGGAGTACCAGAACTAGTATGACTGCTTTTGAAGGCATGCTGGTAGTTCTGTAGGGTCCGGCCAATGCTAGACGACGATCCTTCCAGAAATCTCTCAGACTCTTTTTGTTGTGCCACATTGACGGGAAGGGCGGGCGCATATTGAGTATCGAGTTCCGACCCCGCCGCCAAGGATATCTTCCCTCTTGGCACTCTATCATAAAACCCCTGGAGAAGAATTCAAAGCGGATGTACGAGGAGGAGATACAGTCGCTGGTGGTGCTCATCGGTGTGTGCAAGCGTGTTCAATCTGGTTTCGCGGTACTGCACGTAAGTCGTTAGTGTCCTTTGTAATCCTTCCTCAGGCTGACATTTCTGATTTAGAGTTGTCTCGACTGTCGTTTCCTTGTTTAATTTTTCTATGATGACGTCCTCCGAGAGGAGGAGCCGTGGATGTCGCGGCTGGGAGGATGTATGCACCGTCGTTCTGATCCACATATGTTCACCATGTCCCTCAGTGTATACGCCCTGCTTCGTTTGCCTCGGCATTAAACATCCACCTCATCCCACATCTATCGTCTTCGTTTTTCTCCCTTCATAGACGTACCATGGGTTCCGCCACCCACAGTTCTGTCGCTATCATAGTTGTCACCAACCGTCTTCGAGTTCGCTCCCTGTGATATCTCAATGATGTATCCACGGCAACCCGCTGCCGAAGCACTGGGCCGCCAATTATATGGTTGTTTCGCCGGGCCCTATCTTCTGCATTCCTCCAAACTTTGCCGGCATTTCTGGCGCGCCGTATGTTTGATGAAGCAGCAGCTGGCGAGGTGAAATATAACAAGGGATGGGAATTATGCAGGAGGATGATGGGAAGCTGCCCACAGACGACATCGATGCATGTTGGTACAATGAACAAATCATGCCTCGTCAATATATGCCGAGATGCGGGATACCGTGATCTCTTGCATTCGGCGTGCGCTTCAGTTGTATACCCCGGCTGCTGCTGTGTCGTCCGTAGCTAATTTTGGATACCCCGGCATCCATTCTCGTCAATCGAGGAGCTCGTTCTGGACTTGCCTCTGTCGCAGGATATGCTTCAACAGCTGTTACGCCTGATGCCTTTCTTTCTTGTGCTTTGGAGTTCTTGTATCGTCTCTAAATCTAATGAGATGTCCCTAACTATGTTTCTCTCGTATCTGTCGTAGAAGTGGTCCGATTAACTTGCAATTCTCATAGGTGTCGCTATTCGCAGCCAAGATTGTCATAATCTGTGTGCGGAACATATATCTGTTGAGGATGAGTCTCCCAACGTCGCTGAGGCTTTGGATCACCTATGTTTCACACTCGTCTCTTTATCCTGATGACGACACTCATCGCTGATACCTTTTTTATTCTCACTGTATGCGGTCAGATCGATGCCGGATTATCGGTTCCTGGTACTTCGTGATGGCTCTTTCGGACTCCCTTCTAGTATGTACATGTACGGATCTTCATATTGAATAATATTGGCCATGTGTTTAGCTAGACTGCCCTATGCAGCCACATATTTGAGTGAACAAAAACCATGCTTATAGCCTGATATTAATAGAGCAAACGGACGAATATCTCGAATTTTTGGCTGGCTTAATTTGGGTTTACTCACGAAGGCTTGGCTATGGGGAGCACAACAGTGTAACGTGGCATAATACCAAAATTCAGATCACGATTGTCCATTTATAGACAGGGAATTGAACCACGAAATATCGTCTAGATGTGAACACGATACCATTGTCCGTTACACATTATATGAATGATTTCTTTGTAACTCTCTGTACCCAGGAGCGAAAAATATATCACTGTCTCTTCTTTGGTGTAAAGTTCGTGTAGAAGAAGAATGAAAGGACAGGACATCGGATCGAGCTAGGAATTGCTGAAGATGCTCTCCTTCCGATGCCACTATCACCGGACTCTTGTCGTCCCTTGCTCAAGGTTTCTTCGACACCTCTAGATTCAAGATTTACTGCGGATGACCGTCACTGTAGCCTGAGGATGGTCTTCGTTGTCGGTATCCTGCTCATACTGTACTATTTCGTTCAAATCGAACGTCACACGTCACGGAGGCCCCGTTCAAGTACGAAAAACTACTGTTGGTCACGCATCATGAGAGGCTCGTTCGAATTGATTTCGCGCCCCATCACGAGTTCATAACCAAAAAATTTCCCTAACGAAGCTATAACTGGACTAAAATTTGAAAATTTCGCTAGAAATACTTCCCTTTTCGATATCTGGTGTAGAATGTTCCACATTTTCGTCGTAAAGCTGTACAATTGAAGCTGACTCCGAAATTTGAGGTTCGAATATTTTCGTCCGTCACACATCCTCGATGCCCCCCGTTCGAGCGTTCGAATTGGTCCAAACGTGTCACGCATCACACCAAGGTTCGAATTGAACGACATAGTACACTACTCTGTCTCTGACCAATCTTTGATATCACTCTTTCTAGTATTCCTTTCCAATTCACGAGAAGGGTGTGCTCATTTTCGGAGTTTGAGATATTAAAAGTCAATTAAGACATCACCACATATCTATAGATGGCTCGATAACAATTTGGGAGTACAACGTTGGTGATATTCGTCTGGGCTTGCTATCTATTATGGGTCCTTCAGTCGTATTGTGCACTGGCATCTTAGACCAATACCTCTGCGATCGCACCTACCCATGACTCTCTGTCTATTTTCGGTCTTGCGCTCTATGTCCACTTCCCCAGTGGTTGGACGAGCGCCCTTATCCCTTATTATTGGATACTCCTCTATCACTTTCTCGTCCCTTTCACCTCACTTTGTCCGTGGCACTTGTGCTAAGGCGGCAGAGTATACTGACAGGCTATAGGTTTGGCTTTGATCAGGAGAATGTACTTGCTTTGAAATTTGTAGGATTAGTGGTGGAAAGGCTAACACTACCGGTCGTCTTCTATGTGACGACTTTAAGGGTTTGATTCCCCAATCCTGAATAAGTCGAGAAGTATGTTGCTTTTTGTGCAATTCATTTCCTCGACGCTGTTCAGTACTACATATGGCTTTCGGAAATCTGTACGATCAAGGAAGGTTCGTATGCTCATCTTTATTGTGCGCTCGGAAATTTAAATGTAGAACTAACACGATTTACGAGTCCAGAGTCCACTACTAGAGGTATCTCTGTGTGCCCGGGTTATGTAATGGTTAACATCGTCACTCTTGGTGCAGCTCGGGGTTCTATTCCCTCTGTCTGCAATTCCCCCTCATTATGTGTCGAGCATCAACTTCTTTTCTTTTCTTGATTAGATAATAGTCATGGGAAAGGAAAGAGCTCCGCCTTTATTTCCTCCCTACAAGTACAAGTGATTGTTGGATAATGCAGTGTAGGGAATCAGGGGAGTTGGCGCATATATCATATATGAGACTCAGTCAAGGGGGCCATTGAAAAAATGGCACCGCTGATACATTAGGAAACACTTCAGTTTCGCTGGACAAGCATAGAGTACAGTGAACTAAAATCAACGCTCTAGTGTTGAAGCGCTGACCTCTGTAAAAAATTCATCCCATGTGCCAGAACCGACCGGGTCCTATGTTTTTCAGGGCTTTCGGAAGTAAGAAATTCCTCTATTGTCAATACGTTGGATGCCTAGCGAAGTGCGAGACCCGATTATCAGAGTGAATTCCAACATAGAGTGGATTTTGTCCATTCCTCTCGTGCCTCTGCCACCGCTCCTTTAAATTCTCGTCCTCGATTCCTCCGCCGAAGGGTACCGCATGATTTTTTTTTTTTGCTGCGAATGAAGATCTTGGATTGGGGGCACCGGTCTTTTTAGGGAGAAATGTACGTGGCGGGTCTTCTTTGATGCAGATGACCAGTCTTGATGCGAACAGCAGCCTACTCTTAGACCGTCCTATTCAATCTCTGTTGCGCACCCCGTGTTTCCTCATGTTAACGGATAGTAGGACGATCAATGATGGCAACGACTCGACACCCTGATTGAAGTTACTGAGAATGGACAACAGGAGACTGAAAGGGAGCGCCACGGAGTACGAATGCTAGGTTTTTTTGCTTTGGGTATGCTTCCCGTTCTTTCAGCATCTGGTAAACCCTAAATATTGATCAAATCCTTCCAGAAGTCACTAAGGTTTTAAGGACGTGTGCATTTTCAATACCGTAATCTGACTCCAGTGTTGCTTAGTGATCCTCGGGAGGCCTCATGCTCACATTTCCACTTTAGCATTGTTTCGACAATCGTTTCCTCTGTCCCATTTTCTATGACGATACCCTTCGAGAGGAAGGACCCGCATACGCTCACCAGTCTTGTTCACCACCCTTGGTGTAATGCACCGAGCTTCATTCGCGTGTACCATAAACATCCACCTCATCCTGCATCCGTTGTCGTCGGCTTTCGCCCTTGATAGACGCGCCATGAGTTCCGCGACGTGGACATTCTATCGCTCTCATAGTCATCACCGACCGTCTTCGCTCCCTGCGATATCATAATGACGTATCGACCTCAAGCCTCTGCCGAAGCACTGTGCCACGTAAGTCAGCGGATTGTATGGTCGTTTTGCTACACCCTATCTCCTAATTTAATTACCCTTTCGGCATTTCGGGCGCACCGCAGACTGGGTGACGTCCCAGCTGGCGAGGTCGAATACAACGAAGGATGGCTATGGCATCGGAAGGTGACGCCAGGTTGCCCGCAGATGATATCGATGTCGACGTCTCTAACCTCCTGTGTTTTTATCAGTGGCTTCGTGCTTTCTGTGAAATAACGAGGAACTAACACGAATATAACGAATCTTTGAACGTAGAAGATGCGGATTCTCAGGTTGCTTTCTGCAAATAATCAGTATTAATCAGTGCTCGAGGCGACGGATGACCCTGTTCTCTCGTAGAAAGGCCTCGATTAATTGAGGGAAATTGAATTGAAATCCAGTCTACTGAGAACCCAACAATGTCCTGTCGTTTACATCGTAACCACACTCGGATATGGTGTAATCGTATGGGCGTAATAGCGTGTAAAAAATCAGGTGGGCACAAGTTGACTTTCAGATCGCAAGTTATATCCAAGTGCGCAAGTTCGTGTCCTCCCACAAATCGAGTGACTTTCTACTATGGCGATATACACATCAGCTTCGGGTGCTATCATAGAGGTCAGGATAAGGTCTGGGGACCGGGTTCTGAGTAGGAACCGGTTACCGGAGCCGGGAGGACGATGCGGCCGACTTTGTTTTGTCCCTTAACACGAGTCTTGGCTCTGTGGGCCAACTGTGGGTCACTGCAGACCAAAGTTCTTCAGCGTATTCATTTACTTTACCTATTTATTCATCTCCGTTTCACGCGACAAATTTATAATCCTAGCTTTAAATGTTCTGCTGCCCATTACAGACTGTGAGCTGACGAGATATTGAGCTCAGTGAAACGCACTGAAAACGAATTTCTAATTTCTGGACAGTTAAAAGGTGTACGATAGGACCCACTGAACACCGTAGGTATTGTATTCCTTCTCAGAAATTTAGATTTTATACCGTACATAAATAATAATCAGTACGCGGCACGGAGATCTACATATCAGATGAAGTGCCCATCCGATCCCCAAAGTATAGCTGACAGCAAACTTGTGTAGAAGAACCCTTAACTTGCGGAGAATGTAAGCAAACCCGCACCCTAAAAACCAACTTGTGCCTGGAAAAAGTGCACTTGTGCATGTCCGATTTATTACACGCTATTACGCCCATATAATCGCTACATGGCTTGATCCCAGGTTCAATTCCTCATATCCGAATTTAGCCAAAGTGCAGCACCTTTTTATATTTTCGGTCTGGACTTGCAAAGTAAATCGAGTATGTCGTGATCAAAAGTGTACTAGAACGAAAACTACCGGGATCTATGAGTGCAAGGCCCATCGATCGCCGTACTCAATCACTGTGATGTGTCCACATTAACCCGCCGCCAGTGAACTTTTTCGTGTCTGTTAATGGTCATTTTTCCAGATCTGATCTGCTCAAGGTCTTTCCGTCAGGCTACAGCCTTACGGATGATCCAAGAGCGCGGTGAAGGCTCACAAGTGGCAAGCGCAATGAACTTGTCTGTATTTCTAGCATGATACAAAATTACCAGATCCAACAAAGACAAAGAAAATCTCGGATATGGGGATTTGAACCTTGAGCATCCCATGATTAACCGTTTCACCATATCCGAGCTTCTGTTTCATGGTCTGTTCAACCAAATAAGAAAATTTTGTCGCCACCGTGTTATCGGGCACGCTATAGCCTATGAGTGTAATCAGATATAGTATAGATGCGAGCATGGTTCTATCTCATTATGGGTTCGATTCCCGTATTCTGATCTAAATGATCGTTGTGAACTTTTTATGCCCCGGTGGTAGTTCCTTCATGAGGGCGTATAATTACTGTCGAGGACCAAAGCTGAATGAACTCACCTTGTACTTTTTAATCGAGTTATGGAGCAGATCGAGGTTGTCAGTAATTGGATAGAAGATTATGCCCTGTTGGCAAAGGTTAGCTACCCTAGACTTATCTCTGGCTGAAATCCATTGGAGACAAGTGGTAGCCTCGAATTCTGAGAATAATTTGCGTTTCCTGTGTGTGAGTAGCGAACGTGACGAGTGAACGTACGGGTACCGCGGATCAGTGGTGTAATTTACGGTATCTCGGAGTTCAATTCTCTGTTACTACCATGTGTTCGCGTTGAATTTTTGAACCTCGTGTTCATCCTAGAGTTCACGCACCTGTTTTTGTTACAAAGGATGTCTGAGAGCGAATTATAAAAACAATTCTATCATAGAGTAGATTTTTGGCTGGCAGAGACGGAAAAGGACGGAAGCCGGATATTGCCGAAGATGCTCGCCTTCTGCCATCATTGCCAGTTGCACCCTCTCCTACCTCTGCCATCGCTTCTTTCCCCTAGCCTCCCTGATTCCTCCACTGAAGGGTTCCGCATAATCTTTCCCCGGGCGAATGAAGGTCTTGGATTGGACGCATCCTTATCTCTTTGGGTGACATGTACGTGGCGAGGTTTTTTTATGACCGGTCTTGATTCTAACAGTAGCCAACTCCCAGACCGTTTATTCATTCTGTGCTGTACATTCCGTGCGTCCGTGTCCTCAAGGATATACGACATATTATTATAAAGGACGACCAATGACAGCAAGAACTAGCCGCCACGATTCAAGGCACCGAGAATGAACAAAAGGAGATTGAAAGGGAGCGCCACGGAGTACCAGTGCTAAGATGTTTTTTCTTGTAGGTATCTTCTTTTCAGCATTCGGCCAACCCTAGATCTAGATCCTTCCCGAAGTCTCCTGGGCTCTAAGGACACGCGCACTTTGAATGTTGCAATCTGACCCCACCTCGCCGTCAAAGAGAGCACTACTCTCAGCAATCTATCACGACTACGCTCGATAAGGGTTCCGGCCCGGGGACGTACGACGAGGAGATAGTGTTTCTTGTGGCGCTCATTGAGATTTGTGAGCGCGTTCAAACTGGTTTCGCGTGCCGCAGGTGAGTCATCGGTGTGCTTTGTGATCTTTCCTGAAGCCGACAGTTCCAATCTAGGACTGTCTCGACTATCTTCTCGTTTCTGTTTGCTATTGTGACGCTCTTTGAGAGGAGCAACCGTGGACGACAGGAGGACGCGTGCGCCGTCACTCTGACGCACGGGTGCGGGCCCACATATGTTAACCTGCGTCATTCACTATCATACTGTCCCTCAGTGGATGTGCCCAGCTTCATTCTCCCTGCAGTAAACATCCACCTCATCCGACATCCATTGCCCTCGTTTCTCTCCTCAATAGACGCGCCAAGGATTCCGCCACCACCATCGATTTTCGCGGTTTGCTCTCTGGGCCTAAATTCTCGCCTCGTCAGATTTGAATAGCCTCTCCGTGTGCTGCAAGACGTTGCATATAGCCCTGAGAGTGCTTACTTTGATGGATGGCTCGCAGATTGCCCGGATGGCCCCCGATTCGAAACTTTGGTGGCTGTCTCCTCGCCAGGAACTCGGGCTTGGAAGTTGGAAGTGTTCGTGGCCTAAGTCTGATGCCTCTGCCTTTGGTAGACGAGCCGGTTACAGCGATGCTGCACTCGTGCCCTAATCTTTTGATCTTGGGTCAACGCTATGTGCGCACCAGTCACGCCGTGATAGTCATTTATGACATTCTTCTTGTCGCAATTGCCCTCACGCTCTGCGCTGAGGTGTATATATTTAGCATTGCTCTACCGTCTCTGCTGCGCAGTGCGCAGATTGCACTGTCTACAGGCGCGCTGGTTGGATGACCATTATTTTTAAGGTTCTGTCCTCCCGTCGGCTGTATCCGGGTGCCTTAAGCCTGCTTTTTATCTCAATTTCACACTGTCTGTGCTAGGGCTGTGACGCTGTACCTTGCGGGGACATGTCCGTATCAGTGAGGCCAGATATGTGTTCGGTCCCGTAGCATAGTGTATTATGACGGTATATAGGTAGTACACATGTAGTACGGACTCTGGTCCGTTTCCTTCTCAGGGACATTTGATCAGAATAAAAACCACCACGACCGCCATCCAGCCTGTTCTATGATCTCATCGTCGTCACCGACCGTCTTCACTCATTGTGATATCCGAATGACATATCCACGTCAAGGCGCTGCCAGAGCACTGTGCTGTCGATTGTATGGTCGTTTTCCCGGGCCTTTTCTCTTGCACTCCTAATAATTATATCGGCATTTCTGGTGCGCGGTATGCTTGATGACGTGTCAGCTGGTGAGGGATATGCAACAAGTGATGAGAATAGCGTCGGAGGATGACACGAGGCTGCACGCAGATGATGTCGACGTCGATGTCTCTCTTATCCCGCATTTTTCTTCTAGAGTGGGAGTGCCCCACGAGGAACCACCATGAATATAACGAAGCTTTGAAAGTAAATGATGCAGATTCTACAGTTGCCTTCTTCAAACAATCAGTATTATTTAATGCCAGAGGCGGTGGATGACTGCGTTCTCGAATACAACCAAAGCCCAAGAATAGCCTCCATTTATGATTAAGATAAATCAAATCTAAGCCCAGTGTACTGACAACCCAACTTGTCCCTATCATCTACACTAGGATATGGTGTAATTGCGAGACAGCTTACCCCTGGTTCAATTTCCCATATCTGAATTCATCCTCGTGCTTATCGGTTTTTTTGGCGTTCTTGGTCTGGACTTGGCATCAAAGGTAAATCGAAGACTTTATGGTTATTTTATATCTTCGAGCGACATATGGCAATTGAAAAGGGGCAAGGGATGGTGAGCGCAAGGCCCATCGACGGTCGTCCTCATTCCCTTGTGGTGTGTCCACATCAACCCGCTGCTAAGAACCTTGCTGCGTCCGTCGAGATACCTTATCTACTCAACATACCTCCGTCGCTTTGCATATACCTTGTGTTTTGTTTCTCTTGAAGACTTCATATCCCCGGTTCTCCGTTGATACAGAAATTGGCAGGGCCAAAACGGTATGCTTGGCAACGACTCCAATTTCGGATATGGGGACTGAACCTTAAGCTTAAGCATCCATGATTAGCTGTTTTACCATATCAGAACTGAAGTTTAGGAGTGGAACAAAGTACATGGATTTATGAGAGCTGCGTAAAATATGTTTGTCCTTATCGGTTGGAATTTTTGATTGGGCTTGTGGAGAAGGCGTGCAGATGGATCACAGATCGCTTCTTATGATACGGAGGATAGAACAAGTCTGTCAGGGGTATGAACGCAACGAGATATAGTATAACTAGTCACATAGCCATATCCCATTGCAGGATCGATTCCCGCATTCTAGTCTAACAAAGCGACATCCTGATGAATCTATTCCCCAGAACTAGTTCCCTCCAGATCACGTATAGATTCTGTCAAGGACAAAAGTTGAATAAATTCGCCTTGTCATTTTTTTCATCGTTGAAGCTATTGCTAGTTGCACAAATTATTATGCTATGTCGGCAAAAGGTTGGTCACCCTATACTTCTGGCTGAAATACAGGGAGCCAAGTCAAATTCATACATTGGAGATAGGTAGTGACCGGAATGAAGCAAGTAGGCATCACGGCTCAGTGGTGTGGTTTACGATTACTCAGAGTTCGATTCTCTGTCACTACTTTAACGGACAAGAGGTAGCCCTTTTTAAACTCAAGGGAAACGCAAAGTTCACGCACGAAAATGCAGTAAGTTACCGTTGCTTATGTGAAACCCAAGGATACAGAGTCATATACCAATGCGGCATGACCAAGCGTCTTAGTAATGATTTTTAAATTTTGACAATATTGCAATATTGGGGCTGTATTTGTCCACTTGGATAGCATGACGAAGAGTTTTTCGCAGTGTCTTGCTGCCATAGAGGTGAATTCGAAGTTCAAGTTATACTATCTGCCTGGCTTAAGTTATACTTTCGTACTACTATATAGTGGCAATCGGTTACGCACCGCGCCGGTCTCCTGTTGCACCCCAGTAAAAGAGCACGGTCCGAATTTAACAAGGAACTGAGGTCTCGCTGTCACCCTACACAAAATACTCAGGTCGCGAAAAGGGAGATATACATAGCCCGTACTTTGGACATTGGACTGTGCAATGACACCAAGATTGTTAGATGTCCGGGTCGGGTGATTTGACGGATCATACCATTTTTACCCGAATTCACAGAGTTCTCTTCCTTATGAAGAAGGCTCATCCACCGATGGCGATAGAAGGTATTCTAGGAACAAACATCGAACCACAATGATGGCGGTCTGATCCAACAACTGATCCGTGTACACAGCCACAACACCCTTCTTTTCTCAACCGCCACGTTGGTTACCCATGCCGTTATGTCCACCACTCGTGCGACACTCCGCTTGTTTCCTCGGCTGTCGAGAAGCCTGAGTCGAATGATAGTGGGACGCTGGTTGTGGAACGCAGTATGATCGAGACGAGCTAATCTGAGCAGGATCTGGTGAGCGCACTGGCTGCTTGGGTGGTCGATGACCGCTGATTTAGGATATTCTGAAGGCGGCGCGTATGTGTCCGTTGACTATGTAGGCGGCACTTGACGACATCGGCACTACCAATCCGTTGCGGAGCGGGTGCAATGTTACGTTGGTTAAGTATTTACGATCCGGTGAACTTCCTAATGCATCGGATGCTGAGATATCCTTCCCTGCAACCCTCTGGAACGGGTCGGGTGTTTTTAAAACGAATGTATCTACACACGCTATGGGGGTAGTATCTTGCTTTCGCGTAACTCAATGATAGCCTGATCCGGAGCTTTTGATGTTGTAATATCGTATCGTAAATGGATGTTACAGGCTGTCTTTTCCATCGCCATAGATATCATGAGCGCCTTCCTTTCATTCGAGGGGCGAAATGTTATATTTAGCATCAACACCGGACTTTGCTGACGCGAGACAATGGATGGAAGATTTGATGAAAATGATTTTCCTTCCAAAAGGAAGAGGGACTGACGCAGTGACTGGGAATTAGACCGACGGCTACTGCAGCTGGACTGTTGAACCACTGTGGTGCCTTTTATTGTCGTGAGCGCTAAGTGAAGGGTATAGGAAAACGAAACTCATATGTAGCACGAGTTCGAGTTCAGAAAAGCTACATGGTGCTAAGGTACCATTATTGAAGTATATCGTTGGTACTAAGGATAGCTCTGCCAGAGTCTTGTGGTGCGAACTTCGAAGACTGAAAAGTCTTCGGAAGAAAAAGATTGTCATCGACTTTGTTGCTGGAAAGAAGATTTCATAAGAACACCATGAGCTATATGTTCGTTGATGACGTCGGAAGGATAGATGTTGAATAAATAAGCGGAAAAGGACTGTACACCTGACCGACCCGGATATCGATGAAGATACTCGCCTTCTCGCACACTCGCCGCCATTAGTACTACAAGGACTCTCGTTGGAACCGTCTCGTTACGTCCAAGAGAGAGAATGGATGGGATGGTGCAAAGGTAAGCTACGAACGGAGCGAATGTACGGCGAAACCTCCCAGACCTGCCCTAGAGCCCACGGGGTCACGGAGGAACCAGATCGGACCAAGGCTCCCATTGTCGTCCCTGTCTTCTTACCTCTTCCTTCGCTTCTCAAAATATGACTGTGCTGCTTGATATCTCCCCACGAGCCAAGGTTTCGAACTGAGGGCGTCGTTTCCATTGGGGAAACATTATGTGTCAGTTTTTTTCGAGTGCTAGACTTGATACTGACAGCAACCGCCCATCAGACTACGTAGCATCTGAAAGGAGCCTGCAAGATTCAGCATCTTTCTTCGCATGCTTCGGGACTCGCTCTCTATAGACGAACAACAGTCAAGGCACATTATTTGAGATTAACGGTGCTTCAAACGGTGGTTCACGGCGAGCGTTACGGAGGATGGGGGCACATAGAATTCTGCGTTATCCAGATGCGTGAGTGCGTTAGCTTGCGTTCTCGCACCTGCGTTTCCATTTGCGTTCATACGCATGCGTTTCTATAAATAGCAGTTGCGTTAGTTGAGATGCGTTTGCGTTCGTATGTGTGACATCATCTGCGTGCGTGACACAAATAGAAAATGGGAACCCCACAGCGTGTACCATATTAATTCTAGCTTATAAGAATGTCTCTAAGGTTATTTTATACCATTGGGATACTCGAAAAAGTATCTACTCCAGCTACATAGCCTTTCGTGTTCTTAAACCAGGCAATCCAATTTGAATGAATTCGGAATGATATTTTCTTTGTATTGACGAAACTTTGAAGGGTTTGAAAGTCCTGCAGAATCACCTATCTCTTTAGCAATCATACCTAGACTATACATCTCATGGTCAAGCTGATTCGGTGCAAGGAGTGACGAAAAAGAATGGAACGCGTCAACTCTCGTCGCGTTTGATGGACTCGATCAACTTTTGATAGGAGTCCGTCGCTCGTCGACCATGCAGCCACGCTCCGCGCAACCACCCAGCCATGCAGGCTACCATGCCTAATTCTTATTTCCCTTCATATTGCATACCCTTCTTTTTGCAGTAGTATCTCGTGTCTACTTTCGTTAGTATGTCAGTTTGTCTCTCCCTTGCCATTGCCTCTAATTTTTCCGCAGATACGTACCAAGTTCATACAGGATAGCACCGAATAAATTGATATCGTGATACATTCATATACTTTGCCAGGCCAACCTGCATACTATCGTGATCAACATTATTCGATATCCAATATTCCGCCTCGTTTTTCAAATCATGCCAGAAATCATGCCACGGTGGGAGTCCGTCGCTCCGATACCTTACCACAAAACTTTCATGAGTACTATCGTGAGTCTCAGTGGCATTCTTGAATGACACTACTCTAATGTACCTTTAACAGAAAAAAATCAAGCGCGCCATAGCTACCTGGCTTCTGGAAACTGACTCCGAGTCTGAGGACATAGACCACGAGGAGAACCAGTCTGCTGCTCCTAGTACTGAGGACACGCTGCCGACAGCAGTACCTAACCTCGACAGAATTGTTCCTATTTATAGTCATAAAACTGGTACGTCCTTTTAAACTGATCCATCATCTAGAAAATTATTAACTTATTCCGTTGATTAGGGGCCGTCATTAGAGATGTTAGTCATGCCCAAAGTAACCCTTCAGCAGAGGCTTCGCATACAGGAATTAATCCACGCACTCCTGTACCGCCCTATCAGCATAGAAATAGTGGCCCTGTCCGTTTCCAAGGACCATCTGCAGACCTTTCGACCTCGGATCAGAAGAATGCACTCCCCTTATCCACAGCTCGTCTACAAGGAATCAAACGCCCCACTCTAGAGCTATCAAAGGAAAATGTTCCCCACGGCTTCACTCGCTGGCCTGACATTGATCTTTCGGATCCTGTACCGTTGACTGTGTATATACCCCTCGAAACACAGCCAGAACCGGAGGCACGGCGAGGGATTGATGATGGTGTGGTATTCACCACTCTATCGAACTTTCCTGGTGGCTGGAACGGCTGGCCATCAGGCCTCTTTGCAATAGATGTATCATTCGAAGACTTCAAACAAACCAAGAAGCTACAAGTGAATTGGGCAATGCGTAATAATGGTGGTGATCCTGAAGGGTCTGAGACGGCTTCGACGATTCGCGATGGCAAGATCAGCAACAGACGATGTCTCGGCGTCCTTCGCTGCGAGAATCCAGAATGTAAAGTGGTCTGTCGTCCTGGAACCAGTCCAGGAGTTCGGGATAAGCAACTCGAGCAGCCATGCCGTTGCGGATATGAACTGAAGCATTTCGATTGCCCATCACGATCATTCCAATTGTCGTGAGCGAAGTCGGACTGAATTTCTACTACAGGCGGGGGCAGAATTTGATACAGAAGAGCTTGCGCAATGGCATAGAGCAGAATTAGAGAAGGAAGAAGAGAGGATGCGAGCACATGAGGTAACCTGTCCAAAACCCAGGATGCTGTCTCGCCATGCAGGAAAGCGCCGAGCCCTGGATGATACTCTGGCTGAACCGAGTGCTGTGAGGCCTGGTAGTCCTGACAAAGATACCGCGCCACCTACTAAACGCAGTCGCAGGAAATTAACGGACGGTACAGATCCTGACTTGTAGACAAAAGAGAAGCCTTGTAGTTGATATTTATGATATTTGAGCGTGTGCTCCTTTGATCACTTGATATCTTAGGTATCTGGTTTATAAGGGAGATTGATCAGAGACTGTGCGACGACGAAACACCCGTTTCTCAAAGTAAACTACGTTAAACTTGAGTTAAACGCAGATGTGACAGACTTGTCACACATCTGCGTTCGCTGCGTTCTTTTCATAACGCGTGCGTTCTTATCTTGTTACATGCGTGGGATGTCTTACCGTTTGCGTTGGTACACGAACGCATGCGTGGAATGCTATAACGTATGCGTTCACATATGAACGCATGCGTGAACAAAGCTAACGCATGCGTTCAAGATGTAAACGCAGAAATCTCAAAGTGCGTGAAGTGCGTGACATGCGTTCACTGTCGTTGGCATGTGTAGGCCTTTTTTAGCATTACTTCGCCATTGGAGCATCCTCTGTGGTCTTGTAAATACATAATTCGATGTCCACTAAGGCTCAAAGACACATCATAGCACTCTTAGGTACTTGTCAACTTGGTATGATCGAGTACACTGTCAGGAAATCAAGATATTTTGGTAAGGCTCAGTAATTCAAATTCTCACTCGCATTCATGTATAATTTCACGCAGACATAGCGACGTACACGCACTTATGTAAACGCAAATGAACGCATCCAAACCCGTGAGAAACGCAGATGAACGCATCCACGCAGCACGCAAACGCAGAATTCTCTTGGCCCGGAGGATGGTCCTAGCATTGTCTCTTGTAGGTACGATTCCCACTTTCTGTAGCCAGGTGACCCTTGACATCCGTTTCTAGTATTTATTTGCAGGCGAGAAGGGCCTGCCTATTTTCGACTTTGCGATACCAGCTCTCAATCTGATGCCAATCTCACTGCCAAGGTTCCCAAGAAACGTTGACAAACTGCTGGTTGCCTATCCACATCTCATATTTCCATACAGTACGTGAACTTAGTTTGTTTCCTAAAGCATTGAAATCCAAGACAGACCTCCATTGAACTCAAGATCCGACATGAGGCCAACACTAATAAATGAGTCGTTAGGTTGATCGTCCACTCGGGCAGTGACCAAGGGAAAACATGCTTTCCATTCTCCATCCAGATCCTGCAGAGAAGTTGTATCTAAAAAGTCTAAGAGTGCTAAAGGAATCAAAACGCCCCTCGAATGAAAGGAAGGCGCTCATGATATCTATGGCGACGGAAAAGACAGCCTGTAACATCCATTTACGATACGATATTACAACATCAAAAGCTCCGGATCAGGCTATCATTGAGTTACGCGAAAGCAAGATACTACCCCCATAGCGTGTGTAGATACATTCGTTTTAAAAACACCCGACCCGTTCCAGAGGGTTGCAGGGAAGGATATCTCAGCATCCGATGCATTAGGAAGTTCACCGGATCGTAAATACTTAACCAACGTAACATTGCACCCGCTCCGCAACGGATTGGTAGTGCCGATGTCGGCAAGTGCCGCCTACATAGTCAACGGACACATACGCGCCGCCTTCAGAATATCCTAAATCAGCGGTCATCGACCACCCAAGCAGCCAGTGTGCTCACCAGATCCTGCTCAGATTAGCTCGTCTCGATCATACTGCGTTCCACAACCAGCGTCCCACTATCATTCGACTCAGGCTTCTCGACAGCCGAGGAAACAAGCGGAGTGTCGCACGAGTGGTGGACATAACGGCATGGATAACCATCACAAATTTGATGTTGAAAAGCGATGTGGCTTGTCCTACTTGCCAATGGATACCTGGGCCTTGAGACTTCTCGGCTGGTATCCTGACATATACTCAACGTTGAAGGGACGACTCAGCCATAAGCCTGGTATTGAACGGAAAAACAAGATGGAAGACGGCAAGCCGGTATCACCCAGCGAGTTTTATCCTCTTCCAGCAACCGAACGGATCGACCTTAGAATAGAATCGAAGAATACGTGCAAATAGATGCACTGGAGCACCATACGACGGAAAAAAGACCCTTTCCGACATTGGCGTCAGGCAAGCTGATATTCAGCGCTAACATTCCAAGTTGATCGGTTAACTAACAGCGGAATTTCGGCTGCACATAAGCCTTGCTAACTGAGGATCGCGGAGACGTTTCACATGCCCATTCAGGTGGCCTCTTCAACCTATGAGTGTACTTGCGGCTTGATAGAACGGATTGACATATGCTAGAGATGAGAGAGGAGCCTTTTAACTGAGATGAAGTACTGACAGTGACGAGCGTGCGTGATATCGTGTCATGAGCTTCAATCCCTTCTCCTTCGAAGAGCCCTCGAAGTGCGAAGTAAGATGAATGATATCACGGTCAAACAGTGGCTGACGTCATCGGATATCGAGCTGGCCGTAAATAGCAGAAAAAGGAACTGTACGAACTAAGTCAAGAGAAATCTCAATAGGGCGAGAGCGGAAACAGAACGTTATTGTTGTATGTATGAGAAGCCGGCCGGATGAGAATATCGGTCAGTAGCGGCTTGGAACTTTTTGGAATCAGGTTTTCCAGGACACAGGTGTTGCATAGGTGACATCTTACCGTGCATCATCTAATGAATCTAATGATATAGTACTGGTACGATTGTTTACGAGTCTTTCGAGATAAATGTCACTTATTCTGTGTCGAGTCAAACTGGTAAAAGGATTCAAAGCGTGCGATAGTTAGAGTTGTATGTCATGGACTCTCTCGCCGGCCCTGAAATCACTTTGTGAGCTAGTTCGGCCTTGCGACGTGAACGATCTTACGCAGAACAATCATTCGAGGAAAATAATAAGCGAGTAAAGCTATAGCAAAGCAAAAACAGCAATAAATACTAAAATACATGTGCTTCGGGTTCAAGATCCTACGCCAGATAGATAATTATGTACACCAGGGCCAATCAAATTTCTCACGCGGGACTCCAAGCGGTGAAGAGCGATGCGAAACCATCGACGTTGTCGTTCGCGCTGATGACACCCGCATTGTTGACGCTCAGTTGGTATGTGGTACCGACCGTAGCAAGGCTGTAGATGGTTACCGAAGATTTAGAATCGATGCTGACGATGTGCCTCTGACAGCTGCTTGAGTGCAAGCAGGTCTGAGAGTAGCTCTAGGGAAAGACCATCAATGTCAGAACCAGGTTAATTCATGACGGTAAGACTTACGGAGAAGAAGCTGTAGATTCCAGCGCCTACATATGTAATATTCAGTACAGTGCTTGGAGCATACAGAAGCTCACACACCAAACACTAGGATATTAGAGGACGTTGCCACTCTCAGTCCCAGGGCCATAGTAAATTCGCCTCCAAACGTGGGATCGTGATAATTGGAGTTGACGCTGAAAGGCGTGGGCGCCTGAGGCGAAGGCTGGAAGTACGGCTGATGATACATCATAACTGTTAAATGCGAGGTCCTCGTACACCACAAACCGCTTACCGTCTCAGTCTGAATCAACCCCATGTAGTGGTTCTGAGCGTTGACCAAATTGTACTGGTACAACACATGATGTTCGGCTGGTCAAAGGTTTCAATTTACAACATGCCGCCTTTCAATGCTTAGCATACATACAAGCTAAGATTTTGACCGTTAGCAGGAAAATAACCTATATGGAAGGAAAATGACCTACCAGTTCCAATCATCCACACCGGTCCTGCAGATTCGGACAAAATTCCACGACCAGAGTAAATCGATAGTTGCGGTTGTGCGATACCATTTACGTCAAGATCATGATCGGCAAGCCATACCCAGGTGCCCTTCACACAACAGCTAAGCATAAACAGAACTGTGAAAACCATTGAAAACTCACCTCAAGGTACGCTGTCGACCCAGGCGTTAAATGTAGACCAAGGAAGGCTGCGAAGCAATTATTGTATCCGCCAGCACCGCTTGATGGACAAGTTGAAGCTCCCAGACCGGTTCCAGCAGCTGGTATGACGTGAGCTTAGTTTGGAAGAATTCGTAGATGATACTCACTACCACCCAACCTGTATACGATATTTCAGCATCGTAATATCCGTTGTTTTTCAGGAACATACCTAATGTGAGAATCCCACATTCCTGTGCTTCCCTGAGAGGTTTCCTTGACATTCCATTCGACGACGATAGCGCCAGGTGCTAGATAGATCCTCTTAGTTATAGCGCGCGACTAGCTACAGATCGAAAACCATACCAGGAGCGATAGTCTAATTTGAGAAAAAGATATCAGTTACTGAGAATGGTTGCAATTGCCAGGACCTTACACTGAAAATTAGGTCCGAGATCTCAACTGTACCCTGAGAGCCTTGGGCACCGACCCGAACGACGACTTGGGGATTCGATTGATCCTGGAAGGCAGAACCTTTGCCGGCGATTACGGACCAAGCCTCGCCAACCATTTGTGCACCAGCAGGGATATTGAGCGTGCTGGAAACGATATATGTTCCGGCATCAAAGAAGATAATTTTGCAGCCAGCGTACTATAGTGAAGGTGTAACGTCACGATAGACCTCGATGACATCAACAACACATACCTGGTTGAATATGCTAGTAAGAGCAGCAGTGTCATCCGTCTTCCCATCGCCAATAGCACCGTGATCCTTCACGCTGACAATTTGGGAGGTAGCATAATCAGCATACTGAGGTCGCGTCTTTCCGAAAATGAATCCGCTTCCGTCCAGCAATGACGCCGGCTTGACGGTCGACACGATGTTGTTCCGAAGGAACCTTCCCGTTGGATTAGTTCCAGTATAGACGTTTCCTTGTCCCCAAGAGTTGATCTTCATCGTTCCTCCTGCAAGAACGACTGCCCCGCCAACAACACCAACAGCAGTGGGAACGTTGTTCAGTTGGACATTGTTGAGGACGATCGATCCAGCAAAGGAGTTGCTAGTGGTCGACGTTCGAACGAAGATGGGAGTGTTGGTAACAACTGTGTCGATGATGGCTTCGCCTCCGACCGTCTGCGTGGTCTCCGTCAACCCACCTGTAAGCAAGTCGAACCCAACTTGGCAGTTGTTAATCGTGACACGCTGGAATGTCCAACCCCAATTCCAGTGACTAAACACAGCAGTCTGAGCGTTGTTGACGGTGATATTTCGGACAGTGAATCTGATTGGAACTGAGTTGTCCGAAATTTCTAAAGAGTGGGACTGACTTACTGCTGGTTTCCGACCCACATACCGAATTTACCACCAGTGAACACGAGGTCTCCCATGTAACCTCCGCTATAAGAGCTATGGTTATATCTCGGCAGTAGTCATGCAAAAATGAAGACAGACCTTCCATTCTCCATCCAGATACCCTATAATGTATGATCAGAATGAAATTCTAACCACATGCGACGGAATTTTACTCACTTGATGTGCCGTATTGGGTGCCTGAGACATGATGAAATGAATATTCGCCAAGCTGGTGGCTTGGGCCACCTGCCAATGGATACCGGTACCAGTACTCGTGGCGGGCATCCTAGAAATTCGCTAAGAAACCACAAAGACGAATGTTTTGTACTCACCGAGAAACATCAATGACGAAGTTCCTAACTGTTCGGAAGCTACAAAACGACGGTCTTTCAGCTACAACTGAGATAGCATGCAAGGGATCACGCACAAGTTGTTCTGGTTCGTATACCATTGAGAACCACCACCTCCATTGAGGTAAGGGTCCGCATCTAGAGTAATGATAAAATTAGAACTCAGTCAAAAAACTAAGAATAAATCTTGACGCGTACCGATGACAGCCATTCCTGAGAAAGAGGGTGCCGCAAGGAGGGTCGGCGGATGTTTGGCATCTCCGACAAGCTCTGTGTAGTAGTACGCAATGATCGGGCTAGAAACTAGGTATGTGCTACAAGGCTGGTTTAACAATTGATCAAAAATAATAACATTATGAGCGCGTACCCTTGCGGAAAGTACACGACGGCGGGTGTAACTCTGTGATGAAGTCATATTTGGCACATAGTTTTTTTTTTTTTTTTTTTTGCAGAGAAGCACGTACGTCGAAGATGCGCAAGTTCCTTCGCCGCATCGGTTACCACTGCTGATCGCGGCGCTGCACAAGAGAGATTAGACAACGTCACCCATTAAGATTTTTCTGAAGGCGTACTTGATGGCAGCGGTATCGTCGGTAACCTAATAAGGGACCAAACGCGATGAGTTTGGCGCTGGGTTTTGGCAGAGGCGACTTACTCCATTTCCAACTGCCCCAAAGTCCTTGACATTCCGGAAAACTTTGTATGAACCTGGGTTAGAATTGAACGCAGAGGTGCCTTGGTGTTTGATGTTCTGAAGCCAGTAGGGGTCGGAGGGAGCGGCAGTCCCAGATGTGAGAGGAGAAGAGCAAGTAGTCCCCAGGGCGGAGACAAATGTGACGAAGTAACTGAGAGCTACGATCAAGAAGAGCCTGTAGGACTTGGGCGCCATGGTGAAGGAACTAGGGGATCTAGCGATGAAGACATTACATGGCATCCAGATTTTATACTGCCCAGTATATCCCGAAGACTGAACACGCAGGCATTCGCGTCCGCCCCTCTCGAACTGCCGCGGTCAATAAAGACCACATTGACTCGCTTCTCAGACATCTGCACGCCCTCCTCGTGGTATCGACATTCGCTGGCATAGCTCGATGGGGCTTTCATGCTTCAAAAATTGGGAGATCATCAGGATTTGGTAGGTCTGGAATGGAATTCCCTTGGGACGCCAAAAGTGTGGTACCCAGTTTTCTTGATCATATGAAGCGCTCGTGATAATTCGATATTCCTTGGCGCCCCACTACAATACCGGCGTTCGAAACGAAACCCCTGATGCAACTTGTTATGGGCATACTATCGGACAGAGAGGTGTAGCATCCTGTGACTGTCATCCACGCTCGTTTAAGTCCACGTGAGGGAACCGAGTTTCCGTGTGGCAGCGTGAGGGAGAAGTCCCGGTCGTGACGCAGCTATAGTGACGAGGCGACAGCTAGCGAGAGCATCCCCAGGATCCCAACTTGTTCTATGATAGGTCACAGCTGGGTTCTAGTGTGCAATACAGTCGACCGCAGACACAGCAACGGGTCGGATTTACTGGGGTATAAAGTCATAGAACCGGTATCACGTTGGTTCCAGCGGCATCATGGTGTCCCATGTAGGTAACTGTACATACAGTTTGATAGAGCAGCGACCTCATGAGCCGTTTCGGTCCTCATCCGAGTCCAGGCATAGACTTCAAAAATAAACCATGGCTACACCTTGATGCAAATCATGAGATAGTAAGGTACGTGCAAGGGGAACGGATGCTTACTGGAGATCTCCTGTGCAAAATGAACTCGGACAAGGTGGCAGTGATGGTAATGCTCCGTGGGACCACCTACCTCCGACTCAGGAGAGTACGTGCCAAGCTCTCAAATCGTCTATCACGAGTCCTCTGCCCACAAGGATATCGAACTAAAGATTCCCGGCAAGTCACGGTAGCCTTTCGCTGTCAAATTGGTCTGATAGCCGGTGGTGAATTTCCGTGGAAAGAATTGTCAATGGTCGACATTTTGACATGAGAAGGCTCGGGCTCCAACATGGATCCACAAAGTATGAAGAACACCGAAATGCAAAGCATGCGCAAGCATATAGCCTTGAATAGCAGCTTGGGGTAATCGAAAGATAACTCCGCGGCATCAGGTCGGTCAACGTGCCAAGAATCAACAACGGTCCGGGCACCCGCTGCTACGTGGCTTATTTCTCACCAACACCGTATACGGTGCATCGGATTCTAATTAACTTCCGTGAATCCGATGTGTCGAATTATCAACAGAAAGTGCGTGGACATGAATATGAACGTCGCGTGTCTCGTCACCAGTGGACACGTACCACATGCCTCGAACTATTTCCTTATCACGCCGCTAGCCTACCTAATGCGCACTTGTGAGCGTCGAATTTCTGTGTACAAATCTTGCCGGCAGGTGCCACCAACTCTGCTTGTCTGGCGAGGGAAGATCATCTCTGAAACGTCGCTTCCACAGCCAAACTCTACTCGTCAGGCGTTAGGCTCCAGCTCCATACTCAGTACTACTCAGTAATTAACTGAGATCTGACGAGAATAGTCCCAAATTTATGTAAAGATGCTTCTTCATTCATTTTTAGTCGCCTTAGCCTAGAATGTGCGTGGAAGTCCAATTTAGCCGGCGTTTTGCATGCTATAAGTGTTGTGAGAAATAAATTGTTGATTATCGATTGAGAAAAGCCTCAGAACTCGCGTCACCATCACAAAAATCGGTATAAGTTCCAAAGGCACCTTGATTTGTGCGTAGATTGACAGTTCAAATCATGCAAGGCTTGTACGAAACGCGATGAAATCCGCTGAAACATTTTTAGAACATGTGAGAAACAGTAGTAATCTTAGAAAACATAGATGCGGTTGGAATAAGGTTTGATATTCAAGATCAAATCGAAGCTCGTTTATAATGAAGTCTGTATTACCCGCATGTGTCGAGTACGGACACGACTCTCATGAACATCCTTACTCCGATAGTCTGGCTCTCATCACCACGGAGGTTCAATAATCCACGTTGCCCCATGTTAGAATAGACACCGGAGTCACTTTTACTGAGAAAACGCTCCGTGTACTAGTGTGGCGTTGCTCAACATAAATGTTCATTTCCTCACGCGGACGAGGCCCAGGATTTCCATGAGATCTTTCCTAAGTTGATCAGAAGCTTATGGAAAGTATTGAAAAACTGTTTGATACATGGGAAGAGTTCAGTGAGTAACAGATGACGTCTGATAACAAAGAGACTCTGCTGAGATAGATCTTTTGGAAAAAAAGGAATGTCGCATAGAATATTCGGGAGCCTTGGCCTCGCCCGATACTGTAATCTGGAACAAATAGCTCTGGAGACATGTTGGCGAGGGAATACAAAGAGAGAAAATGCGTCACAGGCCAAGAAAAGAGTGCACTTTTGGTCAGCAAAGACGGAGAACGGATGGAGCCGGATATTGCCGAAGATGGTTCCCTTTTACCATCATCGACAGTTACGTTCGCCGTCCTTCCCTCTCGTACCTCTGACATTGTCTCTTTGAACTGGCAGCCCTGACTCCTCCATTGAAGGCTTTCTCGTAGTCTTCCTCCGGGCGAATGAAGGTGTTGGATTGGGCGCATCACTTCTGTGGGACACGCGTACGTGGCGGGGATTTTTGATTACCGGTCTTGATGCTAACAGCAGCCAACCGTCAGACTGTTCTGTGAAGCCTGCGCTGTGCGCTCTGTGCATCCTCGCTCTCAAGGATATACGAAGGAGGACCGGTGACATCAACGAATCGACGCCATGATTGAAGCACCGAGCACCAGTCTAGGATAGTCTATTGTTGTAGGTATGTCGCCCTTTTTCGCGTCCGGCTAAGCCTGACATCGCTCCTGCAGATATCTCTCGGGCTGTATTTGTTGCATAGCATTGAAGGGTGTACCCTCTTTCAATATCGCAATATGATCCAAACCGCTGTCAAGGGGACCGCTATTCTCAGCACTCTATCTTCAACACGCTCGATGGCTATTCAGGCGGGCGTACGACGAGGAGATAGAGTCACTGGTGGTGCTCATCTGGCTTTGTGAGTGCGTCCAATCTGGTTTCGTGTTCCAAGGTGAGTACTTCGTCAGTGTGTTTTGTAATCGTTCCTTAGGCTGATATTTCCGCTTTAGCCTTGTCTGGACGGTCATTTCCTAGTCTTCGTCTTCTATGGTGACACCTTTGGCAAGGAGGAACCGTCGATATTGAACGCAAAGGTGCCGAGGGCGCGCGTATGTTCACCCGCTTCGTTCACCATTATGCTCTGATACTGCATGCGTGCTGCCAAGATTTTTGAAGCTCATCTGACAACCAACAATTACCGGCACCGTATGTAAAATCCGACCATATAAGATTGTATGCGACCTGTGGTTCCCCCCGATAAAGGGGTTTTTTTTTCTTTCTTTCAGAATCCGGATAATCAGTGACTTAACAACCTTTTCCCAATACGACGGCGACACAAAGGACGGGTTTTCGGCCACTCCCAGAGAGACAAGTATTTTCGAAGATGTCAGTTCCGGGAGTCTAGATCTACATATATCGCAACACGATGTTCCAGAGGAGACTGTGCGGAAAATGACAAGTAAGGTGAGAGAATCTGTTGTGGTACCTGATCATCGACTAGAGTACAATCAGAAGTGGTTTAACGGCTAGCTAGGTCCTATCTTTTGCGGGTTCGATTCCCGCCTTCTGATTTGAGGGCCCAAACAATTTTCATTTTATGCCCGGTCTCATGTGCTGTTTGGTCCCTTTTTTCGGAGTGTTATCATTATATTTCTGCGATGATGTCTTAGAATTCGAGAATTATTGAATTCTTACAAGCATAAGTATGCACGTCTACAAAACATAGGTCTCCATACTTCCTTTAGAGAGGAAAGTGTGCGATCAATACCACAGTCGGGTAAGAGAAGCCTCTAGCGAAATGAAGGAGTCTATGAAGGATGAAGGATGATCGATGAAGATTCAAAGTCGCATTATTACTTACCAAAACATGTATTGAGTCAAACGCTTTTGAAGATATTAGGTTTGCGAGTCTGAATTCATTCAGAGTACGATTCCATCATTATCCCGATGGAAACATAGTTAGAAGTTCGAGAATAGACAGTGCAGAAATTCTTAAAGAAAGTAAACTCAGATCCTGCCTTTCAACCGTATCACGCAGTATCTGGATGTCCATAACAAACCATCCAGCGATGAGATCTGAGAATTGAACCTTGGGGCTATCAATTATAGTAGAGCGAATAGGGCTTACATGTACTTCCATGTCCAAAACATCCGTCGGGTGTAGTACGTCTCGAAGCCCCAATTCGAGGCGTGTATCAATAAGGTGAAGTGGCGTTCTAAAGATTAACAAGATACCTGTCTGGTAGCTACACCCATATGCATGCATCCACCATCCACATACCCTAGCATAAAAGCGTTAGTGTATATGAGAAACTAGATATAGAGAGACGAACCTAACTCCAAATTCCTCGACGTTGACGGGTCCGCAACGAAGCCCGGTTCACAAAATACAGAACTTCCGGAGATTGACGGACGACGTATAAGCAAGATCTTGCTCCAATCTCAATGTTACGTAGTCGAAGCGCCGAACGAAGAAACCTGCTCCCTCCTTTCCTCAGCCGCGAAGATGGCGAAGCGTCGCTCATTCAACGTAGGCCATATTTGGTAGATACCCGAAATCGAAGGAAAACTGATACGGATAAGGGTAAACAATGATGGTAACGTTATGCAGCAACGTCAAGACGTAGAAGATACATTACTACAGGAGAGAAGCAGGGCGAAGAGGGGATCATGGTTCGTGAAGTCGACCACGAGCGGAGGACATTTAGGCTGGGATGTCAAGCAGTTACGCTGAAATATCGCTGCGTCATTCGGTTACTGCGCGATCTGCAAGCGCAAGGGGATATTGGTACTGTATGCAAGTATGTGTTCCGGTGTAAGGTAGGTCGCCAAAGATCCTAGCGCGCCTTTGACGCGCATCTCCCATCTTCGACCGCCTTGTAATTGCAGGAGAAACCAGGGGTGAGTGTGATGAGCCACAATCAGTACAAGCCAAATTTCCCGGGTCTCGTCAGATGCTGACGCGTCATCCGAACTGCCAGTCGGTCTACACAATAGGAACTAGCTGGCATTGATAATCACAAATCAGGCGCAACATGCTGTCCACCGAAGAATGAGTAAATCTGATAGGTTCAGGAACACGACTTAATGACGTACATCCTCTGTGGTGATGAGTTCAATGCTGCCGGTATCAAACCGAATAACGGCAAGGGGTGCACTGTGCTGAACGTATGCCGTAAGGGTGCACAGGTTACAGCCAAGGGATAGCAAGGCTTCCTGCACATCAGAAATCAACAATTCTCGTCGTTCCAAGGAGGTACACTACTCAGCTCATCTCGCTCCCGTCCCTGCATAAAATCCCCAGAACTAGCGTCCATCGTATTCCACTACTGACTGACGCCTAGCGGTAACCATGAATGCAGAATGCTGGTGGGTCTGACGCTGTGCTTGACTCGGAATAGTGCGGTTGATGGATATGGTTGAGTTAGAACACCGGTATCATAATGAACACCGGGGTTCTGGGCACCACGAGACCGAAAAGAAGGCCGATGTGGCTGTGGACACGATCAATATACCTGACTTCCACGTCTTCTCTCTCGTGCTACCGAGGTCATCGATCTTCTCATCCTGTCATTGAGACTCAGTTACACTTCGTATTGTGTATATATGAAGGGATACGAGTAAGCAATACTGGCTTCCAGCCTATACCGATCAAAGCGCCATCTTCACTTCCGACAGGATGTGCTGTCACAAATCGCAGATCGTTAGCTTCATGGACCGCAATGATGATACCCTCCTGGACTCCTCGCGCTTCCGTATACAGAGAATGGCATCCTCCGCAGTATGGCACGTCAATATCTACTGCACAATATCTTCGACACTAGCCTGAAATCTGAGCTCGAGTCTAACGTCTTTGACTTTGATACCTGGCGCTTCTCTGCTATCAGATCAATATTTACAACCATTGCAGTTTATTTCCATTGTATTTTCTCATCTTTTATCTAGGTATTCTCACGCACGATCACATTCCACTCATTCATATGGATACGATGGCCTCTCTCGCGACTTTAGAATTGCACAGCGGAGTTCGAGATGTATACCCATATTCCAAACATCCGCTTTTGGGACTTATGTACAGGGTCCACGGTTGATACTCTACACTCCGCCCAACGCGTATGGATAGTGACTGTTGGGTTAGTTTCTTGGAAACTCACCGACACCTATTTTGGTAGGACACCGCATTTGACGCGTAGGCTGAGCTAACTTCATATACCTCAGGCCGGATTCACGTCACTAAGGAAGCTCGTTCTGGATAACCCTCTTTGTGTATTGTAAGGGACGCCTACCTTTCCGACACTTACGAATTCTCGCATCGTTTACTCTAGGTCACTTTTGGTATGCATCTATAACTATGATGTCGGGACCGTTTCAGAGTCTCCGAGGATTTTGTCGTCGTGGATATGGCTCATTAACGGACTACGGGTAGTTTTTCCGTTCCATCCATACGTGTTAAACACATACCCAAAAGCAGGTGAGACTCATATGCCACACGAATATTGTGGCTGACATTACGACGACTAACAGATGCTTATCTTGGTCAAATGAAAAGACTATGTCTCGTCGACGCATGCCGAGATGCGGGATGCCGTGACCTCTTGCACTTGACTAGCGCTTTGGAGGTTCGCTCCGGCTCCTCCGTTGTCGTGTCGTCTAGAACTGGTTTCAGATGTCCTAGTGTCCATTCTCGTCACTCGAGGAACTCATTCTTGACATCTCTCTCTCGCAAGATATGCAACAAAAACTGTTACAGTTAATACCCGCCTTCCCTATGCTTAAAAAATTCGCATCGTCCCGAGAGTGAAGGAGACCTCGCTTAGTATGTTTTTCGATTTCTGTCATAGATTTCATTTGAAGAATTTACCACATCGTGGAACACAGACTTGAATGTATGCCGCTCAAGCCTAAATCTCTACAGTACTGTAAGGATATGCCTTGGGTGCATATATGTCTCACTGACACTTTTTTGTTTTTGTTTTTGTTTTGTTTTTTTTCCATTTCCAGAGAATTATCTACATTTTTAATATGATTCCATCTATACATCCAGGTTTAATTCGACGAAAAGAAATCATTAAAGGAACACAACAGCAGCCGGGTCCGCATGGCTGTGCGGCGCACAAAAGCCCAATTTCGAGACCATCTTATTCATATGTGGGGAATTGAACACCACCAAATACCGCCTTGAGGGAGTTGGGCGATACCGTTGGCCGTTACACCGTATGCGAACGATTCCTATTGGTGCTCAGGCATAAAGTAATGTGATCTTATCACTGTTTCTCTCTTCTTCGTCTGTGAATACTCGTTCAAGACCAAATCGAAGAGACGGAAAAGTGCTTATTCGAAGGAGAATTGTTCACCGTGCGCTGCGCATATCTATCCTGCCTGTCCTCTGCGGTGCTTGCACCGGTTTCGTTATCCTTAGTGATTGGAAATTGAACCCGAACTGGGACTTCGACTGGTTACTTATTCATTCCGCATTTTCTTAGTTAGCGATCTACGGATGAGGTTGATGGCAGCTTAAAATTGAGGCAGATGTCGTTCTACCAATGGAGACCCGGAGATGAGGAGACGTGCTTCACTCAACGACTTTCCGTTTCGCTACATCTGGGACGCCGCAAGTGTGAATCCGAACCGTACTTTCAAGTTCAAAACCCATGCTCAGAACTGTCGAATGGTCTTACAGTGCACATAAAAAGGTTCATGGTTATTGCGAACCTTTACATATCAGGAAACTACCGCGTTAAAACAATTTATATGGAAACATCCATAGCATCATTGGACTGGGATTCGAACCACTGATGAGGAGTTAGCCATCACACCATGTCCAACTGGTTTCTAGTTCCAAATCACTGTATAAATTTCAACGCTTTACTTGGAAGTAAGATGGCAAAGTAACCACGTCGGCCGCTTCGTTAAGTTGATGATGCTGGAGTGGAAACGACGGGGCATCGGACAGAGCCGGGTATTGCCGAAGATGCTCTCCTTCTGCCATCATCGTCATCCACTGGTTGGACTCTCAAGTCTTCCCTTGCTCGAGGTTTCTTGCATCCCTCTTCCATCGCCTCTTTCAATCTGCATTGCCGCTTCCTCCGCCCTGAGGCCCCATATCATTTCTCCCCGTGAAACATGGTTTTGGAGCTTTGCTTTGTACGTGACAGCTTTTTTCAAAATTGCTGGTATTGGTACTGGATGACCAGTCACTGCACGGCATCAATGGAAGATTGATGCTTCCAGATTTACCACGGATGAGCGAAAGTGAAAGGTACCCGTCATTCTAGATCGTCTTTGTCGTCGCCGATATTCTGCCCATTTTCGGAATCTGTCTAATCACTTTTTCTAGTATTCCCTTTGAGGCACCGCATTCACGAGAAGAGCTTGCCCATTCCGAATTTTGTAATACAAGCACTCGATCAGGAGATCATAGAGTATTGATTACGAAAATGGAAGACCTTGATAAAAATTCAGCGCGGTGTTTGAGGGCTATGGTGGATCTGTCAGTCGTTTTTTGTGCACTGCTGTAGCTTATGGCCGTAGCATTAGCCGGTGACCCTCCACTCCTCATCTGTTTCGCGTTCACGCCTCCGTGTCAACTACGCCATGATCCCCAGCAGTTACGTGTGCGCCGTCATCTTTATATTCCCCCACGACTTGGTCTTCCCTTTACGCCTGCATTGTCAAGGGCTCAGTGACGACCACACCGACTGACTATCTGTTGGATTTCGATCGGGGGACAAACAGGTGGATACGAGGAAGAGCATAGACGGCCATGTTATGATCGTGCATATGACATATTCACTATCACATGTGCTTTGCTTCAAAATTAGTAGGATTGGTGGTGGAAAGGCTAACACTACCGGCCGTCTTCTATGTGACGACTTTAAGGGTTCTATTCCCCACTCCTGAATAAGTTTAGCTTTGTACCGATTTTTGTTTAATTTATTTCCTCGACGCCGTTCAGTGCTACACGGAGCTTTCGGAATTCTGTATGATCAAGTGAGGCCAATATGCTCGTTGTCATTGTGCGCTCTGAAATTTTAATGTAACACTAATATTATTTACGAGTCCAGAGTCCCCCTACTACAGTTATCTCTGTGTGCGCGGGTTATGTACCGGTTACCACCGTCCCTCTTGGTGCAGTTGGGGGTTCTATTCCCTCTGTCTGCAATGAGACTCTGCTTGAAATCCAATTTTTGCTCCTGGAAACGCACATCAACCTGATGTCTTGATGATTAGTGACCAAGTTGAGGACTCCGAAACTATTTCTTTCCTACGAGTGAGAATGCGTTGAACGAGTTACTCAGGTGAGAGACATATCTCAATGTTCAGTCGAGGCGGCTGTCGAGAATATGGCACTGCTGGTTTATGAAGAAACACTGTAAAGATATCGACATGTGAGAGAGCACAGTGAACTATTAATCTAGCGCATTAGCGCTGGCCTATCTCATTCCAAAAAATCCATCGCATGCGCACTAACCAAGCGTGTTTTCGATTTTTCAGGGCTTTCGGGAGAAAGAGTTACATCCATTTTACCACATTGAACGCCTCGAGAAGTGCGAGACCGGATTATCACAACTAATTCCAACACAGAGTAGATTTTGGTGGGCGGAGACGGAAAAGGACGGAGCCGGATAGTATTGCCGAAGCTGGTCTCTTTCTACCACCATCGCCAGTAACCCCCGCCATGCCTCCCTCTCGTCCATCTGCCATCGCTCCTTCAGATTCGCGTCGCAGAATCTTCCGTTGCAGGCTTCCAAATGGTCTTCCCTCGGGCGAATGAAAGTCTTGGATTGGAGACACCGGGTTTTTGGGAGAAATGTACGTGGCGCGATTTTCCAATTACCGGTCTTGATACTAACAGTACCCAACTCTCAGACATCTGTGTGGCGTGCTCTGTGTTTGCTCGTTCTGAGGGATATATACTAAATACAGAGGACGACTCACGACATAACAACTCGATGCCACTGCCAGGATTGGAGTCACCGAGAATGAACCAAAGGCGGCGAAGTACCACCGCTAGGATGGCTGCTTTTGAAGGTATGCTGGCAGTTCTGTAGCGTCCGGCCAACGCTAGAGGTCGATCCTTCCAGAAATCTCTTGGACACTTTCTGTTACACCACATTGACGAGAAGGGCGGGCGTATATTCAGTATTGCGTTCCGACCTCGCTGCCAAGGAGATCTTTACTCTCGGCACGCTATAACCAACACCCTAGAGAATAAATCAAGCGGACGTAGGATGAGGAGATACAGTCGCTAGCGGTGCTGCTCATCGGTGTTTGCAAGCGTGTTCAATCTGGTTTCGCGGTACCGCAGGTGAGTCATCACTGTCCTTTGTGATCCTTCCTCAGGCTGATGTTCCCGATTTAGGATTATGTCGACTGTCGTTTCCTCGTTTAAGTTTTCTATGATGACGCCCTTCGGGAAGAAGGGGCCAGGAGAATTTTGCATTTGTGATTTGCGTGCTTGGGTTCATTTGCGTTTCCTGTACAATCATTTGCGTTCCTATCACTATATTTACGACATCATTACTGCGTGTCATTACCTATAAATGTGAGCGAAATCCACGTACCAGACTACTTCAAAGGCATTCTTAATCTTTAGGAGGTTTCAACACTGTTCCGGATAGATTACAGTGTCGAGTCAATTGTTTGAGACCTAAAAGACAGTAATTACCTACCCACGAGGTCCCTGTGGACGGTCTGATGGTATGTATGTACCATACATCCATCATAAAATCAGTGGAAGCCCGAACAGAAGTTACAGAAGTCCGATCATATGAACACATGCGTTAACTTGATTTATGCATGCGTTTAAAAGTGAACGCAAGCGTTTAAGTAAGAACGCGAATGGTAAAACATCCCACGCAAGCGATGCAAAGTGAACGCATGCGTTACAAAGTGAACGCAAATGAACGCAAATGTGACACACCTGTCACGTTTGCGTTTGACACTGGATCAAGTCAAGTTCAACTCCAGTTTCGCTAGCTTTTTTTTACCCATCACGGTCTCGTGTTAATTATCTGTGCACTTATTCTGGCCTGGTATTACTGATGGAACGTAGTTGCAAGTACTGTCGAGATTCTGCCTCTGCAAGACTTGAGGTTGAACCCTTTTGGCTACAAATCAACATTGGGATTATTAACTATTGAAGTAATACTAGTCTGTTGGAGACAGGGTATCATAAGCAAAGAAACATTCCAGCGCAAGACAGAGAATCGATGCAGACGTGGCGGTAGAGTGTGAGTTCCGAAATGGGTTCTTAGATGCACGATCAGTTTGTGATGGTGGCTGTACCTATTGCCGAGCTTACTATTAAAGTATCATCGGCGTTTCCACGCGTTGAAACTGGATTTACAACACACAATACAGAGGTGTAGTACACTTTCAGACTCAGGAAAGGCATCCAAGACGAGAGAGAGTCGATCGTGTCACGCACGCAAATGATGTCACACTCAGAACGCAAATGCATTTGATCGAACGCAAATGCAATTTATTCAAACGCGTGCATATGAACGCAAATGCAAATGCAGACCGAAACTCGCAAGGGAACGCAAGCGTGCAAGGGTTAAACGCAAAATTCTACGTGCCCGAGAAGAAGAGCCGTGGATATCGTGGCCGGGAGTATGTATGCACCGTTGTTCTGATCCCCACGTGTTCACCATATCCTTCAGTGTCACTGTATACGCCCTGCTTCATTCGGCTCTGCATTAAACATCCACCGAATCCCACATTTATTATCTTCGAATTCTCCCTTGATAGACGTGCCATGAGTTCAGTCACGCACGATTCTGTCGCTATCATAGTTGTCACTAACCATCGTCGCTCCTCGTGATATCCTAATGACGTATCCCTGGCGACCTGCTACCGAAGCGCTGTACCACAGATTATATGGTCGTTTCGCCGGGCCCTATCTCTTACACTCCTACAAGCTTTGTCGGCATTTCTGGGGCGCCATGTGCTTGATGACGCGGCAGCTGGCGAGGTGAAATACAGCGAGGGATGGCCATTGCGCAGGAGAATGATGCGAAGGTGCCCACAGACGATATCGACTCATCTTGGTAAAATGAAAAAATTATATCTCGTCAATGCATGCCGAGATGTGGGATGTCGTGATCTCTTGCATTTGGCGCACGCTTCAGAGGCATTCCCCTGCTGCTCCTGCGTCATCCATAGCTAATTTTGGGTACCCCAGAGTCCATTCTCGTCACTCGAAGAGCTCGTTCCGGATTTCCTCTGTCACAGGATATGCATCGAAAGCTGTTGCTGTTAATACCTTCACCTCCGTAGGTAGGTAGGTTTCTCTCGTTTCTGCTGTAGAATTCGTCCGACTATTTTGGTGTTTTCTTAGGCGTCGCTACTTGCAGCTAAGACAAGCCAACAGATTATCATACCCTATGCATGGAACGTATATTTATTGAGGATGAATCTACCTGCGTCGCTGAGGCTTTGGATCCCTTATGTTTTACACCCGTCTCTTTATCCTAATTTGCTAGATTGGCGACACTCCTTGTTTATACTTTTTTTATTCTCACTGTACGCGGTCATATCTATGCCGGATTACCGATTCCTGCCTAGGTATGTCATGATGGCTCTTTCGGACTCCGTCATAAAGGCTACGAATCTTCGTATTGAATAACATAGGTGATCTGTTAGCTCGACTGACCTATGTAGCCTCAGATTTGAGTGAACAAAAATCAGGCTTATTGCGCAGATGGTGTAGTGTCATACTAATAGAGCAAACGGACGAAGGCTTGGTTGTTGTGAGCTATAGTGTGGCATGGCATAATACCAAAATCAAACTCGCGACTTTATTCATAGACAGGGAATTGAACCTTGAAATATCGCCTAGATGTGAACACGGTACCATTGATCATTACGCAATATATGAATGATTTCTTCGTAACTCTCTGTACCCAGGAGTGAAGAAATATATCACTGTCTCTTCTTCAGTGCAAAGTTCGTGTATGTCATCTCAACGAAGTGGAGAGAATGTTGAAGACACAGAAAATATTTTATCTGAAAGAGAGTTGTTCACTGATACTACGTGGATCCATGGACCCGCCGTCTATATCTTGCATCCTCACATATTTCGTTATCCTCTACCTCATCAAGCCACCACTGTACTCTCCCGGCCAAGCTCTGAAGCTAGAGTTGAGAGTCGAGAGGAAGAAGCAAAGAGATTTCGTTAATATGACACTGTTCCCTTCGCTTGTTAGGACATGATACAGGTCGGAGGACATGGAGTTGAACAACATGGCATTTGAATAAAACGAAATGGGGAAAATGGCTGATAGATAGCAATCTCTGGCGGTCTCAGATATGTAAATTAATTCTACATATAGGTTCGTAGTGGGAAACGTCTGTCACAGAGACGACGTCTCCAGTGTGGCTATCAGTTAACATCATGAACCAAGCCGGCGTTTCTTGGTTCTCGATTTGATTACGTGCGTGAGGCTTGACGAGGTACACAAAAGTAGGAGGAGATCGAGTGAAAGTAGGAGAGTGTGCCGACTCTGTGAAGGATATGTCGACTTCCAGGCATCGATGAAAAGATGCTTGCTGTGTATATATAAGCCCAGAAGAATCTCCATGCAGGACAGGAATCCACGTACACTGAGATATAAACGAGGACCAAAATGATACAATCTGGATGAAAATAAAGGAATACGCAAGGAAATTGCTGCTCTAAGCAAGTGATAAACATTGTCATTCATTTTAGCAATGCTGGAAGTCACATTGGCAAACTTTCGCTATTCTACGACCATCACAGTGAGCACCGCAGGCCTCATTAGAAATATCGAAACTATAGACATGGGTCTGTCAAACGAAAGCATGGCTAGTCTTTTCCCCGGACAAAGCAGATTTGAACGTGACGGCGCTGGGATGAACAGCGAGGCAGGATGCGACGAGCTAGGTTGAGCTGTGCTTTAAGCTCACAGGTTGGTCAATCGCTTCCTTGACTGTCTGCAGACGTCAGACCCAAGATGCTTATACGCTCACAAAGTGCTGTGTTGGACGAAGTTTGAAAAGAATGGGGAGCGTCAGCCTATTCGCATTTTTGATGGCGCAAAACCCAGTGGCCGCACAGCACCAATCCGTATCGATGGTGGCGATATATAGAGCTACATCGTGGCAACAGTGAGAAAACGCCGAAAGTAAATTTAAGAAAATACGCACTAAAAGCTAAGGAGCGCATATATGTGGTTTCTGGAGCCAGAGCAGCATTTCACCACTCCTGGAACGGTCAAGTCTATGCTTGGGGTAATGGGTTGAATCACTCGCAGGTTATACGCATCAGGAAACAAAACGTAGATAGCAGCAGAACTACTAACAAGGACTTTGACTCTGAAGAAATCCATAGGGTAGAATTGATAATAGAGGATGGTGACTATGCTCGAAAGCCTGCGGAGATGTGAATACCTCGTAGGTAGGAACGATATATATGTACAGAGAGGCACAGAGAGAACCATTGGCCATGGCTCTATACATGGTTGTCAATTTAACGGACATGAAATAAGCAGCGGGGTCCTGCGGCAAATGGATGGTTGCTATCCTTAAATACATGGCAACGTGAAGCTTAAAATATCTCTCCATGGGAAACCGGGGGATAGTAAGATAGTAAGGTTTGATCTGCCTGAATGTGATCATGAAAGAGATTGGAAAGACTCCATCGTCCTACGCGAAGCTTCAGGTACCAACTTGGGACATGCTTTTTTGATGTACCGATATGGGGTTAATAGCGTGTAAAAATTCAGGTGGGCGCAAGTCACATTTCTGGTAGCAAGTTACTTTTTCAAGTGCGTAAGTTCGTGTCACCCCACAAGTTAAGTCGTTTTGGAGCAGGGGGTGCAGACTGTCGTTGGAGTCAGGACAATGTGGCTCAGTGGGCCGATACTATTTCAGCAGTTAACACGAGTCTTTCATCTGTGGTCCGAATTCCTTCAACCGATTCAGCTGATTTACCTATTTATTCATCTCTGTTTCAAGCAACGAACACTTTTTATCTCCCTTTGGTGTCTGATCTTCGAATTTAGGGTTCCTTAGTCACGGATTATCCCTGCGGCTTCGAATTCAAGGTATGCACATCATTTGTGCCATGATATATTTGGAACTGGTATATCTTTCAGAATTTGACTTCATCCAGATGGTCAACCTGGATTCAAATGCTCTGCACTATGGGGACTGCGAGTCAACAATAAAGTGAGCTCAGTGAGATGCAATGAGAATGGAATGCTAGAGAGGTCAAGGGTTTACGATATGACCGGTTGGTCAGCATAGGTAACCATATTCCTTCACAGAAATTTCGAATTCTTACAATAATCAGTATTCGGCCGGGCTCAACGGAGATTTACATCTCAGGACCCAGATCCTATCCCCAACGGCTCGTACCGTTTTGATCGCATGGTTTACATACACACCGTCCCTCCCTTCCTCAACAAGTGTGTATTTGTCGGTCTAGGAGAGACTACACTTTTCCGAAGTTTGGGACGACAAAAAAACCAAGTGCGTACTCACCTTTGGCAGTTCCTGATTCCTGCCGAATCCATACCTAATTAGACCAGCCACTTTGCCACAGTGATAAGCGCAGCCACGTAGCGATGCATGGCTGGTCACGAGCCTACATAAATGTGAAGATAGCGGTGCTTTCATGATCATCCAAAACTCCAAAGGCTATGCATGTGACGTTGACATACTGTTACAACACAGCCAGTCAACGAAGATGCAATTCACCACTACACAATGTGGTCAATATACATACATTCTCCTCAAATTCTGCTTTACATTGCAAACGATATGCGGATCAACTATTCCCCAAAGCGATATCCGCCCCAGAGACAAAACGGTACCCCAGTGGATACATTCAAGCCAATAGCGAGATCGGCATGGACCAGAGGTCCGGACAGCAAAGACAGCAAAAGCTCGGGGCGAAGTCACGGGTGTCGAATTCCAGGATATGAGAGATGCTGACCGAAGAAGTCATAGGCAGACATGTGCAGCATGACTGGCAGGCAGGCCTAGGCCCAAGGATAAGCTGCAAGCGCTTGAGCAGCAGTGCGGTCTGACACATCTTTCCGCAGTTAATGTGGCCAGTTTAACGGGTCAAAAGCTCGAGTGCTCTAGAGCCGTCACAGTATCCCGTTGAAATGTTCACATGTGACTCCGTGCAATCTAATGGAAGATGTGTACCGTCATGTTACTTTTAATACTTCAGGTGCTCGTTCTGACGCTGGATGTGAATAGTATAGAAATGTGAATCGTATCACATCGCTATAGCAACTATTGTGATAAAATGTTTCCAAATGTGGAGGTATGTAGCTAGGTAGGTATTGGAGTATGTGGCTGTACGAGTTGGTCGGGATCGGTTACCCGCATCGGCCGTACCTGGCAGTACCTTTCGTTACCATTTTCAATTCCTTTTCCTTCTTTACCATTTACTTTCACGTCGACGTACATGGGCTAAACGAGTTGCGTCCTTGTGCCCTCCCATGCTCGAACTCTGAGAGTAGGTACTATTACATGGCAGTGTCCACACAGTGAACGCCGGTTCCAGGCATTACGTACACTGTGGTGGCGATCGGTGCTACGAGTACAAACTATGATATACACGACCACCATCACCTGCACGACACCGAGGCCTAACGTCCTGCACCTGGGCCAAGCACACTCATGCTACCGTCGAGCAGAAGCACCCAGGCACAGTAAGCTAGGTGAAGAGGACAATGGAAGATAACTATTACGCAGTCTTTATGGATGACATAATGGGTACAAGTAAAATTCTTGAAGGACGCGGTATGTGAATTTCCCCAGTAGTAGGATTATCTTTTTTTGACCTAACAGCCATCGTAGGAACTCTTGATCACATGCTCTGTACAGTGTCAGAGCCTGTGGGTGAGTAGAGCATACTTTCTCGAGAAAATCTCGCCGCAACTGATTGATCATTGCAGACGCATCACGTTGCAGTAGCGCATGTTCAGGTGTTTCAACAGCGCCTTCACACAGTCTGCAAGGACGACAGCATCGTGCAACCGTGGGCCTTCCATGGTCCACACATCGCAGCCTTTCAACAGCTAGTTTGTGGGTTGAGAAGACTACAGAAGCGAGCGCATCACGATACCATAATACAGGGCACGCCAAGTATGCCTGAAGGTTCAGGGCAACCTCTTTCAAAAGGCCACGCAGGCGACGCTCGGAAAGCTTCAGAAAAGTGTGTTAACATTCTACTTTAAATAACTCCCTGTTGACACATCTGAATAGTTCACAGAGGGGGAGCTATGGCGCTGTCGTTATTATGCCTACATTTTTCCAAACTTGAAGGTGAAGAAATTGCACTACACACGCAATGTTTTGCGACCCACAGAAAATATTATTGAGGTAAGCAGGAACGGCACAGGAAGGCAGGCGGAAACTGATGTATTTCAGACCAGAGTCAGGAGACGGGAACAGATTAAATATGAGCATGTCACTAGGTGTATCCCCGGGCTCGATGTCTACAACATCACTGATGGCTGTCAAGCGATGCAGTACCTCTGCACCCACATGGAGAAGCCAATACTACCAACATCCCTCACTGACACTCCTTGTGCTGACCTCAGTGTTGATGGTCTCCTCGAAAACATTAATAGGATACTCTGCACTTCATATGACCTTACACCGCCTTTATCCTCCCTTTTCGAGTCGTACATTGAAAAATGTTATGACTTTGGCACTGTATATGCGACTCTTCGGCAACTTTGGCACAACCACGAGTCCATCAATATGAAACCACGGAGCCGCGAAACATTTGACAGAAGGATGCAAGAAGAAGTACTCGTGGATAGGATTATCATCAACTGACTTGTGCCACCTCGGCGGGTCTGGGATCTGTATAGTAATCGGGTTGTGCCATGGTGGGCTGCTTGCCAAAACCCATGGGCTATATCACACGCGTGGATGGATGAGAAGGATCGCAAGCCTGTGCTAACGCCCATCAACGGCTGCAAGTGGCCCGTGCTGATCCCAAAGGATATGGACTTGGATCTCATCCAGATTGAAATGCTGGATCTAGGCATGGAGTACATGTGGTTAGATGTCCTCTGCTTGAGGCAAGCAGGCGGGGAGGAGGAGGATGCTCGCAAGACGGAGTGGAAGGTTGATGTACCCACAATCAGATGAGTTTATGAGATGGCCGAGCGAGTCGTATGGTACTTCTGCAGGTTGGGTCGGCCATTGGTTGTGGATGAGCACAACCTCGAGAGTGAAAGGAGTTGGTTCAAATGTGCATGGACCCTTCAGGAAATCGGCAAGCATCCCATCATTGGCGGGGTTACTATTGATAACGCGATGGTGTACGAAATGATGCAATTCAGATTTCGTGAGCAGCTTTTATTGCTGGAGAAAATTGCACAGCGTGTATCCAAACAAACCGATGTCTTTGCCATATTGTCACACATGTGGACTTGGCTGTCGACGAAAAAAAGAGACAAGATTGCAGGGCTAGCATACCTTCTATGCCCAGACATCATACCCGCATACGACGAGGCACAGTTGGAAGAGGATGCTTGGACTGTCTTGGTGAATGTCATTTCACACTACTACAAGGCACCAATGCTTTTCCTATATCCAGAACCCGGAAATGGAAATGAAATATGGAGACCATCGTGGGACCAGGTCATGAAGGGGAGCCTTCCGCATCATGATCTGAATTTGCTGCATGACACCGTCACTTGGAACCAGGAGACCGATACTAACTCATATCAGGCGCTTTTCATTAAATCAGCCCTTGTGCGAGGATTGGATCGAGAGGGAAAGAGGGGAATGCCCAGACGTGGGGAGTTTGTTGTCAAAGACCGGTTTATGGGAAGAGACCATAGGTTCACGATTGTTGCCAGCCATCAATACCTTATAGCTGAGGGGTAGTATACAATTTTTAGTAGCCTCAACAAAGGGCTCCATTCCGAGGACTCGAGGTACTGGGTTTGCGGGCGGATGCTTCCAGGGCCAAAGAATGTGTTTGAGAAAGTATCAGTATTCCAGATGCCATACTTTGTGGATGCAGAGAGGTTGAGGACTTTGTGTATTGCTGAAATGTTGAACGTTGTCCTTGCTTGATGGACACATGCGAGATATGTTGGGAGCATTGGGTGCGGCCCGCATCCCGCCAGTCACGTGCAGGTTTCAGCGACCTTTCCGTAGTTCTCCGCTTGTTCGTAGCTTACCATTGCACTATACCATCCATTTGCCTAGCAGACCTAGCGATACAGTTCCAATGTCCTAGGTGTTCTCATGGAATAATTATATTTGTACGCTGTTGGGAAAAATTACAGATAGTTTAATTCTAGAATACCGAGATTAAGAATTGCAAATGAACTCTCTTAGTCATTTGTAATCGTTGACATGGTCTTGAATCATGACAAGCGACACCAACATTTATGCCTCTCGACAGAGGACTGGCTCTCTGTTGTATGCCCTTGTGCACAGCTTCAGTACATCAAAATTCCTTGACTGGACACCCACGACATCTTTGCCTTGAGTGGCATATATAATGCATACGAAGACTCGTATGATTTTGATTCTGTAGCTAAACCTAAAAAGAGCATGTTGGCCTTGTCCAATATTGTTCTGACATTCCTCTGACAGAGATGTGCAGTCGACATTGTCCAGGAACCACATTTTCAGGAGAGATTATCAGAGTGCCAATCCAAACTGGTGGATGGAACAGAAAGGATTGAAGTTACACACCATCTATTGGTTGACCAGGAAGTCCATCCTAAGACATTAGTTAATAACTCGCTCAGATCAGACCTGTCGTTATCATCCTTCATATCTGGCAGAGCAGGAACAGAAAGGGGTATAGCACACATGAAGGTCCACAGTCGTAGGAGTTGAGATTTTTCTAATCTGTTAGCTGTACAGGAATAAAAATTCTCATACTGACGCAAGCAGCTGGCACCCATGCTCTAGAACATTCATCTTCAGCTCATCCATAGTAAAAAGGTCCAAAGCATGGTGTATACAATATGGTATCACCAAATACAGAGCTTCTCAATATTGATAGGCGTTCAAAGTATCTGTAAACTGATGTGACTTCGCCTTACAGGCTTCCAATTCCAATGTACTGAGACACGCCATGGTGATCTCGATGATAAAGCAGACAAAGGGACCTGAATCCTGATCCTCCGCTCACAGGTGGGATGGAAAACAGGACAATTATGGGAAGGGACTTGATAGCTAATATGAGCCAGATATCAGAGTAAAAGAGAGACTTCTGGCTGGTATCAAAGTTAATCAATGATGCTGTCCTCCACCAAAACAAGGAGTGAAGAAGATTTTTCGGGCTGGGAAGAGTGAGATAAACTTGTGTGGGAGGCACAGCAAGCACATGCAGTGAATAGGAAGTCGACTCTTGATATACAAATAAGATAATGCTTAGACACCAAAAGCTAAGTTTTCCTACCGATGGGCGTCTCGGAATCTGGGTTCTGTGTACTGCCCATTTTTCAGTCTGTATGTGTACCTCATACCCACCTCACTAGTTGCCCTTGGCACTCACGCTCGATAATGATTCAGGAAGTCATGAGATGCTGAGGAGAGAATCTTGTGCTCATCGGAGTTTGCGAGTGTGTAAAATTCAGCTGTGTGTGCCACCATAGCTTATGGTCTTCAACAGGCTCACCAAAGCACATTACAGGCAACTAACATCCAACCACAATGATGGCAGTCTGATACAACAACTGATCCGTGTGCACAGCCACATTGCCCTTCTTTTCTCAACTGCCATGTTGGATACCCGTGCCATCAATGACCATCCCTTGTGTGGCACCCTGTTTGTTTCCTTCACTGTTGAACGTTGAGAAGCCTTAGTCGAATGATAGTTGGATGCTGGTTGTGGGATACACAGGATGATTGACAGGCTAATCTGAGTGAGAGCATCATTTCCTTTGGAGAAACACCACTGTCATCCTTTGCACTAACCTTATGAGCCAATCATGTTCTAAAGAATCTGTCACTTTCAGGTGGTCCTGTATAAGTTTTGAAGAGTGTTTGGAAGAAACAGATTGCCTTCGACTTTGCTGCTGCACTCGTTCATCAATGACGTCAACCGGATGGACATTGAATAAATAAGTGGAAAAGGACTGTACATCAGGCCGACCTGGATATTGCTGAAGTTGCTCTCCTTCTACTGTCATCGCCAGTTACACCCGCTATGCCTCCCTCTCATCCTTCTGCCTTCACTTCTTTAGATCTGCATCCCCAATTCCTCCATTGAAGGGTTCCATGTAGTCTTCCCCCATGCAAATGAAGTCTTGGATTGGAGGCACTGGTTCTTTGGGAGAAATGTAAGTGGCACAATTTGTTAATTACTAGTCTTGATGCTAACAGAAGACGACTCTCAGACTTCTGTGCAGCATGCTCTGTCTTCGCTTGTTCTGAGGGATATCTATATATTAAGACAGGTCGATGATGACATAATAAGCTGACTTTGAATTTTCCGGCCATTGCCATCTCAAGGGCAAATCCAGCTGAGTTTCAATTTCACAGCACTGCCGTCACTGCCATCTCTCTGCAGTGACGAGCTTCAATTTCGCTGCCTTTGTCATACCTCTACCAATGTTCTGTCCTCCCTGGCATGTCTGGCATCTGTATTAGTACAAATTTGATACATATACACTGATTATGCATGTTGTAGGCTACAGAGTATTGAGCAACACAAGGGGGAGGCATGGCTAAATTCCAGCAAAGAGGGTAGAGGGGAGGGGGGGAGGGGTCCCAACCTTAAACACGATACCAACTTACCTTATATAGCACTGAGAGAGGCCCTAACAAGGCATAGAGTGATAGTTTTATATTAATGGGATATATTGTGAGGCTGTTAAAGCATTCAATATGCTTTATATCCCTTTTCAATCCCTTTTCGCATGTTATGATGAATGACAGCAACCTGGCTGGCAACTACGGGTTGACTTCAGGTCATTATATTGATTGAAATTCATTGCTAAGCTATCCATATATGGCTATATTACTACTCTATATGGTAGGAGGGGGAGGGAGGGAGGGGTCCACCGAGCCTTATACACAAAAATGTATGTCATGTCTGCGATTTTATTTCCACCACCCCCTTGGAGCAACAAGCCATCAAATGACAAATTAGCAGGTAGGATTAGGGGCCAGGAGATCATTCAAGAACAGGTAACACATATACATGTACTGAATATGCCATAATTTGTTTATTATGAGGCTTTGACAAGGCTCAAACCTTCTCTCAGCAGTTAGAAATGGCAAGGAGACCATTTATGCAAGAATATGTGCTATGCTCAGCCTTTCTCTGTCTGTGTAGAGCAATGAGCTGATGATATTACCTGTAAGAATATGTGCTATGGCAGCTATGCTATGAGATGTAAGTAAGGCAATAAATACAAGAAATACAGAACAGCTCACCTCACTGATCAGCCTTTCTCTGTCCATATAGAGCAACAAGCTGAGGTGACAAGTACAAATACAAGGTATACATACTACTTTAAAATCTGAGGAAGCAAGGAACATAAGTAGGGATATGTACCATACCTGTAGTATGGTGGTTATGTATGGTGTATATGGATATGAGTCTGTACTGTGGCTGACTTTAATGACCTAAAATACAGCCATATTCATATGGTTTGAATATAGTCATTGAGGGAGGGACAGATGACTATCTTATGCCATAAAGGTTAGTACCTATAACTTAAAAGAGGCACATAATACTCACCCTTTGGAACCAGATATCCATATACAGACAACAGTATGGACACAGTACAGATATGACATCAACTGTACCATACTGTGGCCAATAATTTTCATACGGTCTACAGTCATATCTGTAATGGTATAATGCACATCCCTAAACATAAGTAATGACTAAAACATGGAAATGAACTAATAGTCATAATGTCCAAGAAGAGGTTTGTGTTAGAATAATAACAGCTCAGTCAGTCACACATAGTTGTAGTGAACAGCTGTATTAGATATGTGACCTGTTAAAATAATAACAGCTATAAGATGTAGCATAAGAAATGAGTAGTTGTGGATAATAGAAACAATATACGCACCTCAGTCAGTCACACATGGTCATAGTGAACAGCTGAGGTGCAAAGAGAGGTGAAATGAAAGGTATATGTGATGGTACCAGGGATAACATTCTAAATATAGCAGGTAAGATTGAAGCAAGTAAGAACAAGTACCAGTTGGGATAGGCTGAATTCTCAATAGATTGTTGCAATGACAAACAAGAAGATGAGATGACAGCATGTGAGGTGCTTCAGAGGGCTTTGACTTTACAATTCAGCTATGACATTCTTACCCAGTTACCATGTCATAAGCAGCCATTGCCATACCATGGTGCAAGCCAGGTAAGTTTCAATTTTGCTGCCTCTACCAAGCCTCTACTCTCCCACAGCAAATCATTGGTGTGACTGGCTTCTAACTGAGTTTCAACTGAGACTACTTATCCACACTATAGCAACAGCACAAGTATCAAGCAATGAGCAATGATTGAGTAGCAAGTTGACAACAAGCATTGAATGTCAATAGATATAAGTCTTATAGAAATTAAAAATGATGACCATAGCAGTCCACCATGTCAGATATCCAAGTCAGAGACATAAGAACCAGAATATATATCTCTCCCTCTCTCCTGTGAGTAATGACAGCTATTAACAATGATCACCCAAATCATGAGAGTTCCTACCTGACCATTACATGGCTTACAGAAGTAAGAGAACAAAGCTTTATGGCACTCATAAAAATGATTTTGCTTTATTGCAGTGGCTCTAAAGAAATCATAGAGGTTGGATGAGATATGTTAGTAAAAAGCTGGGTTTGGCGTGGGCCCCAACAAGCTGAAGTCCCGTGTCGCAGTCAGGTTGCTGGGACCCAAGGTACGAGGGGCCAGCAATCATGACGAAGACATGGGGCATAGGCTTGTCTATATATTAAGACAGGTTGATGATGACATAATAAGGTGGACTTTGAATTTTTCGGCCATTGCCATTGCCCGGCCCATTCCGGCTGAGTTTGAACTTTGCCATGCTGCTATGGTGTGGCTTCATGCCTGTCCCCTTCCCTTCTTACCCTCTGCTCTGTTCCACTCTCCCCCTCACAGTGTACCATCTCAAGCAAGCATTACAGCTCTTTTACATATAATAAGGATTTTTGGGATCTCTCACAGTACTGTCTATCAATCTTTGATTGAAGTTTTTGTTTCTGATTTTCTCTGCAGGTGTCTTTGCCTCTTTCTCACACAGAATTGTTACTATTTTCCACCTCTCCATATATCTGTGATGTATGTACCACTATTAATTTTCTAAGATCAGTGCTCATGCCTTTCTTTTAATAGGTCTCCATCTACTCCTACCAGAGAGCATGATCATTTTGATTTTCCAGCTCCAGTTACACCAGAGCAGAATCATCATGCAGAATGGGAGCAGGATCGTCTTCAGCGTCTTCAGATGACCTCCCCCTCTATCCATCATGATCGATCACCACGGCCAGGTCCTGATCCTAATATTGAACTTCCACGTTTTAATATACCACCTGAGACCCATATTTCATCTCAGTTAGATTGTCCACGTGAACATCCTATGCCTGTAGTGCCAGCTCTGCCTGTTTTTCCCACCAGAGGTAGACGTCGTAGACAATTACATAGTGGTGCTCCTGAAGGGCAGTCATTTGTGTTTGATAGTACTTCTGTTCCACAGCTTCCTGCAGGTCCGCAAGGCCGTGGACGTGGTAGTGGTTGAGGACATGGGCGAGGGAGAGCTATTGAAATTCATCCTCCACACACTGAGCCACCACAAAATATTGACCGAGTAACTTCTGCTGAGTATCACCAGCAATCACCATCACCTACAAGAGAGTCACCACCTCTGCAGCCACCTTTACCTCTACCACATCAGCATCAACCACCACATACTATTCCTGTACAACTTCCCCTGGCAAGACATCCATATGCTGAAGTGTATGCTCAGCATGATATTGGAAGTAGAAATTGCATTTGTGAATATTGTGGAGCATTACATTGGAATGATGAATGACTTAAGCATAAGTCAAGAGTTACACCACAATTTGGGATATGCTGTCTACAAGGGCAGGTCAAATTACCTCATCTTCTTCCAGCTCCTGCTATTCTTCAAAATCTTCTCTGTGGCAACAATCCAATATCAAAAGCCTTCTTAAAAGATATCAGACAGTATAATGCAGCATTGGCATTCACATCTGTAGCTGTAAAGGTTGATGAGGCAATTACCAACTCTTCAGGACCATACTGCTTTCGTGTATCTGGCGAGCTTCATCATTGGATGGGATCTCTGCTGCCTAAGGAGGAAGGGAAATTGTCTTATGCACAGCTGTATATACATGATCCAGCAGAGGCATTGAGTATGCGTAATCGCTGCAATCCTAACTTAAATCCTGAAATCATGTCTCAACTACAAGATTTATTGCAGGATGTGAATCCATATGTTGCTTTATATTGACATGCATATCTCATTATGAAAGACAAACCCCATGAAGAGTACCCAAATATTGAAGTGCGATTGCATGTGGGTGATGGAACTGATGGGCAATGATATAATCTTCCAACAGTAGATGAGTTGGCTGCTATTATTCCTGGAGATGGATCTGAGCCTGTTCAAAATGATCGAGATATTGTTTTACATATGCATGATCATTCTCTCAAGCACATTAGCCAACTTCATCCAAGTTATCAATCTCTTCATTATGTTCTTCTTTTTCCACATGTAGAATTGGGTTGGAATATACATATGCTCCTGGAAGAGACTGAAACAAGTGAACGTACAGAGCATAAAAAGGTTACTCAGCATATGTATTATGCTTACCACCTCCATGATCGTCCAGGAATTGAACCAAATGCACCATTGTATAGAGAGGGACCACTCTACCAACAGTATATTGTGGATGCATGGGCTTCAATTGAACAAAGTAATCTCAACTGGGTTCGAAACAATCAGAAAACTATCCATGCAGATCTGTATAAGGGAGTGGTAGATGCAGCTACTAATGCAGATGGATTGCAAGACTCTGGCCAGCATATTGTCCTACCATCATCACACACTGGCAGTCCCTGTGCAATGTATCAGCTGTATCAGGATTCTATGGCAATTTGTAGAGCTTTGCAGAAGCCAGATATCTTTCTTACAATGACAGCAAACCCATAGTGGCCAGAAATTGTTGAGGCTCTGAAGCGTACAGATAGACCAGATCAAAAAGTGGAGGATCGACCAGATATTGTGGCCAAGGTTTTCCAGTTGAAGAAGAAGGCCTTACTGGATGAAATCAAGAAGAGTGGAATATTTGGAAAAGTCAGGGCTATGGTGCATACTATTGAATTTCAGAAGTGTGGACTCCCTCATATGCATCTTCTGATTTTTCTGGATCCTGAAGACAAGATTCGCACACCTGCTGATGCTGATTCAGTCTCATGTGCTCAGATTCCTGATCCTGTTACTCAACCAATTCTTTATGAGATTGTCACCAGATGCATGGTCCATGGTCCATGTGATCACCGCTGCAAGGGGCCTGATGGTTGCTGTACAAAGAACTTTCCAAAAGAATTCAATGAGCATACTGAATTCACCAATGATGGATATCCCAATTTGGCACGTCCTAACAATGATCGTGAGTATGTTAAAATGCGTGGTCAAACCCATACTGTCTATACCAACTGTGATATTGTTCCATACAATCCTTATCTTAGTGCAAAATATAACTGTCACATCAATGTGGAGGTTTGTGTTTCTGTCAAGGCCATCAAATATATCCATAAATACATCTACAAGGGCCATGACAGGACTACATTAGAGGTTCAGGATCATGATGAGATTAAGGAGTTTCTGGATGCACGCTACATCTCTGCTATTGAATCATGCTGGAGAATCTTTTCATTTTGGCTACATCAGGAGGAGCCAAATGTTGTCCGTCTTCAGGTTCATCTTCCTGATGAACAGCTTATCACATATGATGAGAATGACAGTCCAGAAGAGGTGTTAGCAGCTGCAGAGGCAAAGACAACTACACTGTTACAATGGTTTGATCTCAACAAAAGAGATCCCAGTGCACATCGGTATCTGTATCAAGACATTCCTGCCCACTATACCTGGAACAAGAGCAAGAAACGCTGGAATGCACGTCAAAGATATACAACTATTGGTGTTACCATTGGCCGAATGTATCAGGCTGCCCCCTCATCTGGCGAGCGGTTCTATCTACGGCTTCTTTTGACTGCTGTTGCCGGTGCTCAATCCTTCCAACACTTACGCACTGTCAACAATGTAGAGTGTGCTACTTTTAAAGAGGCATGCATTGCTATGGGGCTGCTGGAAAATGATAATGAATGGAGACAATGCTTACAGGAGGCAGCTATTATGCAGTCAGGAGCACAGTTACGATCATTATTTGTGACCCTTCTTCTCTTCTGCCAGCCAGCAAAGCCAGATGAGCTGTGGGAGGAGTTCAAGGAGAACATTTGTGATGATTTGGCATATAAGCTTCGCCAACGTGATGTTCCAAATCCAACAGATGCTCAGCTCTATGATTTTGGTCTCCATCTTATCAACAAGCTTCTTCAATCTCATGGTCATCGTCTCTCTGAGTGGACCCAGATGCCAGCCTCTACCATGGACTGGGCTGCTTATGAAGATAATCCTCTTCTGGCTGCACAGCTGGCCTATGATATCCCATCTCTGCAGCAATTAGTTGCAAACAATCTTCAAACATTCAATGAAGAGCAAAAGACTGCTTATAATACTGTGTTTGACTCTGCTATGAATGAACGAGGGAAATTGGTATTTCTGCATAGTGCCGGAGGTGGTGGAAAGACTTTTGTATGCAATACCATTGCTGCTGCTGTTCGTGCTGAAGGAAAGATTGCATTGACCTGTGCCTCCTCCAGTATATCAGCAATTCTCTTAGTTGGAGGGCATACCAGCCACAGCACCTTCAAAATTCCAATTCCTTCACGTGATGATACAACATGCAGCATTCACAGAGGGACTCACTTAGCTGAACTTCTTTGTAGAACCTCTCTCATCATTTGGGATGAGGTTCCTATGCAGAACTGACATGATATTGAGACTGTTGATCGTACTCTTTGTGATATCTGCAATAAGGATGCTCCTTTTGGTGGAAAAACTGTACTTTTTGGTGGTATGTGTGTTTATTCTGAGCTACTATAGATTGTCATTTCTGATTATTTATTTTAGGAGACTTTCATCAGACATTGCCAGTTGTTTCCCGAGGAACACGGGAGCAGATTGTTGCAGCTTCATTTCACCGTTCACCTTTATGGCCTCACATTGAAGTCATTCACTTGAAGAAAAACATGCGCCTGGATCAGACTCCTGAAAATGTAGAGTTTGCCCATTGGCTACTGACTGTTGGTGCAGGTGAAGGACTTACTGATGATCGTACTATCACTCTTCCTGCTTCCATGTGTCTGGCCAACAATTCACTCTCTGAACTCATTCAATATATCTATCCAAACATTCAAGCTGGCCACTTCCAAGACTGCTTCTTTTTAGAACGAACAATTCTCTCTGAATGCAATGATGATGTTGATGAAATCAATCAACAGGTTCTGGATATGTTTCCAGGACAAGAGACAGTTTATTGGAGTACAGACAAGACAATAGAGGAAGAGTTGGATGATGCTGCTACTCTTTATCCAGTGGAGTTTCTTCAAAATTTCAATGCCTCTGGATTGCCACGTGCAAAGCTGGCTCTCAAAGTTGGATGTCCTCTTATGCTTCTCTGCAATCTGGATCCAGCAAATGGCCTATGCAATGGGACATGGATGATTCTCACACGTTTCCATCCTCATGTTTTAGAATGCCGTCTTTTCAGTGGCAACAATGCAGGCAAGGCTGTTTTCATCCCATGCATCACAATCAATGCAGATACAGCTGAACTTCCTATTGCATTTTCACGTTGCCAATTTCCAGTCAGGTTGGCTTTTGCAATGACAATCAACAAGTCTCAAGGACAGTCAGTTACTTATGTTGGATTAGATTTACGTACTCCAAATTTTTCTCATGGACAACTGTATGTAGCACTTAGCCGTTGCACTTCTGGACAACGGATTCGAGTTCTCTTTCCAGATACAGAAAAAGGTACAAATACATTGAATATTGTATACCCTGAGGCTCTATTACATTGATAATACATATTTGTTTCTGAAGTAATAACTGACACTCCCAAGTAATAAGCCGGGTTTGGGGCAGGCCCCAACAAGCTGAAGTCCCATGTCGTAGTCAGGTTGCCAAGACCCAAGGTACGAGGGTCTGGCAATCGTGACGAAGACACGGGGCATAGGCTTGTCTATATAATAAGAGAGGTGGATGATGACAAATAAGCTGAGTTTGAATTTTCCAGCCATTGCCAGACCACAGCTTATTCCTGCTGAGTTTCAATGTCACTGCACTGCTGTCTACTGCTGCTATTTCTGTGCAGAGTGTTTCAATTTTGCTATGCTGCTGCCTCTGCACCAGTGTTCTATCCCCCCATGACACATCAATGGCATGGATGGCACCCAGTACTCACTGAACATAGACTGTTTACCAGCTATGCATGCTGTAGGCTACAAAATGAGTATTGACCAAGTTCAACAAGCATCGTGCAACATTGAATGAGTCAACAAGCTGAGGATGTGAAGTTGACATGTAGAATCATGGGCCCCAAGACCATTCAGATATAGGTAATACAGATGGCATGCTAATTTGTTACTAATTCACACAAGGCATGGGATGCCCACCATACCTGTACATATAGTGGATATGGGTACCATATATACAGGCCTGTACTGTACTATCAGCACTTTGGAATTCAATTATTATAGTTATTTTTGTCAGGGTGTAGGCCTATCATTTTATACATGTCATGAGTGCAATTAACAAAATATAATGTTTTGACCATAAGTCTCACCAAGATAGGTCACTGTTTTCCTAAATGCCACCCATATAAGGATGAGTATGGTACAGTATATGAGCAAAACCTGTACCATACTGTCAAGACCCTTTTACCATACAGCTTATGGCCATAACTGTATACAGTACAGTGGGCATTCCTACCCAGCAGGTAGAATTGACAAGTAGGAATGTGCACTGTATCTGTATCATGGTGGCTATGGATATGGGTCCATACTATGAGCACTTTTGATGAGCCAAAATATAGCCATATCCATATGGTTGAAGTATGGTTGTTGAGGGAATGGTAGGGAACCATTCAATGTCATTGAGGTCAGTAAATATGATCTCAATGATGCAAATTACACTTACATTTTGATGACAGTTATTCACTGTCATTGTGAGACTATCCATATATAGACAACAGTATAGACACAGTATGGATTTGGCATCAGCTGTACTGTACCATGGGCAAGATTTTTCATACAGTCTACAGCCATATTGTTATGGTGCACATCTCTAATGCACATCTCATTGGCATGGTCAGTGATGAGTTTCTATTTTGCCATGCTGCTACCTCTACCACCTTTTACTCTCCCCATAGCACATCACTATAGACTATAGCTACAAAGTAAGTATCAAGCAATGAGTCAATATTCTAAGTTGAACTTTCAACATTGAAGGATGTTACAATGCAAGAACAATGAGTCTTAAATGTTAAGTTAGCAGGTAGAATCAGGGGCCAAGAGATCATTTAAGTATAGGTAACACAGATACATGCAAATTTATTGTGTGATATAAGTGTTCCTTCATGTAAGGGCTTTTTACTGTGCTGTATACACTACTTCTACTGTATGATTTTGAAAATTAATTCACATAACATGTAACAGGACCCTGTGAAGTGAAGCTCCCAGTAATTCAAAACATGCAATAATCCCTTTTGAGAGGTAGTATCTGCCCAATTTGGGAATATGATATACAGCCATTTCTACTATAGGAGCAGGGAGAAGGGTCAAATATAGCATGGCCCTGCACAAATGATAAGCTTCTGTCATTTTGCATCCAGGCGACTCAAAAAAACTTCTGTTTTCAGGTACCCATATAGGAGCTGTATACAGCATCTATACAACTGTACTATAGTGTCAGTTGACTGTAACAGTGATGGTGTGAAGTCCTACTCCATGTTCAAACACAATATCTTCTACTGTTGTCAACACTAAATCTAAGTCATACAGAATCATCAGACTTCAAATAGTGGCTGTGGAAGTGCTGCCCATGTCACATAGAATGTCCAAATCAGAAATATAAGAACCAGATTAAATATCTCTTCCTCCCTCCCAGTCCAGCTACAAGTTATTATTAGTCATTAACAATGATCATCTAAACCATGGAGTCTCTGCAGAGGCAGCCTGTTAATTACATGGTTTACAGGAAAGGAAGGGAGTTTTATAACACAGTCACTGATACTTAATAAGAATTTCACTCCAAGCAAATACTTAACAGAAAATAAGTAAAAAGCCGGGTTTGAGGCGGGCCCCAACAAGCTGAAGTTCCGTGTCACAGTCAGGTTGCTGGGACCCGAGGTACAAGGGTCTGGCAATTGTGACGAAGACACGGGGCATAGGCTTGTATCTATATATTAAGACAGATAGCAAAGATCACATAATAAGGCAGACTTTGAATTTTCCAGCCATTGCCATACCCCGGCCTATTCCAGCTGAGTTTCAATTCAGCGACAAGCTTCAATTTCACTGTGGTGCTGCCTCTGCATACATTTACCAGTGTTCCATTCCCACATGGAAAATAATTGGGGCATGTCCAGCACCCAATATTTGCTTAACTGAGACTATCTGCTAACTATGCATGCTGACAGGATGCTGTAGGCTCCAAAGCAAGTATCAAACAACAAGCATTGACCAACAAGTGAACAACAACAAACATCTAATGAAAAATTAGCAAGTAGGAATAGGGGCCAGGAGACCATTCAAGGACAGGTAACACATATATATATATATATACTGACTATGCCATAATTTGTTTATTATGAGGCTTTGACAAAGCTCAAACCTCCTCTCAGCAGTTAGAAATGGCAAGGAGACCATTTATGCAAGAATACGTACTATGCTCAGCCTCTCTCTGTTTGTGTAGAGCAATAAGCTGATGATATTACCTGTAAGAATATGTGCTATGCTATGAGATGTAAGTAAGGCAATAAATACAAGAAATACAGAACTGCTCACCTCACTGCTCAGCCTTTCTCTGTCCATATAGAGCAACAAGCTGAGGTGACAAGTACAAATACAAGGTATACATACTTCTTTAAAGTCTGAGAATGCAAGGAACATAAGTAGGGATGTGCACCATACCTGTAGTATAGTGGTTATGCATGGTGTATATGGATATGGGTCTGTACTGTGGCCGACTTTAATGATCTAAAATACAGCCATATTCATATGGTTTGAATATAGTCATTGAGGGAGGGACAGATGACTATCTTATGCCATAAAGGTCAGTACCTATAACATAAAAGAAGCACATAATACTCACCCTTTGGCACCATATATCCATATATAGATAACTGTATGGACATGATACAGATATGACATCAACTATACCATACCATGGCCAATAATTTTTACATGGTCTACAGTTGTATTGCTACAGTTGTATCTGTAATGGTATGATGCACATCCCTAAACATAATAATTAAAACATGAAAATGAACTAATAGTCATAATGTCCAAGAAGGGGATTGTTGCAATGACAAGCAAGAAGATGGGATGACAGCATGTGAGGTGCTCCAGAGGGCTTTGACTTTAACAATTCAACTATGACATGCTTACCCAGTTACCATGTCATAAACAGCCATTGCCATACCACAGTGCAAGCCAGGTAAGTTTCAATTTTGCTGCCTCTACCAAGCCTCTACTCTCCCCACAGCAACATCATTGATGTGACTGGCTCCTAACTGAGCTTCAACTGAGACTACTTACTTATACATGCTATGGCAACAATGTGAGTATCAAGCAATGAGCAATGATTGAGCAACAAGTTGACAATGAGCATTGAATGTCAATGGATGTAAGTCTTATAGAAATTATCAGAGTTCAAATGATAACCATAACAGCCCACCATGTCAGATATCTGAGTCAAGGACATAAGAATCAGAATATATCTCTCTCCCTCTCTCCTGCCAGTAATGACAGCTATTAACAATGATCACCCAAATCATGGGAGTCCCTACCTGTCCATTACATGGCTTACAGAAGTAACAGAACTGTTGGGAGGAGTACTGGAGTACTTGAGGACTTATTCAGATGTTAATGACGATGTGTTGCATTTCATGGCCAGAATATATTCACATGACCTTACAATATGTATATATACCTTTGCACTTCTTCTTTACTCCTCAGTTGTTCTCTCTTTCTATCCAAGACCTGAGGAGGTTAGTTTTTTCCTTTACTTTGTATTTACCACTTTGCTGACTGTGCCATTAGCCCACTATTGTGTTCTTTGGCACAGGACTCAGTCCATTAAGAATAAAGCTTTATGGCACTCATGAAAAGCATTTTGCTCCATTACAGTGGCTCCAAAGAAACAACAGAGATTCAACAAGATATCATAGTAATAAGCCGGGTTTGGGGTGGGCCCCAACAAGCCAAAGTCCCGTGTCACAGTCAGGTTGCCAGGACCTGAGGTACAAGGGTCCGGCAATTGTGACGAAGACATGGGGCATAGGCTTGTAGAATATGGAGGATGGCCAATGACATAACAACTGGATGGCGAGTCAACGCCACCACCAGGATTGGAGTCACAGAGAATGAACCAAAGGCCGTGGAGTACTAGAACTAGTATGACTGCTTTTGAAGGCATGCTGGTAGTTTTGTAGGGTCCAGCCAATGCCAGACGTCGATCCTTCCAGAAATCTCTCAGACTCTTTCTCTTGCACCACATTGACAACAAGGGTGGGCGCATATTGAGTATCGAGTTCCGACCCCGCCACCAAAGATATCTTCCCTCTTGGCACTCTACCATAAAACCCCTGGAGAAGAATTCAAGCGGACGTATGAGGAGGAGATACAGTTGCTGGTGGTGTTTTCAAGCATGTTCAATCTGGTTTTGTGGTACCGCAGGTGAGTTGTCAGTGTCATTTGTAATCCTTCCTCAAGCTGACATTTCCGATTTAGGATTATGTAGACTGTCATTTCCTTGTTTAAGTTTTCCATGATGAAGCCCTCCGAGAGGAAGAGTCCTGGATGTCGCGGCTGGGAGGATGTATGCACTGTCGTTCTGATCCACATATGTTCACCATGTCCCTCAGTGTACATGCCCTGCTTCATTCACCTCATGGTAAACATCCACCTCATCCCACATTCCTTGTCTTTGGTTTTCTCCCTTGATAGACATGCCATGAGTTCCACTAACCACGGTTCTGTTGCTATCATAGTTGTCACCAACCATCTTCATGTTCACTCCCTGTAACATCTCAATAACATATCCATGGCAACCTGCTGCCAAAGCACTGGGCCACAAATTATATGGTCCTTTTGCCGGGCCCTATCTTCTGCATTCCTCCAAACTTTGCCAACATTTCTGATGCACTGTATGTTTGATGACATGGCAGCTGGCAAGGTGAAATATAACAAAGGATGGGGATTGTGCAGGAGGATGATGTGAAGCTGCCCATGGATGACATCAATGCATGTTGGTACAATGAACAAAATTATATTGTCGTTTTGCCAGGCCCTATCTCCTGCATTCCTCCAAGCTTTGTCAGTGTTTGTGGCATGCCATATGCTTGATGGCATGGCAGCTGACAGGTAAAATAAAACAAGGGATGGGAATTGCGCAGCAGGATGATGTGAAGTTGCCTGCAGACGATGATGGGCCTTAGACTTCCGTGGCAACGGCAACACCAACTCGGAATGAGATTGGGTAGTGACATGGCAATCAAGGCAATCGTGTGTGCGAGTGGTTCGGGGCACCTCCATGCAGTAAATCAATTCCTCTATACGCAAGAATACACTGCAACTTTAAGTCTGCGAAGTAGTACTGCTTGGTAGTTGAGTACTAGAGGCTATGGCTTTAAGCCGGTAGGGTTCTCTCCAAGTGAGAGGGAACGGAAGCGGGTATGATGTGAATACCATGGATCCATATACGAAAACGTGAGACGAGACTAGAAAACGTCGCTCGACGGTAATCGGAGCGGGGAGAACAATGGAGGATAGACTAAACGGTCTGCAATAGTCTGTGAGTGAACGAGGCGATGAGAAAACAGCATAGGGGCTGCGCATGGTGAAATAAACGCGGAACGAGGTGCTCAGGGTGAACTGGCGAGAGAAAACGTGGAACTACGAAAACTGATGGCGATACTGGTCCTATACGATGCGAGGGTGCTGAGTCGATGTCGAAACTGGTCTGATGCTGAAACAATCCTATCCTATGTCAAACTAACCTTCAAGTCCACTCGAGGACTGATACTATACAAAAACTGGCTGAACTGATCCTAAGTCTGCTCTGAGACTACCCAAGTGGGCGATGATAACGATGGCGAAAGTGAAACTGTAAAAACTCCAATGGTACGAAATTGAAACGATGATGGCCTATAAAAGATAACGGGGGCGAGGTATGGCACGGCGATCACGTATTGGCACAGTATGAGTGTGTACCAATAGTGTTAAGAGCAAAGAGCACGTAGCGAAGGACTCTTCACAGTTAAAAACCATGTGATAACTCTGGTGAGCTCAAGAGTCGACGTGCAATCGAGAATATGGTGGTGCAAACGATATATTGCCGTAGAACGGTAAATAAACGTTGTTTACTGGCGATAGACTAGTGCGTGATGATAATTGACGTAGTCTGGGGTCAACTAGAGATGAACTCCCCTGTAACTACGTTTTCTAGCTAGTTTTTATACTACAAGTACGAATTTATAAATAGAGTAGATATGCGAGACTTAGTAAGGTCGTAAAGCCTTGGCTTTGTAAAAATCGTAGGCAACATATGGTCTTTGGTCTTCTAAAGTAACAGCAACTCGTCGACTTTGCCTCGTATGGATGCGAGCCGTATGGTTTTGCTGAGCGATGAGCAGATCATTGGGTGCTGTTTAGCTGCGGATTACTGAGCAATAGTTGTCGTGCTGAGGAGTATGCATGGGGCAACGTTTTCTTGAGGCCTTGGCGAAGTAACAGCCTTAGTAAACACAGTCTGTAGTTGCCGTAGCTCCAATTGTCGTAGCTGCGAGGGTACTCGAGTCTATCACATCATTTTCATTAAGTGATCAATGAGCGCATCAACTAGGTGCTTCTGAGTGATGCGTCAATTCCGTATTGGGGTGATGGTCAATCAAAGGTGCCTTGCCGTGATGAAGTATGGCAATTATGATGCGTGGCAAGATGGGATGGATAACAAAGCACATAAGGAGTGGTTGCCATGGAATAAAAGTGGTATCAATGTGCGTGCAATCATTAGTTTGCTGAAAGGCCATTGAAGGGATAATAGCGTTAATTAGCAGGCAAAATCCGCGAATTCTGAGTGTACAGAGCCTGGAGGCTCATCAACGATATGGATGCGTCTTGGTAAAATGAAAAGATTATGTCTCCTCAATATATACCAAGACACGGGATACCATGATCTCTTGTATTTGGTGGACACTTCAGAGGTATACCCTGGCTGCTGTTGTGTCATCCGTGGCTAATTTTGGATACCCCAGCATCCATTCTTGTCATTTGAAGAGCTCGTCCTGGACTTGCCTCTGTTGCAGGATATCCTTCAAAAGCTGCTGCGCCTGATACCTTTCTTTCTTGTGCTTACCGATTCTCATGTCATCTCTAAATCTAAAGAGATGTCCTTAGGTATGTCTCTCGTATCTGCCATAGAAGTGGTCCAAACAACTTGCGATTTTCATGGGTGTCACTATTCACAGCCAAGATTATTATAATCTATGTGTGGAACATATATTTGTTGAGGATGACTCTCCCTGTGTCACTGAGGCTTTGGATCCCCTGCTTTCACACTATCCTAATTTGCCAATTTGGCAACACTCATCACTGACAGGCCCACAGCAACGACTTTGTGTTACAATGGGTTAAAATTCTCCCCAACAACAACGGATACCACCTAGATGGTGTCAATGCATTGATGGGGGTCAATACTTGATATTTAAGTAATTGCTCGAGTCTCAAGGGCATAAGTACCTGCTCAAGAGGGTCTGGAAGCTGAACTGCTTGTCTAAGGTGAATACTCTCCTGCGATGACAAAATATTCCCATTCATAGGTGCCCATTGGGTGACACGATAGTATAATCTGCAATGGGGATAAGAGTCGTCATCGGTATAAAGGCAAGGAAAAAAACCTGTAATGGATGTGTCATGTGACAAAGATACAGGTTCACCAACGACATTCCGTCATGGTGAATTTTCGGACTATTATTGCAATCATCCACTGCTACCCTAAGGTATTGGACCAGGCTCTTGGTTGGTTTGCCATAACGTACTTAGTTTGTTGCAGTAGCTGATTAATTGCAAGTGCAGTGAGTACAATTGGCTAACTTGTTCTTACCCCTGGCAGGGAAGTATCCAATACACCAGTTGTCGATCAGCCAGGTAGATTGCTGGCTGTGTCACTGAAGTTGCTGATTGAAGCGCACCAATGTTGCTCCATGTAGTTAGAGGCTGAATTGTCATGATGCCCTATTCAATGGGCCCGAATTGTTTTGATAGGGTTGATGTGCAAGCCCTACAGGGATGCTGAGGAGTGTGAATCCCTGCTGTCATTGTTGTCCCATCTGAAGGGCCAAATCCCATGTTGCCAGAGCAAGGCCGAAGCTGCATTGTTCATTGTTCTGCCTGCTGGGGCCGAATCCAGTTGTGTGGTTATTTGTGGGTTGGTTGTGTCATTGGTTGGTTGATTATCGGAAGCTGAGGAGAGTCTATGAATTCAGGGAGTGCCGGGTGTTACCTTGCTTGTCAAGGTCTCTCAAGGTCTAAATTTTCACTTACCATTGTTAGTGTTGCACCAATTAGGTCTCAGACCTAATTCGCCCTGCTGCTTAGCAAGGGGCATCTGCAAGGCCCTGATTTGCATGTGTGAATCATGGCCATTTAGCAAGGGGGTCCAGGCACTATGCCCCCAGGAGCTGGAGGCTATTTAGCATTAAATAGCCTGCAAAATAGGTCTAATTATCTGCGAATCAGCATTGCTGGGATGGTATACTATTGTGGTGTCATGTCACCTCGTCCTTAAAATTCAATTCTCTTCCTTACCATTGCAATTGACCATAGTCCCGATTTCGGATTGACTCAGATCCATTCAGCAAGCAAAAAGGTCGATTCACCCTGGTGCAAATTGCTGCCATTCACTAACAGAAAATATATAGGAGCAAGTGTCTCAAGCTTTTTTGACTTTTACTCATGAATGCAGGGCCGATGGCTATGGTGAATGTTGATAATAAAATTCCAGTTTTGATACTGAATTTGGCTTCGTAATGTCATTATAGGTATGTACATGAGTACGGTCTATTTCGCCCTATTTCGCAGCTGAAATTTGGTCCTTGAAAAGCCCATTGCTAATCAGCTGCTGAATAGCACTAAATAGCGGGTGCCGAATAGCAAGTGCGAATTACATCAGCCTAATTGGCACAACATGCCAAAAGCTGCACATGATCTTAGGCTACCTCAGTAAGTCCGACCTCAGCCAGCCTCAGCCTATGTTCTTTCTTTGATGTCATTCAAGTTTAACAACCAAAATTTTCTATCTTGGACCCAATGGATCTCAGCTTGTTAATGAACATTCTTCGTCAATGTAATGTATGGCACATCTGTTGAAATGGGATTGTCAACAGTGGCAATGCCAAGACCAAGAAGCGGGTATTTTTTGGATACTATGAGTTCAATTGTATTGATTGAATCAATTCTTGAATGTTGAAGAGACCTACTGTTTGGAGGTCATTCCACTGTGGTTCTCTCCAACTGTGATGACATATCCTCTAAAGAGATGTCAAGAACTCCCCTGTGTGATGTAATGTGTTAGCCGAGGTCAGCAAGATAGACAATGTCCTCTTGAGTCTTGATGTCTTCTTCTCTGACTATGTTCTCAAATATTGGTGAGTAATGTATTGTTGTTGGATGAAATGACATTGTCATACTCAGAACAATGTGCAAAGAAAACTGTATGAACACCGCTGCAGCAAGGTATCAAAGTCATCAACTGACAACCGCTCGTCGAGTTGATGAAGAGTTGATTGCTGTGATCAGACAATTTCCATTCCGGGAGTGATATTCTTGATGTTGTGAGGTGTTTCAAGCATTGCCACTGCCACCATATCATAGCCCAAGAAGCACTGTCAGAGAATTTGGTTGCATGGATGCTGTGTGGATGTCGGATATGGGATTGTTTGGTTGGTTGTGGACATTGCTGAGCTTGAGGGAGTGTGTGGAATATTGATAAGCCTGTGGGTGTGCGAGTTGGCATGATGTCCAGTGAGCCCGAGTCAGGCTGAGTAAAGGTTTACTAAGAGAAAGAAAGTACTAGAAGATACAGAACTGTTAGACCCGATGAGTTAACAAGGATAATTAGTCAGCTGTATTGTGTTTGTACAGTCACTGCTAAGTTCCCGTGAAGTTAAGTCGTCAAGACTAAGGCTTTAGCGCTTAGCGAGAAGGAATATGTTTTGGTATGATTAAACGTTAGCTCAAAGCTAAGGAATATACAGCTTTGAGTACACTACTTATATACTAGAATAAGGGTCTAATAATGGATACACCATGTTAGAAAGTAAATAAGCAAAATACATGGTGAGCGAGATAAAACACATGCAGAGTAAGTATGACGGTGTGATGATGTGAAGATTTATGAAGACTTCTGTGGAGTCGCGGATCTAAAGATAAGATGAGATAAGCGCCGAAGATAAGATAAGATAAGAGGCGCTTAGATAAAGAAATGAATAAATCATAACAAGAACGGTATGTAAGTAGCCAGATTTCGTAGTATACTGTACTTGTTTGCCATTTAAGCAAATATCACTCCGGGAACAGAAATTTGAGAGCGTCTGATATACGTCCCTATTCATAAGATTTTACATAAATGACAGGACGCACTGGTACTGGTAATCATACTAAAGGTTCAGGAAGACTTTCAATTGTCCCTGGAATGTAAGATAACAGATCAGGATCCAGTCTTCCATAATCAAATTCTGAAAGCAAAGATTCAGGAATTCCCTGAACTACTTACGAAAGCCTCTCTTCATGGTAAGGTTTCAGTATATGGTAAACTTAAAGTCTGCAGGGGTCCGGAACATGTGCCTAGACCTTTGTTTCCTGTGCCAACATCAAATACACCAAAATTAGGATTGCGGACCACATTCCGGCACAACACACCTGAAACTAAGACCAAAACCTTCGTTCCGGCTTTCCTTAACATGGATACCGAAATGAAATATTCTGGACTAGATTTTGGTAGCACTCACATTTATGGTACTGGCATCGCCGAAAGATGCACCCAAACAGATGCTTTCAGCATCGATTCAAGTTTGCGTGGAACAATTAGTTTTGACTCGAGTACAGGAAGCTCATGACACATTCCTGGTTTCTTTGATTTGGGATCAATTTCACAGCATCCCGGAAGTTTTGGTATCAGATGGAATTCTAGCAAGTCTTATTCACGATCCGGAAACTTAGGTATAGGTATCATAGTCAGGACGCCCTAAATTTCAGGATCTCCGGTGTGCATCATCTACCTGCTTGGCAAACGTGCCTGATCACACGGTATGTGTGTTATCCAACATTTTCCTGATGTCATCAGCCTTCCTTACCATGCTTCATGACTCATTGTGGCAACCGAATGGTGCGATACATTATCCATGCCTCCATTGGTTACACCAAACAGCCGTAATCTCACAGCACACTGATGTCGAACCTTAAGGTCCTTTTCTAGCCCCTTGAAGTTCTCCCTATCACCCTCAAGAACAGGATTTTCATATCCGTCATGACATGTAACCGTTCCCAACAGGATCAATGTCAAATATTACGAACACATAAAGCTGAACCTTGTGGCAGGGTATAATGATGCCGGGTATTTCCTTCTTCAAAGTGCCAAGATGAGTTTATACCTTGGCTGTTCAGTCGAATGGAATGTTGCTTCAAGAAACCTTGGATATGTTCCGGTGCCTCATAACGGAACTCGACAGGCTCGGAATAGCCTACGTTGCACTCAGGAGATATGCAGAGTCTTTGGATCCTGTTATTGATGGGACTCAGGGCAGAACGAAGCATGATGTCCTTGGCAAGTACGTCCCATTATTGAATAATCCTGCTATGACAGTGTTCACGAATGCGTCCTTCATGGGCAAAGAGGCCATGCAGTATGTTGAGGATGACAGATTCACAGTAAGAAAAGAGAATAGACAAAATGGCTGATATTCAAGAGGGTGTCCGAAATCGGAAATGTCAGCACGAGGAGGAATCAGAAAAATCACGGAAGACTTGCTCGTTACGCAGATATACTCATCTTCTCTAAAAAGGCATCTGTAAATGTACTTCGACGAGCCAGTTGAAGACGCTAAGCTACAGCGGCGCACAAAATTATATTTGATTCACCGACTGCAAACCCCCAATGACACTTTCTCCTCATCACATCTGACATCTTCCTGAAGAACGGGCAGGGTACAGAACCGATATTTCGCTGCGACACTTCCTTTTTGGCTGGTATCGAAGTTAAGCTTCTGATGCTGAGTCTGTTTTGATGTGTTGGTGGAACCGTATCACAGGATTCGCTAGGCAAATGTATAGTATATACAAGGGTAAGCTATGAAACCTCCAAAACCTAGCCTAGAGCACACCTAGCTTACGGTGTCTCCAGGTGCTGCTGTTTTTATTCCCGATGCCCCTCTTCACCAAAAATGGGGCTACTCATGTGGAAACTAGCACCACTGTGATGTTTTCAGTCTCTGAATTCGATTGGGGATCTCAAAAGGAAGTAATTCCTTTCAATTGAATTGGTGATCAGACTCTGATGATACTTTCAGTTGTAAATGGAGTTTGGTATACTCATAAGGGCTTCTGGAGAAGGTCTTTATCTGTTGAGTCTATGTTCCCAACGACAGCCTAGAACTTCATAATAATTCTTCAAGTGCGTCTGGGAGGGTCCCTTTTTCAACTGCGACCGATCGGGCACATTCCACATGACACTTGATCCTGTCATTGGGTGATCTACACGATTTAGTCTGCCATGTTTGAATAAGGTTTGGATTTCACATCCTAGTCAAAATACATCAATTATAGGTGGCTACTGGCAGTCTTTACATCCACCCCAAATGCCCCCACAATATTTTTAAAACTTTGAATCAGACCCTTTAATGACCGCCAAAGGCAGTTGATCTCAAAAAAGAAACATTGAGTTGGAGGAAGGAACAACTGTACGTTTCTCACGTCTTCCAATAGGATTGATGGAGTCGTTCAGATCTATAGCCTTCACGCTTACTTTATTATTAAGTCTTTTCTGTAGAGCCAGCATGGCGAGTCACTCAGTATGAGATTGCTGTTGTAAGGACCATCTCAGAGTCAAAACCTGAGGATCAGCACTAATTGCAAATTCAATGTCTTAAACATGGGCTCTCAGGCTCTCTTTTGTAACCAGATATCTTTCACGCTGAGTTGCAGGAAGATACGGCTGTCAGGAATTCATGTCTACCATGTCTGAAAGAATCATTGTAGTACTATTAAGTATTGGTCAACTCCGTACGGTCTTCTACAAGGTCAGAAAATGGAGATTTATTGTAAGACTCAGTAACTCAAAAAATTGGCTCGCACTCATATTTAATTTCATGCAGACATGTATACTCACTCATGGAAATGGAAATGAATGCATTTGAAACGCATGTAGATGCAAACTTAGGGATGCCCACCGTCCCCGTATATACGGTGAATATGGGTGCGGTATATACGGGACCGTACCCGTAATGTCAGGCCCTCAGACTTCTGGTTTACGGTATGGGTTACGGTACGGATGTGGCCCATAAAACCTGTAGCGTAATACGGTTTTACGGCCGTAAATACGGCATCTCTTTTGGGCTATAGAAGTTGCTGTGTGCCGCTTCCTTCCACTGCCACATTCAGCCATGTAGACGTGCTTCCCTTCAAAATAACTCCTTCGGAGCCTCGCTCTCAACATATACAATGATTAAATTCAACTGCTGCTTCATCCAGATCCCTAGTGCTGTCCGCTGACTCCGCTCAATCGTCCGAGGCTTTCATTTCTTAATTTGCATTGCTTTCCTGATCGTGTTCCTCTCGCACTCGAACGTCTAGGTGAATTCTATACATCTGAGCTTGCCCTTCCTCATCGTGAAGTCTGGACCTTACTCCATAAGTTCCCAGCTCCTCAAGGATAATGAAGTTCAGCTTACTTTTGGGTATAAACACCTCAATCCTTGAACTTTACCTATCCCCTTTCCGAGTTCTTTCGGGACAGCTATACACTGAGATATCTGGCCATGCATCGGACATGCTCCTTGCCATGTTTTCTATATGTTCCTATGTGCCTAGTGTGCTCATTTGCATCTCTGGTAAGTGAAATCAGATGTAAGATACCTGTCAATGATCTGCGAGAACTATAACATCAGGTTCTGCTGTACCTCTCGACCACGTGTATTCATCTGGTAGGTGTTAAACACCCTTTACTATTGTCTAGTTCTTCAGCCTCCACCTGTTTATTTAACTAGATCAGTGAGATATTACTTGTAGATCTCAAGATGTAAGCTTTTTCGGAGGTCAGATGGCTATTAACGTCACTTTGAACGATGATTAGTGCATAATGCCCCCCTTCACAGGCTTTTAAACCGATTCTTCGCTAGCTAGTATGCTTGCCTCACCAGAAATCTTTTGGAAGCTGTCCGTATTACCCGTAGTACCATATTACGGCCGTACCGTACACCGTACCATACCGTCGAGCACTCTTGGATAGGCCATTATGGTATGGGTATGGGTCACCCATACCCATCAACTTTACGGCCGTACCCGAACACGGGTACGGTGGACATCCCTATGCAAACTTGAACAAACACTTCCATGTGCCATGCAAACGCAGAGTTCTCTTAGCCCAATCTGGAAGCACAATACCCTCTGTGGATCACCGTGAAGGTTAATACGCATCAATTACAATGCACGCTCCGTGACAGTGGCCAAGTGTCTAAGTCGAAATCTAGTGGTATGGTCATTGTACATAGCTCGTTATTGACCCTGTCATTGACTAAAAAAAGCATTTGTAGTGGTATCGTTTGGAGAGCATCTGTGTCTATGGTCTACCATTACCTCCATCGTTAGCAGAGCCGCCACTAATGTTTGTTTGTCCCCCACTCTGGCGAATTCCCTGGGGCAGATGAGGCTCACCCCCTCCCGGAGTACTAGAACCTGAGGAAGTGTTGGTCTGCTTTGCATGAGAGGCGCATCTATGACCCGCATATGATGTCAGCTCGTCTTTCGGGTAGTGTAGAGTCCACATACCCTGAGTCATAGTCGGCTGAACTACTAAAGAAAATGGTCAAAGCAGAGAGGCATAATCAAATATGTTGCAAACCTCAATAGTCTGCTGTTAATGTCACTGTGAGGATGGATGTGGAAACAAGAAATGAAAAGAATACACACCCGTCATATTGGAAGTCTTCGTAAAGGAGGTGCATACTGGGAGTGGTGTTGCTGCGGTTTAGCTTGAATCAAAGTGTCAGTCCTTATATTTTTTTTGCTAATACCTCCACTCCCAATTTTTGGGGCGCATGATCGCTCAATAATTTACAACACTCTGTCTGCATGACTGAATGGATTATGACAAATCCCTTGGGCGGCTCAATTAAAATTTGAAAAAGACATTTATCGGGAATGACCGATCCCCTGAGTGCAAGAAATGTCACAACTGGATATCTATCACGGCTGTTGCTTCGCTATGGAGATATACAAGTACCATACCGACGAAAGCAAAAGCAAGCGGTACTGTAGCTACGTTTTTTTGCTATAAGCAATCTTGGTGTCGGTCTTGGTGTAGTCAAGAGCAAGGGCGGACCGTTGTTCCGGTACATCAGGTACCTTGGTAGGTCAACTGCGCAACACCTAAAATCCTTTTTGGACCTCACCTACTCCTACTGAAAAAAATAACTGTTCAAGCATTATGAGGTGTTTCATAGCATATATTGTATCTGTTCACTATCTTTCTAACAAGGATTCACCAGGCATTTTGGTGAACAAGCCCAGAACTTCTAAAAAAGAAACATCTGCCTGTGTTGCTACTTGTCCTGGTGTATATCAAACATGGTCCACAATGCTCCAGTGTGCAGTCTAAATCAAGAAAACCAATACAATTCATTAAAGTGTTGTCAGGCCATGCAAAACCTGCACTTGCAAGCCCAAGTAGTAGCAGTAGTAGTAGTAGGCATCGCGCTGGCGCCAAGAGCAGGTTGACTCAGGGGTCTTGCAAGAATAAAAGGATACACTTTCGTCATATTGATTATGTAATATGTCTAACTGTCATAGGGGTCCGAGTCAGAGGTGAGAGCGCTAAAATATTTTTTGGGCCCTTGTGTATTTAAAATGCACAAACCCCTTGGATGAGAGTATTGTAACTTTTCAATACTCCCGGTTGATGACTTGAGGGTGATTTCATCCGACGCAGTCCCTGTCCGGAGCAAATACTTCTGTTCAGCCCAGATTCTAATACGACGTTGAAGAGACTCTGTGCGCGCAGGCTAGAAATGCAACAGTGTCAAAGACACTGATCACACCACACCCAACACTACACACACAAACCCTCAAGTTCTTGGGGGGATATTATGCGATAGAAGCAGATTGAAGCAAAACAACTAAACTCTCAGAATATACGATACACACGTATAGCAATTGCGCTCATAGGGTATCTAGATCTCTCTAAGTCCAAAGGCTTTTATAACAAGAGGAGCGACAGATGTCGCCGGGCCTCAAGGCAAGGTGTAATCACAATACACATGATGTCGAAAGACACACACACAAAACCCTCAATAAGTCGCGCGCGTCACACACAGGTAACCACAATGACTCAAAACACACTACACACGACCCAAAGCTTCGCGCTCTAAGCTGAAACACTTCACAAAACCGTCCACCAAAGCCACAGGATTCAAACCTACGCGCTCGAGCTTCCCAACCGATCGTAGATCCACAGGGTTCTAACCTATGCGATCCAGAGCCACAAGAACCTTATAACACCGTCCGACAAGCCAAAGGGTTTGAACCTCTGCCACCTGTAGTGCCTCGCGTCACAAGAAACCCTCAAAGCACAAGAGCGCGTCCTCAACAACACTATACTCTTCTTTTCAGGTTAGAGCGCAAGTCACCCAACCAATTAACAGTCACACAAGCGCCGCGTTAGCTTTCTATGCCTCGCGCGCGACTCAATTCACTCGGTATGATGTCAATTCTAGGTTTATTCTCTCGCTCGAAGTTACAAACTAGTCCAGAAGCTACCGCGTCAAGCTGGAGGCTCACGCGCGACTACAACGGGGGTCCGAAACTTGTCCACTATTACTATACTACAGTATTTATATACTACACGCTCTACATTTTAATACATCCTTAAATAGTAACTCTTGGCCTGCGGAACTTCCTTTCCTGGGTCCCGCACATGTTGCCATAATCACGCCATTGCTTGGCGCTTACTCAGAGCTCCGGCTCGGGGCCAGATCCTGGTCTCTCAGTTGCGCGACATCGGTTACCACTGCTATTACACGTGTATTGACATCAGTTACCATATCCTCGGAGTTATAGCCTCCCCCGCGACTCTCATTTCGCTTCCTAGTATTCTCATAGAGAATTCTATTGTAGTGAGGGCAACGTGCTCCTTGTCTAGACCTCGCACGCGTCGGCCAAAGTCAGGAACTTTGGTCTTACTGCAATTCTATACATTCTGAGGTCTAGAGCGCTAGCTCCTGGCATGGCAGTGCCTTGCACGTCATAGATCAAGGCTATGCGAAGTATTAATTATCTCCTGAGCTTCTCTGGTTCTATTCTTAGCGTGCATTGTCTGTGCATTGTCGGCGCACTCAGTGTCAAGTGCTGGGACTTTATACTTAGTGTGACCCTTATAGTATCACTCTACAGTTAAGCCATGCGCTCCACCGAATATCACTCAAGGTATTTCATTGCCCACACTTAGGACATTGCACTCTAAGGTATATCTCATTGCCTTGGCATCCAGGTTTTATAAAATGTATGTATTGATACATTTCGCGAAATTACACATGTGAACGCTCTCCAAGCATGTCAACGTGATACTCATATATGGTATAAAGCGCAACATCGCCGTCTCTCATTGAAGTGTTCGATGATCGTGGCAGCAGCTAGGGCATACCTCTGAAGTGCGGGCCAAATGCAATAGTTCACTAGCAGTGAGCACTCTCGGTATGTATTGACGACTTTCATTTTACCAAGATGCATTGATATTGACTGTATGCAGCCTCGCATCCTCCTGTTTCTGACACCATTCATATCCCTCGTTGTATATGACCTCGCCAATTGCTACATCATCTAGCCTATGACATGCCAGTACGATCATACAATTCGCTGATATTAATAGATGCAACACAGCGCTTCGGCTGCAGTTTGACATGGATATGTCATTGGGATATTCCATGAGAGGGAGGACAGTCGGTGGCAACTATGAGAGAGATAGAATGGCCTGGGCGGCAGAACCCGTGGCACGTCCGTTATTTTAGAGAAACAAGGATGGTGGTGTAAGTGAGATGAGGTGGACATTTATGCATATGGCTGAGGAGATGACTGATGATAAATGACGCTGGACGCATACACTGGGGGATAGGCGCCCTTGTGTATGAACAACAGAACATACATCTCCACATCACCCATGGTTTGAACGTTCATCCTCTCAAAAGGCGTCCCTATAGAATCTGCGAATGAGGAAGCAATAGTCGAGACAGTCCTAAAAAGGAAATGTCAGCCTGAGGAAAGCACACAGATGAACCATCTGGGACACGCAAACCCACTCACAGACTCCGATGAGCACCACCAACGAATCTACCCCTTCATTGCACGATTGTACGTCCATTTGTGATGTTTACAAGGGTGTTGGTGATAGTCGACAGAGTTCCGAGAGTAAAGACCTCCTTGGCAACGAGATCGGAATGCGATATTGAAAAGATGCCTTCCTTTCTCGTCAGTGCGGAGTAACAGAAAGAGATTTCTGGAACGATTGGTGTTCAGCATTGGCTTGAGGTTAAAAAAACGGGCAGTATACATACCTTCAAGAACAATCATCCTAGCACTAGTACTCCACGGCGCTTCATTTCAGTCTCCTTCGGTTCATTCTCAGTGACTACAATTGTAGCGCCGAGTCATTTTATCGTTGGTCATCCTCTGTATTCCATATATCCCTCAGAGCGAGGAAACGCAGAGCATTCTGCGGAGATATGTCTAACAGTTGGCCACTGTTAGTATCAAGACTTGCAATCAAAAACCCCACCACATACATTTCCCCAGAAGAAAGAATGCTCCGAATCCAAAGCCTTCATTCATGGTGGATAATCACGTGGTACCCTGAGGCGGAAGGAGTCAGGGTAGCAGGGTTCGAGAAGCGATGGCACTTGTATGAGAGCGAAGTCCGGCGGGTGCAAAGGGCGATGATCGTAAAGAGAGAGCATCTTTGGCAATATCCGGGTCTGTCCTTGTCCGTCTGACTGCCGAATGAAAGCTCTCTCTATGGTCGACCAAAAGTCTTCTCCATATTGGAATTCATGGATCCTGCACTTCTCAAGGCTTTCCACATAACAAAGCCACAGTTATGTTCTCCAAGGGACTACCGGAACTCCGGCCGGAACATGGGGCAGGAGTAGGTCCACCACGCCGTCTCCAAATCCCGAGAGCCCTGCGAAAGAGATGGCAGGTTGGTTCTCATGCATGGTCTTTGGTGAACAAGATAAGTTGTAGCCTGGGGCTCGATTCCCAACATCCTAATCGAGTTGTCATAACCGGACTGGCGTAAGATGATCCTATCCGATCAGTCTTGGACTTGTCTTGGACACCGGCATCGAATGCTGGGTTGTCGGTCTGCCGGGGTTCAAAGGCATGGATCTGATCATTGTATGTGTTGTCATCGTTGTCGTACTATTCTATGAGCCGTCGCTTTCCACACTGACACTGCTGAATGCTGACCAAAACACGAAGGCTACGCACGACCAAGCGAAGCCAATGTGTTCAATCTGATGTAAAATGTCAGCGCAAGAACGTATCTCACAGCACACAGATGATTTGCCTGTTATGAAGATGCACTTATTTTCTCCGGAAGTGCACCTGTAAATATACTTCGACGAGCCTCCAGACCATTAGCAAGGGCGGCACACGGAACTGGATTGGACTCACCAATTGCAAACCCATAAGGACACTATCTCCCCATTACGTCTTACGTCTCCCAGAAAGTCGAGCAGCATACAGAACCAATATTTCACAATGGCGCCGATAGTATACAAAAGTGAAGATGGTGATACTGAGATGATGCCATACACATAACTGCTACAGAAATGATGTAGTGAATGCATTACGTTTTGGCTGGGAGTTGTAGGATGGTGTGTTGGTGTCGTCACAGCGCTGGTACCTTGTACAAGCGCGGTCGGCTGCTGCTGAGGCGTTGACAGCGATTAATGCCCTTTACAATGGCCATAAGCTATGGCGATACACAAAACACGGTGGAAGGACTCACCACAGACCGCAAACCGCGGTATCTCCACATGACAACAGCTTATATCAACCTGAATCGGTACACATATATTGGGAACCTTGGCAGTGAGGTTGGTATCAGATTGAGAGGCGGTATCGCAAAGTCTAGAATAGGCAAGCCCTTCTTGCCTGGAAAGAAATGTTAGAAACAGATTTCAAGGGTCACCCAGCTACAGAAAGCGGGAATCGTACAATGCTATGGCAATCCTCTGTGATGCTCGCCATGAAGCACCTTTAAACTCATAGAATATGCCTTGACGGTAATGTTGGTTGTTTATAGAGAGCGAGTCGTGAAGCACATGAAGAAAGATGCTGAGTCCTGCAGGCTCATTTCAGATATTACGTAGTTTCATGGGCAGTTGTTGTCAGTATCAAGTCTAGCACTCGAAAAAACTGAAACATACTGTTTCCCCAATGGAAAGAACTCTCTCAATCCAAAACCTTGGTTCGTGGGGAGATATCATGCAGCACAGGCATATTTTGAGAAGCAAAGGAAGAGTTATGAAGGAAGGGACGACGAGAGTCCTCATAGTAGTAATGGCGGTGAGTAGGTGCGTTAAGGTGCAGGTAAAAAGGAGGCATGCTAAAGACTATGTCAAGCCTCGGGTCACTACGGAAGAATGAGTGAATCCGATTAGCTTGGGAGCGCAGCAAGACACATATGTATTTGAGGATGTTGCAGAAAAACGTACATCGCACCTGCTCAGCAACGGATTGTTAGTGCAGATGTCGTCAGTTGCTGGACTTATCCAACTGACACATATGTGCCGCCTTCAGGATATCCTAAATCAGCAGTCTTCGACAACCCAAGCAGCTAGTGCACGCACCAGATCGGATCCCACTCAGATTAGCCTGTCTCGATCATCCTGTGTATCCTACAACCAGCATCCAAACATAATTCCAATGAGGGTTCTTGACAGCCGAGGAAACAAGCGGAGTGTCGCACAAGGGGTGGACATAACGGCACGGGTAACTAATGTGGCGGTTGAGAAACGGGTGATGTGGCTGTGCACACGGATCAGTTGTTGGATCAGACCGCCATCATCTTTTGTTGAATGCGGTTCCACAGTTGCTCCTAGAATACCTTCTAGGGCCATCGGTAGATGAACGCTTGATCCTTAAAGAAAACTTGGAAAATTCAGACGAAAATGGTATGATCCGTCAGAGCCCCCAACACGGATATCCAAAATTCTTGGTGTCATGGCCTAGTCTAGTGTATAAAGTACGTGCTATGTATTTTCCCTTTTTCCCGAATTGAGGATTTTTTCAAGGGTAACAGCGAGACCTCAGGCCACAGCTCATTGTTAAATCCAGACTGTGCGCTTGGAGTGGGGCTCAACAGGAGACCTGTCAAGTGTGTAACCGATTAGAACTATATAGCTGGGCAAAATTATAACTCAAGGAAGGCAGATGATATGGGTGTAGTATTTTATTCTTGCATAGCTCAAGGATAGTTTCTCCTGAGATTTTTACTTGTGATATCACATCATAAATGGGTGGGAAGCTGATACCTGCTGTCTTTTGAGTCGCCATAGATATCATCAGCACCGTCTTTTCATTCTAGGGGTGACATGTTATATTTATCATTCAAGAACGAACTTTGTTGACGCTTGATAAGGGATGGAATATTTCAGCGAAAATTCATTTTTCTTCTGAAAGGAAGATCAATGTATGCAGTGATTGGGAATTGAACCCAAGTCTACCGCAGCTGCACTGTTACATGACTGTAGTGTCTTTTATTCTCGTGAGTCGCTTCGTGATATGCACCCAAAGTAGAGACCTAATCATCGTGAAGAAGGCAATAGTAATACTCTGATAATTTTCCGATTTGCTATTTCTGGGACCCGACATTTGCGATTACATGCGGCAAAGTTTAAAACTCAATGCCTATCCTGGGAACTATAGTTGTCTTTGCCATAAAACATGGTGAAAAAGGTTTATGGGTCAGGAACCTTAACATACTGGAGACAGCCACATCAAAAACAATTTAAGCGCGACATCATGTAATCATCGGACTGGGTTGGGTGTTATCTACCATGCCATGTCTAACTGGTTTCGAGCAGAGTATAGAAAAACAACACTCATACCTCACACGAGTTGGAGTTCAAAAATACACCGAAGGCACATGGTGCCATGGTACCATTGTTAAAGTACGTTGTCGGGGGCAAGAAGAATTCTGTGTGGTCGCCTGCATGGCTGCATGGTGCGTGGCTGTGTAATTGATGTGATCAGCATGGCTGCGTGGTTGACAAATCACAGGGGTAGTCAACCTCCCATCAAACATCGCTCGATGGGCTCAGTTCTCTTTCGCCTTCACATTTGGTAGATCATTTTCTTCTACTGTTGTTGTACGCGCTTAATAAATATTGTGAATCTGCAAAGGGCTACCTTTGCTATTTGTGTGAGATTTCTGACCTTAGTGTATCTTATTCTCTATGCCGGTTGCTTAATCTTTTCTTCATTTCATGCAACTCATCTTTGGAATAGGCGACTTTTAACTCGCATTTTTAACGGTAACTATTAAGTCTGTTTCTCTCCTGTTCCGCTTTGCTATGGAAATATGGAAACCAATTCATTTCAGGCACTTCATTTGTTGCAATTACTGTCTAAAAGTGGTTATGAAAATATGTTATGAATTTCACCTCTCTTTTTTTTATCCTCGACACCCCCATAAGCTACTGTTTATCCTAGGAACCACGAAGCTTCATAGACCATGTTTACGCTCCTTGTATGTACTCTTTTCTGATAGACAACGAGCTAATTATGATACGCACCTCCCAGGATAAATTCAAGCGATATTTACATCGAAGGCTTGATGAAAATCTACATGGAAATCAAAATGAAGACCTAACAAATGCCAGAGGGCTTTCCCCCATGGATTTTCATCGCACGCACGTTCCAGTTTTGGATGCAAGTGGTAAGACACTTTGTGACTCATTGCTTCACATTAATAGATGTGCTTTCTAGGCAATGTACAATGTTACGTACCAAAACCGGTGAAACAACTGGAAAACCCTTGCCAGAATCCCAAGGCAAGTGAAGCGTCCAAGCAAGAAGTCAAAGCTTCATTAGCCCTCTCGGACACAAAGGCTATTTCTGCTCAGCTAGTACGAGATGGTTCTCCGAAAACAAAGAGTGAAGAAGAACGAACATATCTTGAGTTCCATGCTAGCAATGCATCCACTGCTACCAGTAATTCCAAGCTACCACCCACAGGTAAAAACACGGCACTTGATCTGATGAAGAGTGAGCAACTACATGAGACGTGGTACAGATGGCCGGATGGTGATTTCGACCTCGATATCAACCATACCACATTTGAAGCTACGAAAAAACTTATGGTTCACTGGTCCATGAAGGTTAATGGAAGGGATAAAATCCATTCTGCGAATGCAGAAACTTGGCAAGCTGGAAAGAGATCGACTTGTTGATGAACCTATAGACTCCTGCGGGCAGAAAACACTAGACCTGTAACGGCTAGCGTAGTCAAACACAGAATCTGAAGGCAGGTTCTAGCGAGTCTAGTCTTGCACCTCCATGCGATGACTGTAGCTTCCTGGTGGTGTAGCGAAGTATTGCTATGCTTTGTTATGATTCTCTGAAGGCTGTTCAGAGACTCAAGGTATGTACGCGAAGTTTCCTGGAAGGGAGGGGATGCGTAAACGTGGGTGTATGCTGAGCGGGGGCGACCTAGATGCGGCGCAAACTATGTGGTGTCAAAATCCTAGCTGTGGATTCGGTTGGAGAACTCTATGTGAGTTAATGAAGCTGGTGCTCCAGGTGTGAGCGAAGTTTTGTCCAAGATAAAGTATGTGCAAGCAAGATATAGCTCTAAATGATCCTAATATCAAGCAAGTCAGTATCAATCTTGAGTTGAGTTAAAAGGGCAAGGTTAGCGAACTTTCCTTCTATGAGAAAGGTAGCTAAGGCCCCAGGTGTCTAACTCTATAAGAGTTAAGTGGTGTTGTTTCCTAAGTTTGGAAACGGTAGTACTAGGTTGTTAGTGGCTAAAAGCTTCAATCCTTGCTACGGATTGCTGTTTAAAGCACACAGGTATGTAAGCGAACTTAAGATGTCGAGGATGCTTCGCAAGGGTAACCAGTAAAGGTTTCCTAGCGAAGTTTTTGGAGCAGAGGTAAGCATGCGAAGTTATAGTTAACTTTTATTAGCGAAGGGAAAGTTCGCTAAGTGTTATTTCTCTAATGAGCAGTAGAGAAGCAATAACTTCAGGTGTGTGTATCGGATCTAGGAGGTGTGTAAGGTAGTGTACTTGTGAGCAAGTAACTCCCTAGTGGTTCTTCTCCTTCTCCTTTTTTGTCATACTTTTATTTAGCTACTTTTATACTACTTTGAGAATTTCTTGTAGGTAAGCTACATTTGTCCTTGCCCTGTTAATTCGCAACCCATGCAAACTATTTACTGTGCAATAGAGTATTCTTGTCCTTTCTTTACTAATGCTGAGTCAAGATCTGTCAGCATCTGTGCAACTCCAAGAACTATGCAACTGTGCATAGCTGTGCATAACTGTGCATGTAGCTTCAGTTACTGTGCAAAGCTGCTGCAAAGCGAACTTGCTGTGCATTTACTAAGCTATGAACTGTGCAAAGTAAACAGCCTTGGTAAGGCTTTAACTGCTGCTGACTGTAGCAAATTATAATAGTTCACTAACTTGTCATTAGAGTTCCATAACAGGATTCAAGTCTTTTACAGCTATTCCAAGTGATCTGGAAAGTCCGGGATGAGGATTCGGAATAGTTTGATAGGGTTCATGATAAAGGTGCATGTCAATCATGGCTGTGCTTTGATATGGAGGTTTGGAAGGGGCGGAATATTACTGGATCATTATAGATCCGCGAATTTATGAGTGTACAGAGCCTGGAGGCTCATCATTGTCTTTGTCTAGGCCATATGGAGTGCAACAAGGAGACTTGTCGCATAATTATGCGTCCGAAAATAGACAAGCCTTCATGGGAGAAGCAGCTTGTGATTGACTGTCATTGTGGTGGAAACATGGTTTGGAAGCCGTGTCCTGGTGGTCCTGGTGGCAAGGGTGTTCACTCTGTCTTGCATTACTGGAGCAGGGGAGTACACTATTCCAATGGTGGATATCATGAATTATTCGAGTTTTGGTTATTCAGCGAGAGCGAAGAGGCAGGTGTTGCGGGTAATCAACAATGGGGTCTCGATGTAGGGTGTCATCAGGACAATTGGTATCCTTATTCAACAGATCATGATGATGATTATAGATTTGGAACAGAATCCGAAGTAGAAGTAAGATATTCTTTTGTTATTGACAGCGGGCAGTGCGATGCTGATATCCGAACTTTAGCCAGGACTTCACTATGTGTATGAGGATGGGACTACTCATGAGAATCGAATGAAGGAGCCGCGCAAATGGTCTGCTACTAGGGAGCCTAAGGATTACTCCGAGCCAAGGCCACGGCCAATCCTCAAGAAATGTCGCCAGATTTGATAACTTGGTAATAACTTACATCAGAACTTGATCACAATTAATCTGACTCACTTTCAGTTATTTTGTTCGATTCGAAGTGTTTCCGTGGTCAAAATATACCTGCTATGTACTTATATTATCCAAATTCTTCGAAATTTGGCCAATATCACAGTGCTTTACACGGATTATGCGGCTCTGACAGCATGCTTGAACAGGAGAATAATCTTGGAGATATCTTAAGAGTATAAAGAAGCCTGAAAACCTGTTAGACAAGGAAATGGAAGTAATGTACATGATGTGGGGTTGCATTTGACTGAGCCATGATTTAACAAGAATGGCTGCTATATTTGGTAACAGTCAATCGCAGGCTAAAAGATGACTTGTTGCACAATTAAGTCATTATTATAACCTTTCACCAATGCATTAATGTCCTAATATCAGTGAGAAACCATGCGTGGTGCCTGCGTGGTAAATCAGCGTGGCTGTGCATGGTCAGCCTGTGTGGTGTGGCTGTGTGGCTGCGTGGTCCAAGGTATTTCTGTACATGACGAAGAGCTATTCTGGTGGGAATTAAGTTATCAATTTGGTCATTATTGGAGCAATCAAGGAGGAATTGACATGAAGTCGGCATTGAATTGATGGTCATAATGTTGCGACATCTTTGGATGACGACTTCAAGCCCGAAATATGATAGTGTAAGTAATTTCTGGTGTTTATTGTTCTCAAGATCATAGAGACATGCATGTAAGATACAATAGTGTCTACATATCATAGTATGAAAGCGACATCGAAGGTCTGATTACTATAATAGGCTAAATTGAACTCTGAAGTAATTTTCTAATCAGGGTATGTTTTCTGGAGACTGTTCGCAAAAGAAAGTAAAATAAACATGAGAATATCTTTATGAAGGCTTTCTGGGCATTATGCAGTATATATATGAAAATAAGTTGAGTTCAACTAGAGTTTCACTAATAATGCGTGGCTGCATGGCCACGCACCACGCAGGTGACCATGCGGAATTTCTAGTGGCCCATCATCGGTACTAAGGATCGTTCGGTAAGAGTTCCGCGGTCTGGCAACTGAAATGTATTTATTACCTTGATAGGCATGGCCCTCTGATTCCTCCAGGCAAGAGATAGGTGCATGACAGAGCGCCAGGGTATAAAAATTTGCAAGACATTCAGAAGAAATGTTTGCCTTCTATGTACTTCGCTGCTGGGGAAGAAGATGACATAACGACTTGACTTCTTTGTTCATCGATAACAAGCCTATGCCCTGTGTCTTCGTCATGATTGCTGGACCCTCGTACCTCGGGTCCCAGCAACCTGACTGTGACACAGGACTTCGGCTTGTTGGGGCCCACCCCAAACCTGGCTTTTTACTTGGGAGTGTCAGTTATTAGTCTCATAGATGCCAGATAGATGCTATACTATTGCTCTTGAATTACATCTCTTTGCTCATACATCTGCATCAGACTCAGAGCCCAAAGTGTTCTTTAAATATGCCTCCATCTCTACATATTTTGGATTCAGAGTAGGGCCTCAATGCCTTCACATCATAATATATATGATAACAGGTCTACAGCTGTATGAATGATAGCATCAAATTTGAAGTTTGAACACTGCTAAGTTCTATGTTAAAGTCGTCATGTTACAGGGTAAGGCTCATGTTAGGAAATAAATTAGTGTGCAATACCAACTAACTTCTAAATGGTCTCCTCATATATGCATCCAGGTATTACAGCATAACTGTAGTATATATCTATAGTAAACCTCATGGCATTGACACTGGTGTGCTGAGAAGCCACACCTTGCAGGGACATGACTGTGTCAGTGAGGTCCAATGTTTGTTCAGTACTGTAGTGTAACTGCATAGTGGTAGGTAATACATGTATAGTATAGACTCTTCTTCTTAGGGACAGTGATCATAATATAATTTCCTCCTCCTTGTTGATTCTACCTGCTGGGTAGGGATGCCCAATGTACCATATACAGTTATGGCCATAAGTGGTATGGTGAAAATGTCTCAACAGTATGGTACAGGTTTTGCTCATATACTGTATCATACCCCTCCCTATAGGGGTGGTATTTAGGAGGACAGTGACCTGCCTCAGGTGAGATTCATGGTCAAAACATTATATTTTGTTAGTTGTATTTATGAGATGTATAAAATAATAGATATACACCCCAATTCAACCTACCCATACAATACCCATATGAATATGGCCATAAAAATTGAATTCCAAAGTGCTGATGGTACAGGTATGGGCCCATATACACAGCACTCATATTCACCATATGTACAGGTATGGTGGGCATCCCTCTGCTTAGGGCTTTGCACCATGCCATATATGGTGTATGGCGGTATAGAGGATGGTCGTCAACTGTCTGGAAAATTGGCCTTGATGGTGATGGCCATTATTACTGTATATGCACTCATGATTACCTATAAAAGCCATATTTCATTGTTTTGTATCTACAATAGTCAAAAAAACTCGTTAATTTGTCTGTTTTCAGGTACCCATATAGGACCCATATGATCCAAAATTAACAGAGACCTCTGACAGTATAGATATGGTACCTGTACAATGGCACCCATACAACTGTACCATACAGTGATGGTGTGAAGCCCTACCTCTGCTGGGGTCTCTGGGTCAGAAGGCTTGCAAATGCCTTGTATGAATTAGTAACAAATTAGCATGCCATCTGTATTACCTATATTTGAATGCTCTTGGGGCCCCTGACTCTACATGTGAACTTCATATCTGATGCTTGTTGACTCATTCAATGTTGCACAATACTTGCTGAACTTGCTCAATACTTACTTTGCAGCCTACAGCATGCATAATTGGTGAATGGCCTATGCTCAGTGAGTACTGGATGCCAGCCATGCCATTGATGTGTCATAGGGGGATAGAACACTGGTGCAGAGGCAGCAGCATAGCAAAATTGAAACACTCTGCACAGAAAGAGCAGCAGTAGATGGCAGTGCAGTGACATTGAAACTCAGCTGGAATAAGCCGGGGTATGGCAATGGCCGGAAAATTCAAACTCAGCTTATTATGTCATCATCCACCTCTCTTAATATATAGATGCCGGACTGATGCTGTGAGTAGACGTTGAATGAAAAGCGAAAGAAGGTGGAGGAGGACTGTTCGTCGGATCGACCCGGATATTGCCGAAGATGCTCTCCTTCTGCTACCATCACTGGACTCTTTCCGCCCTTTGCTCAAGGTTTCTTCGGCACCTCTAGATTCAAGATTTACTGTGTATGACCATCACTCCAGCTTGAGGATGGTATTCACTTTCGGTATCCTGCCCGTGGTCTGTCTCTGGCCAAGTCTTGATATCGCTCTTTCTAGTACCCCTCTCGAATTCACGAGAAGGGTATGCATCTTAGACTAATGCCGCTGTGACCGCACCTACACGTGACGCCCCATCTATCTTCGGTCTTGTGCTCTCTGTCCACTTACCTGGCGGTTAGACGAGCGCCATCACCTCTTACTATTGGATATTCCTCCACCACTTTCTCGTCCCTGTACCCTCGCTTTTCTTTTCCCAAAATGTACGCTGCAGTTTTTGATACTAACGGCAATCAACTGAGGCATCCTGTTGCTCTTTTTCTGCGCACTCTGTGTTTCCTTGCTTTCTAGGATAAGAATGATGAAGAGTCACTGCGCAGAATCAATTGAAATTGACCATGGATGAACGGAAGGTGGCTGCCATCTTATGATCGTCTTTGTTGTTGGTATGATCCTCGTTTCTGTCTCTCTAACAGTACTTTTGAGGCTTCACATTCACGAGAAGGCCGTGGCCATATTCAATTTTTGCAATACGAACACTCACTCTGGAGATCGCAACATATTTAATACAAAGACGGATGGCTTTCAGGAGGACGGATATCACCGACGATGCTCATCTAGGTTTTCAGCATATAGTGAATACTTCAGTCGTGCTATGTATAGCGCCTCCTCGCATCACGCCTTTGTATCCCGTGTTGCCATTATCCTCTTACTGTCATATACTCTCCCTTCGCCGTGTCATCCCTTCACCCTTGCATTGTCAGCAGCACAGTAAGGAGGATACTCACTGACAGTGCATTGTACTTAACTCAGCGACAACGGGCACGCATGAAGAAGAACATGGATGGACATCTTAAGATCACGTATACGAAAATACCCCGTATCACATGTATCCACTTGGAATTTAGTAGGATTAATGGTTCAAAGGCTAACATTAATGCTCATCGTTGGTATGACGACCTTGAAGGGTTCGACTCCCCATTCCCGAATAGTTCTTTATTCGAGTTGCTTTTTGGTCAATTCGTTTCCTCGACCGAAAGAGCCATGTAGCAATGTCCTGGTCTTTAATGTTCTGTCTGAAATATACATGTGCTGTTTTATGAAGTAGGAGCCCAGAGCCATTTCTATGGTTATTTCCATGTGCCTAGTTTATGAAGCGGGCGACGTCGTCCCTCTTTCTGCCGTTCAGGGTTCTATTTCCCTTGTCTGCAATCACATGATGGGCAACAATACTTTTTGTTCTACCATCGCACATGAATTTAATTTCTTCATAGCTGATGGCTACGTTGAGGTCTCCGAATCTCTTTTTCCCCTAGGAGTGAAGATGCGTTTGAACAGGATGATGTGCATATATCTCAATGCTTAGTCTAGGTGGCCGTTGAGAATATGCCACTGCTGGTGTATAATGAATCACTTGAAGGAGATCGACAAGGAGAAATTACACTGTACTATTAACCTAGTGCCTGGCCTACCTCTTCACAAAATCCATCCCATGCACTGGAACCAAGCGTGTTTTCCGGTTCACAAGGAAATACATCTAGTTTTGCTGCTTGGAAGGCTAAAGAACTACAGGAGTGGATTATAAGTATGAATTCCAATGTAGAGTAGATTTGGGCCCGCAGCCGAGGCCAGAAGGGACAGGGCCGGATATTGCCGAAGACACTCTCCTTCTACCGCCATGGTCAATTGCGCCCGCTGTATGCCTTGTACCTCTGCTGTCGGTTCTTCAAACTCACGTCCTTGAGTCCTCCATCAAAGGGTACTGCATAATGTTCCCTCAGGCGAATGAAGGTCTTCAATTGGGGGAACCAGTTTTTTGGGAGAAATGTAGGTGGCAGGGCTTCTTTGATGACCAATCTTGATGCCAACAATAGCCAATGACATGGCGACTCTACGTCGTGCTACAGGTGAGTCATCGGTATGCTTTGTGATCCTTCCTGAAGGCAACAGTTCTAACCGAGGACTGATGTGCTGGTGCCGGGTCCACATATGTTAACCCTCTTCATTCACCATCATACTGGCCCTCGGTGTATGCGCCCTGCGTCATTTTCCCTGCAGTATACATCCATCTCATCCAGCATCCATTGTCCTCGTGACTCTCCTCAATAGACACGCCATGGACTCGGCCATACAGCCTATACTCTTGTTGTCATCACCGACCGTCTTCACTCCTTGTGATATCTGAATGACATATCCACGTCAGTGTGCTGCAGATTGTATGATCCTTTTGCTGCGTCTTTTCTCCTATGCTCCTACTAATTCTTTCGGTATTAATGGCACGCCGTATGCTTGATGACTCTGCAGCTGACGAGGTGATATGCAACGAGGGATGGGAATGATGTCGGAGTATGACACGAGGCTGCAGGCAGATTATATCCATGTCGATGTCTATCACATTGCACATTTTCTTCTATAGTGAGTCCCCCACTAGAAACCACCATGAATATAACAATGCTTTGAAAGTCAACGACGCAGATTCTACGCTGACTTTCTTCAAATGATCAGTATTATTGAGTGCCAGAGGTGGTGGATGACTGTGTTCTCGCAAGTCCAGGAATGCCTCAATTTATGATTGAGATACACCGGATCGAAGGCCAGGGGACTGACAACCTCCATTGTCCCTGTCGTCTACAATAGGATATGGTATAATCGCGACACAGCTTACCACTGATTCAATTCCCCATATCTGAATTCATCCTCATAGTTACCAGTTTAGGCGTTATTAGTCTGGACTTGGTATCAAAGGTAAATCGAATGCTTTGTGATTATTTTATATCATTAAGCGAAACACGGCAGTCGAAAGGGCAGAAGGGATGGCGAGCGCAAAGCCCACCGATGGCCGTACTCATTCCATTGTGGTGTGTCCACACCAATCCGCTGCTAAGTACCTTGCCGCATCTGATCTCCTGAATGTATTTCGGAGTTGTACGAAGGATATGGATTTATTAGGTGTCTACTGAACCACGTGAAATATGCATGCTTGTCCTCACCGTTTGGAACTTTTTGATAGGGCTTGTGGATTTGGTGTGCAGATGGATCGCTCCTTGCAATACGGATGATGGAACCAACCTGTTGGCAATGTGAATGCGACCAGATATCATGTAACTGCTAGCATGGTTCTATCTCATTGCAGGTTCGATTCCCGTATGCTGGCCTAATCAACATATACCCTAAAGTTTTTGTTCCCGGAACTAGTTCCCCCCCAATCGCATATAATTAAAGTTAAGTACAAAAGTTGAATCAATTCACCTTGTCATTTTTTGTCCCAGATAGAGGTTGTCGCTAATTGCACAAAGATTATGCTATGCAGATGAAAATTTAGTGACCCTATATTTCTGGCTGAAACGCGTTGGAAATAGTTGGTGGACTCAAATTCTGAGACTCGGAATAATGTTCATTTCATATGGGTAGGTTGCAAAGGTGACAAGTGAACATACAGGTACCACGGCTCAGTGGTATAATTCACGGTATATCAGAGTTCGGTTCTCTGTTACTACCTTGTTGAAATATTGAGTTTTTGAACCTCAAGTCCATCCAAAAATACATGCATGATCATGTTGTGATCATTACCGTCTCTTATGCGAAATCTGAGCATAAATAACTGGCTATGAACAGGGAAGGTTCAGCGTCTCTGGTAGCATGAGACTCTGGAAGCCACAACCAAATTAGGGAATCCAGTCTTAAGGATGAAGCTTTGGAACTCGTCAAACCGTGTGTCAATTGAATGATTTTTGAAGACATCCATGCCGTGAGTTTACAGCTATTCAATAATGGAAACAAACTTAGAAATTTGTCTTTTTCCATCTTAAAAGATGGTGTGATAATCCAGAGGAAGGTAAATGTAGGCCCTGCTTTCAAACTGTATTTGGGGGAGCTGATTGTCCAGAACAGGCTCATGTAACGATGATAACTGAGCCTTCAGGCGATTATTAGCTCTGCATTATAGTACAGTAGAGCGAATTGGGCTTACCTGTGCATCCAAGTCCAAAGCACGCATCGTGTGTACGATGGATCAAAGCCCCAAAATGGTAGTCTCTTCTAGACAGACGACGATATACCTCTTTTTGAGAGGATGAGGACGGTACGTGTAGTCTGTTGCATAACTCGTTGAAGTACCGCGCGACTGACCTTATTATATAATCTGAACTCAACGCTGGGTCTGTCTCACTGAGTCCAAGAGGGAGAATGCGGGAAAGCTAGCGATAGTCACGGTCAAGTCGCGGTTGTAGCTACGGACAAGAGTTTTTGACTTTCCGCCCTTAGGTCTGTTGCCATGTGAGTCCAAAAATGGAAATTTTCAGTTGAGCTGACTGAGAGCATGGGTCAGCTCATCTCGACCATTAGCCACCACCAACCCCGGTCTTCCAACAACAGCCAGAATTCCGCCACTCTCCAGCTTTTCACCTCCACTTGCGCATCCGGCATGACGACCTCCGCCTGCACAAGCCACCACCGCTATTCCCATGACAACGACAGCAATAACGCCCACCACCCACCTCGTTGACCACACCACTACCCTAAACTTCCTGGTGACCCTCGCCAGCTGCTGCCCCTACCCACACTTCTTCAGGGCCGATGCCATCCCCTTTTATATTGTGTACACAACCTGGTGGCATGCGCGATGGAGGCCGTCAACAAGTAGTGCCACTAGCATGACCTGATGGCCGGCTGCGGGTTTGGCCTGTCCATCAAGAGTACTTAGTTAGGACTTATTAGTGTAGTACTCACAATGTATGCATACCCTGTAGATCTCCTAATAAATCTGTTTTTCTCCCCAAAATTTTGTGTGCACAATGTTACAATATTTACAATGTGGTACGAACTTTGAAGGACTTAGTCGTTGTCGCCACACGATTACTCACGAGCCACGAACCAGCTCGTCTAAAAATTTCCTTTTCTGGGTGTAACATCACGGTCACGCAGGGCGGAAAGTACTCAACTACGGACAAGCCCGAATGTGCACGTGCTCACGGATGAACCGGACCGCGTCAATGCCCCTAACGCGTAGATTCCGACCGCATCGCAGAGTATATCCGATGCTTGTCAGTAAATAAAAAACTTACGAAGATGAAGTACAACATAGTTGTTCATCTACGAGCAGTCATTCTTCTGAAGATATGGTTCACACCAAATCCGATAGTCAACGACCTGAATTAGGACTGAGGGTGAAAAGACGTTCAAGGGAACATTTTAACAGGGTAAAAACTTAGATAAAGAAATGAAACCTCATTAAGATTTTTGGTCGGCCGAATGGCAACTGGAAGTGGCGATGGGATGGCATTGTCGAGGGATAAAGACAAGACCGGCTGCCACATTATGTAAAATTACGTAAACGATTCTTTCAGACATGCTAGACATGAATTCGCTACAGTCATTCCTTCCTCCGACTCAGCGTAATAGATATCCGGTTACGAAGGAGAGCCTGAGATCCCGTGTTTAAGTACATTGCAATCAGCGCTGGTCCGCTGGTTTCGACTCCCGGATGATCCTTGCAGCGGCAGTGATCTTGTACTAAGTGACTCACCGTACAGTGCCGCCGCTAAAGAAAAGATATACTCAGCGTCAAAGCCTTAAGTGCAGATCGTCCAATGAAGGGAATCAGGGAGCGATTTATACTCCGGCCTGTGGCTGTCAGCGGGAGACCAGTAGCATATAAAACGCGCCTGATAGGTCACAGTTCAGAATAGTGTTGCCGCGACTCAGCTTATCTCGGCTTAACGCCGAAGTCGGTTTTGAGCCGATTTCACTTAGCTTGCTCTGACTGCAGAATTGTTCAAAATGGCAGATAATCTGAAGTACGTATTCACTCACAAGAATCATTGGTAGTGTTGGTGACAGCGCAGCCGTTCCCTCTGTCCCTCTATCCTCGGCGACTCAAAAGTCGACTTCGGCGTTAAGCCGAGATAACCCGAGTCGCGGCAACACTAGTTCAGAACCATGTAGCTAAGTTTGAACTTGACGGGGACTGTGTCGGATGAAATCATTCTCAAGCCATCAACGAGCGGTATTGAACAGTTACGATGCTCTCATTACCAAGATTTACCACAGCAAAATGTGGCTACGGTACCACTTGCTTTGCTTTCGTGTACAGCGTTTGTATATATCCGTAGACAAACAACAGCATGATAGATATCCGGTTGGGACATTCCATGCATTCAGCGAGCAGGCGATGATTTATGATTGATGATGAATATCTCTTTCAATTAGCCGCCCACAGTGTTTGTCGTAATCTATTCAGTCACGAAGATGGAGTGTTGTCACTTTAGAGCTATCCTAGGCATCGGGAACTGGGAATGGAACTGTTAGCAAAGAATATATAAGAACTGACACTCTGATTCAAGCTAAAACGTAGCAACACTACTCCCAGCATGTACCTCCCTTACGAAGACCATCAATATGACGGGTGTGTATTCCTTTCATTTCTTATTTCCGCATTCACCCTCACGGTGAAATTTGTAGGGAACTATCGAGGTCTGCAACATATTCGATTATAACTCTCTTCTTTGACTAAATTTCTGCTAGGAGTTTAACAGACTGCGACTCGGGGTATGTGGACCCTACACTACCTGAAAGACGAGCTGACATCATACGCGGGTCACAGATGCGCCTCTCACGCAAAGCAGACCAACACTTCCTCAGGTTCTAGTACTCCTGGAGGGGGCAAGCCTGTTGATCCGCCTAAGGGAACTGGCCAGAGCGGAGGACAAACTTAGTAGTGCGGGCTCAGCTAACAATGGAGGTATCGGTAAACCGTAGACCCACATGCTCTCCAAACGATACCACTACAAGTACTTTTTCGTCAACGGCAGGGTCAAAACGAGCTATGTACAATGACCTAGCAACCTACCTTATATGCTTTCATTCCAGAGCGAAGGACTGTCGCTATCCTCTCAGCTCATGAGTTGGTGTTAAATGTCCAATAACACCACTGACCGACGACAATACATGAGAAACTCACAGTCGTTCCTTCCTCCAACCCGGTGCTTCTTGTTCGAGATCGACTACTTTCAGCGGTCATCATTCCTATTAAGAGCCATGAGAAACTCACAGTTTTCTCCTTGGACTCGATGTTTCTTGTTTGACATCAACCATCTTTGGCGGTTGGTAATACGTCAGATTCGAAGTTTTAAACATCTCGTGGGCATTGAATGCGAATATGAAGACCGCCCATAACCGCCCATAATTGATGAAAGTTTTACTAGGATGTGATCTCAATTGCTTGTCCAATATCCTTGTCTAGGCGGCGCTAAGACTTAAGTGCCTTCTCAAAACAGCTCGTGCTTTCGCTTTGAAGGGTCACTCATGCGAACAGAGTTAGAAACGGGCTGCGATGGCGACCATGGGATCGGTGTTGCAGGAACAGAGTGAGAAAAGGAAAGGACCGTGTGTGAACCCATTTGTTGTAGATTTCTGCGAGCGCCTTTCTTCTGTCGAATGACTCATACTGACGTTGGAAGGGTATCGTGCTGTTTTTCTTGGAAGACTGCTGCGATAGCGCAAAGCTTCCTGACCCAAAGTGAGCTATGAATATTGAGAAATTGTGGCAAAACCTCCAAACTTTGCCTTTGAGCTCGCTCATGAGATCACGGAGGACCGCACTGGAAAGCATCGCCAAAACCTGAGACATGGGATCTTAGACAGGCCGATACCATCACCCGCGATCGCGTTGCTCTGACCTTATCTGGGTGATCTTCACCGATCTTGGCCTCCGACAACAGGTGACGCAGACGTTTGACCTCCATGTCGTTCGTTCTGGGTGTGATCAGAGTCCGATCAGGGTACATCTATGGAGTTCCTCGCATTCTCCTATGGTCTTGTTCGGGATTGTAAGGGTTATTCGCTCGAGAAAGAAAGGCCTGATACAAACAGGAACTTGAGTAGACATATTGGTGCGCACCCTCAGATTCTCTTGCAGTTGGCATCACCCATGTATTCGCAGTTAATTCATCGATACAACAAAGTATTACACATCACTATGTGTTATAGGCAGCAGGGTATGTGTCGACGACGTTGCAATGTTGGGCCTTGGCGAACACTGGCAATGGCGGTGGTGGTAGGGAGGGAAGAAGGAAATGTGAGAACCGTCTGACACGTTGCGCATTTACCCGGTTGGTCCGAGTCCAAGCCTCCGAGAAGTGCGATTTGATTTTTTCAGTCAATTAAGTCATGGTGAACTCGGGGTAATCGTTTCTCGCGGAGAAAGGTTATTGGCGAATTTTGATTACCGATTTTTATGCTGACAGCAACCAGCTGTAAAGGATGCGAATTTCTACGGAGTTATTATTGCATCATTTCTTTAGCTTTGTTTACATATTGTTTGCGGGCAGCTACGTATGCACCGTTTTCGGCTCTTTTCCCATATCTGAACCTTTTACTTCTACCATGCTTTTGTGTCTTTGACCTAGCTTACTCTGGAAATACATGCCCGACTCGTGCTCATTTCTGGGTTGAAGCCCCATCGCGTGGCAGATCCTTTACACCAGCCACCAGACTGTTCTATCCATTCGGCGCTGCGCGCTCCGTGCTTCCTTATTCTCGGAGGATGACCAATGGCGAGTAGGCATGCTGTTCTGAACTTCATTTTTTTCCTCGATCAGACCGAGATATCGCTCCTTACAGAAGTCTCTCGGGCTGTGTTTGCTGCACCGTATCGATATCTCCGTCTTAATCTGTGGGTATTTCGGGCGCGCCGTAGGCTGAATGGCGCGGCAATTAGTGAGGTCAAATGTAACGAGCGATGGGTATGGCATCGGAGTATGACGAGAGAATGCCCGCACATGATATCGATGTGGACATCTCTAATATCCCGCATTTATTCTAGGGCAGCTCAGCGTGCTTATAACGAGGAATCGCCAAGTATGGAACGAAACTTTTAGGGTAGCTGATGCGAATTCTCCGCTTTCTTTCTTCAAGCCAACCACATGAATTCGTTCTAGATATGCCAGTGAAGGATGGCACTGTTCTCGCATAGAGCCAAAGCCCGACAAAAGCCTCGATCTATGGTAGAGATATACTGACAGCGCAACGACTACTGCATTTGTCTTGTGTAATCACTTTTGGATGTGGTGTAATCGGCATATGGCCTTACCGGTTATACCTGGTTCAATTCCCCATATCAGAAAGAGATATGTACCGAGAATATTTTAGACATCTTTGGTCTGGACTTATCATCGATCCAATATATGACAAAGTAAATCGAACACCTTGTCTTTATTTTATATCAGATATTTACTCAGTGAAACACAGTTACACTGCAGGGGATCAAAGGGTGAAGGGAAGGACGTAGATCTTCTATACATGGCGGCACCTATTCGCACCAACCCGCTGCCAAAGAACCTTGTCGTGTCTAGCACCGGACCTTTCTCCAGACTTGATCTCCTCAATTGTGCCTCCGTCAAACCGCAGCCGTGTGTATATCCCAAGGCGTTCCAGTGTACCAAGATCCCGAATTTCCGATCTGGGAATTTGAACATCCATGATTAGCGGTTTTACCGTATCCGAGCTTCTGTTTAGGAGTTGGACGATACTCTGCCGAACGTACATAAAATATGCGTGTCGCCACCAGGGGGAAACTTTGATAGGCGTTGTGGGTTAGGCATGCAGGTCGATGGATCCTTATAATACGAAAAGATGGAACCAGCTCGTCGAGGAAGCTATAGCCTATGAATGCGATCCGATATAGTATAAATGCTAGCGTGATTCATTGTAGGTTCGATTCCCGGATGCTAGCCTTTGGAACTCTTGTAACTCTTTTTTCATCGCGTTATTGAGCAGGTTGAGGTCATCGCTACCTCCACGAACATTATTGCTTTGTTGGCGAAAGGTTTATCTTTGGCTGAAATACGTTGGGGACGACTTGAATGCCGAGAACAAGTTGAGTTTTCCGTGAGTAGGCAGCGAAAGTGACGAGTGCAAGTAGGCATCACAGCTCAGTGGTGTAATCTACGGTTTCTAGGTGTTCGATTCTCTGTCACTACCAGGTTTCAACGCTGTCCTTTTAATCTCAATTTCACGTACGACCGTGCGATCATTCCCGCTTATTATGCGAGATACGAGCATAATCCAGCCGTAGCTCCACCTCGTTTAGAATACCGGAGAGTCAGCAAGTTCCGTAAAGCAACAAACTATAGGACTTATCTTATAACCAGGACGACTCGATGAAAGGATTGCCCAAGGCGATGAGAACAATCTCAAACTAGGTAAGTATTTTCGAAGACATCGGTCCTGCGAGTCTAATGCAGTTGAGTCTACTGTACCACTCTAATTGACTAACACATAGAAAAGTATCTTTTGTTCTAGAGGAGACGTCGCGAAAACTCTGAAGAGAAGTGCAGACCCTGCATTTCATCGAGTCCGATAGGTCCAGCAATGCGACTGGAATGCGTAGATCCTCTCTGTTTGTAAGTTTTGGGGAAGAGATTGTGTTGATACTGTCAGTGTTTCGGGTGGTTTTTAGACTGAATAAACCGGCAGTGATGCGTAAAGATGACTATGTGTATGGAAAACAGAAGAGTGATAGGGATACACGACGGACACGGATGCAAGGCTTTCTCATAACTGCTGGACCTCATTTTACGAGGATTCCATGAGGGATGGCCCGTGGCAGTCTCCTCATCTTGGCTGGTCGAATAATTGATCCTAACTATTCTTCGCTTTAGCCTGCATTCACGTGCATACAGTCATGGCTCCCGGTCGCTGGTTGGATGTATGTCATGCCTCCACGAGTGCATCGGATTTACTCACTTCTAGAGTCGAAATTCGGTTCTACACGCGCAGTAATTTTTTCCGCCTGCTTACACGAACCCGATTCCCTCCGCGCTTTCAGTCTTACAGACAAGTGCAGCCACTACCGACCAGAAACCCAATCCAACCCTCTTTTCCTTCTATACTGGGGGACTAGTCGCTATCAGGTCCCTCTCCGTAATCGCACGCGGGTACTTCGACTTGTGTCTCTCATCTTTGTACCTGGTCTTTGAGCCATATGCGCCATCCATGTTCGTGTGACTCGAGGTGGCCTGAAGTCCTTGTCATTGAGCAGAATACGGCGATCGTAATACCCTGATGACTTTCGCTTTTCTACATCGGGACGATATATATGCAAATCTGTACCCCACTTTATATTCAACGACTGCGCTCGGAACGGTCAATTATCTCGTCGGTTTTTTTATGCAAAATACGCCGGAAAAAGTCCCAAGTTACTAGGAACATTAAAATACTGGGAAACTCTTACATCAAAACCCATTTAAGCAAAGCAAAGGGTCGATGATCATTGAACTGGGATTCGAACCCCGAGTGACTCCCTGGGAGGTTAGCCACCACGTCATGTACAACTGGTTTCGAGTACATACATAAACGTTATTGCATACGGCAAAGGCAAGAAAATCTTCCATTCATAGCCGGACGTTTCCTTCTGGAGCGCTTATCATTACGAGCCCATAAGATTTTGTTCGAAGGAATCTGTCACTTTCAGGTGATTCCGTAAAAATTTGCAGGCCTTTGTAGGAAAAGTTTTCCTTCGACTTTTTTACTAGGGAAAAAGATGGCATGGAGGCGCTTTGTTCATCGAAAATGCTGGACTGATGCCTTGAGTAGACGAGATGATGGAAACGTGGAAAAGGGCGGTACATCGGACCGACCCGGATATTGCCGAAGATACTCTCTTTCTTACCACCGGCAACGCCATTACTACTACAGGGACTCTTCTCGTCATCCCTTCCTCCAAGTTCCCTCTATACCTCTTCAATTGCTTCTCACAAGTCGCGTCTCATTTCCCTGTGCTGCACTATATCTCCCTGCGAACAAGGTTTTGGATTTTGGACGTTTCGGGAAATGGTACGCGGCAGTTTTTTTTAGTGCTGGCCTTGATGCTAACAGCCACTAAGTCTCAGAATGCGCAATATCTGAAAGTATCCCGTCGGCTATTGACCTCGGTTTGCATCTGCGTTTCCTGCGGGTTCATTCTCTAGGATATGAATGACGACCCACTGACATCCGTTGAAACTTCAAGATATACCACGGATGAGCGAGTGGCGAGCCTCTTTCTAGAAGAGTCTTTGTTGTTGGTACGACGCCCTTTCTCAGTGTCCAGCAAAACCTTGACATCAGTCGTTCTAGGATTCCTTTCGAGGGAGGTATCGACGAGAATGGCCTGTCTATTTCCGAATTTGCGATACTAGCTCTCAATCTGATACACATCTCTCTTCCGAGGAGATCAATAGGTAATGGCTCGTTAATGATTTAGGAGGACATAACCCATTGGAACCCCTGAGGCTTGCGGTCTGTGTTAAGTGCATCAATCGTGTTTTGTGTACCACCGTAGCTTATGGATGTAAACAGATTGAATTTTCTCGTCAAGGTGATTTATAGCTCACCTTGGCAGAATGTTGTCGTAACAGGTGAGCGGTTACTGTGGTTTTGGGATCTTTCCTCTCGCTGATATTTCCGGTCTAGGAGTTGTTTGACCTCCTATGAACAAACCAGAATACCCACGCGGTGGACTATTGTAAAGCATAACGAATGTGAACGTAAGGGAGCTTAAGTGTGCTTTAGACTGGAAGCGTCCTTATCCTTGATGCGGGCGATTGCTCATGTGAACTCGAACATTATACCGCAAGCGTTTGATAATGTGCTGACCAGGAAGGGTTTACCTGAAGGAGGGGCGCTTATCGTCATCAAAGCATCAGTTTCAGCCAACGACATCGTATCGGACGACGCCCCCACATTGTCCCACTATCCGCCATCTGTTTCCTGCCAAAATGTACCCAGTTTCAAGCTGCGCCGCGAACTTCAGTGATGCGAAACTGTCTATAGGTTGATTGCATACCAATATAGGGACCACGTCGGTTTTTTTCTATTGCTAGTCTTCATGCTAGCTCTGTCAAACCAGGCTGTGTGCTGATTTGTCTCGGCGCTCCTTGCTTTCCCAACAGACCGTCGCAGACGTGTCAAATCAAAGTTGGCTTTCGTACCGATGGGCGTCTCGGAGGCTCGGTTCTGTGTGCCGCCCATTTTTCAGTCTGTATGGGTGACTATCTCAAACCCACCTCGCTAGCTGCCCTCGGCACTCACGCTCGATAACGATTCAGGAAGTCATACGATGCTGAAGAGAGAATGTTGCCGGTGGTATTGGTCATCGGGGCTTGCGAGTGTGTAAAATCAAGCTTTGTGTGCCGCCGTAGCTTACAGTCTTCAACAGGCTCGCCAAAGCACATTACGGGCGACTGACGTCGAACGACAATGATGACGATCTGATCCAACAACTGATCCGTGTGCACAGCCACATCACCCTTCTTTTCTCAACCGCCACGTTGGATACCCGTGCCATCAATGACAGTTGAGTACTTTCCGCCCTGCGTGACCGTGATGTTACACCCAGAAAAGGAAATTTTTAGACGAGCTGGTTCGTGGCTCGTGAGTAATCGTGTGGCGACAACGACTAAGTCCTTCAAAGTTCGTACCACATTGTAAATATTGTAACATTGTGCACACAAAATTTTGGGGAGAAAAACAGATTTATTAGGAGATCTACAGGGTATGCATACATTGTGAGTACTACACTAATAAGTCCTAACTAAGTACTCTTGATGGACAGGCCAAACCCGCAGCCGGCCATCAGGTCATGCTAGTGGCACTACTTGTTGACGGCCTCCATCGCGCATGCCACCAGGTTGTGTACACAATATAAAAGGGGATGGCATCGGCCCTGAAGAAGTGTGGGTAGGGGCAGCAGCTGGCGAGGGTCACCAGGAAGTTTAGGGTAGTGGTGTGGTCAACGAGGTGGGTGGTGGGCGTTATTGCTGTCGTTGTCATGGGAATAGCGGTGGTGGCTTGTGCAGGCGGAGGTCGTCATGCCGGATGCGCAAGTGGAGGTGAAAAGCTGGAGAGTGGCGGAATTCTGGCTGTTGTTGGAAGACCGGGGTTGGTGGTGGCTAATGGTCGAGATGAGCTGACCCATGCTCTCAGTCAGCTCAACTGAAAATTTCCATTTTTGGACTCACGTGGCAACAGACCTAAGGGCGGAAAGTCAAAAACTATCAAAGACCATTCCTCATGCGACACCCTGCTTGTTTCCTTCGCTGTTGAGAAGCCTTAGTCGAATGATAGTCGGATGCTGGTTGTGGGATACACAGGATGATCGACGGGCTAATCTGAGCGAGAGCGTCCTTTCCTTTGGAGAAACGCCACCATCACCCTTCGCACTAACCAGAAACCCAAACCGAATCTCTTTTTCTTTGAAGCTGGGTGCCTAGCCGCTATTGGCTCCCTCTTCATGATCGTGGATGAATACATCGTTCATCTTTAACCATGGTCTTCGTGTTCATGGTGAATGAAATCCCAGTTTCAGTGCATGGCATGTCAGGTCCCTGTATTCGCTTGACTCTCGTGAATACGACGTCGTCTCTCGTGACTATTGGATGACTGATGTGGAGCCAGGACTTTGCTGATATAATGAACATCGCTATCCGAAGGCTATGTATCTCCAGAGATTGTTCCAATATGTACTTTCATTTGCGACCTGTCACTGTCAAAGACTTGGAGGTGCGCCATCCAGTCTGTATGTGTCCTCTCTGTAACTAACAAGCACGCTCATAGGTCTGGATAAGTAAATGTATGCACATTGACATCACGTTACAGACATCTTGGTAAAATCAAAAGACTGTCTCATTAATACGTGCCGATGCAGGTACCGTGATGCCTTGTATTTGCCCACGTAAGGCTTAGCACTTTCCTAGATGAAGCTGATACTCCTTTGAGACCGCAGACCCTCGAAGCTATTTCTCCTCCCTAGACGGGTGTATCTCTGACACATGATTCCGAAGATCACCAAAGCAATCTCCGCCTTTCCTACTCAGTCTCCTATGCGACATTTTGCGTGCTTATTTTATCCTTTTGAATCATATGTTGTATAACTGTGAGCACTCGAAAGCTTCTCCGATTACCACCGCGCACCATAGACGTTAGGTAAGTATTCACGATCCGGTGAGCTTCCTAATACATCGGATGCTGAGATATCTGTCTTTGTAACTCTCTGGAAGGCGTCGGATGTTTTTAAAAGGGATGTATCTACACATGCGATCAGGGTAGTATCTTGGTTTCGTGTAACTCAAGGATAGCCTGATCTTCGGCTTTTAATGTTGTAATATCGTATCGTAAATGGATGTTACAGGCTATCTTTTCAGTCGCTATGAGCGCCTTCTTTTCAATCGAGGGGCAAAATGTTATATTTAGCATCAAGACCGGACTTTGCTGCCACGAGACAATGGATGGAAGATTCGACAAAAATGATTTTCCTTCCGAAAGGAAGAGGGACTGACGCAGTGACTGGGAATTGAACCCACGGCTAATGCAGCTGGACTGTTACACCAATGCGTGTCTTTTATTGTCGTCAGTGCTAAGTGAAGTGTATAGGAAAACGAAACTCATATCTAGCACGAGTTCGAGTTCAAAAAAGCTACATGGTGCTAAGGTACCATCGTTAGAGTATATCATTGGTGCTAAGGATATCTCAGCCAGAGTGTTGTGGTGCGAACCTCCAAGGCTGAAAAACCTTTATTACCTTGATAGGCATGGCTCCCTGGTCCCTTCAGGCGAGAGATAGGTGCAAGACAGACCGCGGGGCATAGCCTTAATGAGGGGACAGCGAAGGCTGAGCAATTGCCCAACTACGGCCTCACGTTTCTTCTGAACATTAAAGGCCTATCATTACGAGCCCATCATTTTCGAAAGAATCTGTCATTTTTGGGTGGTCCTGTATAAGTTTCAAGGGGCTTTCGAAAGAAAAAGATTGCCTTCAAATTTGCTGCTGGGAAGAAGATTTCATAAGAACAACCATGAGCTGTATGTTCGTCGATGACGTCGGAAGGATAGACGTTGAATAAATAAGCGGAAAAGGACTGTACACCGGACCGACCCGGATATCGCCGAAGATACTCGCCTTCTCGCACATTCGCCGCCATTACTACAAAGACCCTCGTTGGAACCGCCTCGCTAGGTCCAAGAGAGAGAATGGATGGGATGGTACAAAGGTAAGCTACGAACAGCGGGAATGTACAGCGAAACCTCCGAAACCTGCCCTAGAGACCACGTGGTCACGGAGGAGCCATTGTCGTCCCTGCCTTCATACCTCTTCCTTCGCTTCTCAAAATAAGCATGTGCTGCTTGATATCTCCCCACGAACCAAGGTTTCGAATTGATGGCGTTGTTTCTATTGGGGAAACAGTATGTGTCAGTTTTTTTCGAGTGCTAGACTTGATACTGACAGTAACCGCCCATCAGATTGCGTAGCATCTGAAAGGAGCCTACCGGATTCAGCGTCTTTCTGCGCGGGCTTCGGGACTCGCTCTCTATAGACGACCAACAGTCAAGGCACATTCTTTGAGATTAACGGTGCTTCAAGGCGAGCGTCACGGAGGATGGTCCTAGCATTGTCTCTTGTAGGTATGATTCCCACTTTCTGTAGCCGGGTGACCCTTGACATCCCTTTCTAGTATTTCTTTCCAGGCGAGAAGGGCCTGCCTATTTTCGACTTCGCGATACCAGCTCTCAATCTGATACCAACCTCACAGCCAAGGTTCCCAATATATCTGTACCAATTCAGGATGATATAAGCCGTTGGGATGCTGAGATGCCAAGGTTTGCGGTCTCTGGTGAGTCCCTCCATCGTGTTTTGTGAATCGCTGTAGCTGATGGCCGTTATAAAGGGTATCCATCATTGTCAGCGCCTCCAACCACGCTTGTACAAAGTACAACCGCTATGATGACAGCAACAAACCATCCCACGCCTCCCAGCCAAAACGTAATTTGTTCACTACTTCATTTTCTGCAGCGGCTATGCGTACGCCATCTTCTCGCTATCACCATCTCCACTTTTGTATACTCTCAGCGTCACAGTGGAATATCAGTTCTACATGCCGCCCGCTTTTCTGGGAGACGCAAGACGTGATGGTGAAATAGTGTCCTTGTGGATTTGCAACTGGTGAGTCCAATTTAGTTCCGTGTAGCGCCCTTGCTTATGGTCCGTGATAAGATGATGCATTTACAGTTGCACTTCCGGAGAAAGTGAGCGCATCTTCGTAACAGGCGAGTCATCCGTGTGCCGTGAGCTATGTCCTTGCGCTGACGACACATACGATAATCAGATACAGGGACTTGAACAAGCTTGAACCTCGGTAGACCGGCAACCCGGCGTTCAATGCTGATGTCCAAGAGTGATCTGATGACCTTATACCAGTACGGGCTATGGCAATTCGATTATGACGTTGGGAATTGAGTCCTAGCCTACAGCTTATCTTGTTGAACAAAGACCGTGCACGAGAACCAGCCTGTCATCTCTTTCGCAGGGCTCTCGGGAGAGAACATAATTCTGGCTTTGTTACATGGGAAGCCTCGGGAAAAGCAGGATCCATGAATTCCAATATGGAGAAGACTTTTGGTCAAGCATAGAGAGAGCTTTCATTTGGCAGAGACGGAAAAGGACGGACCCGGATACTGCTGAAGATTCTCTCCTATCTCCCTTTGCACCCGCCGGACTTCCCTCTCGTACAAGTGACATCGCCTCTCAAAACCCGCTACTCCGAATCCTTCCGCCAAAGGGTACCGCGTGATTATCCCCCACGAATGAAGGCCTTGGATTTGGAGCGTTGTTTGTTCTGGGGAAATGTATGTGGCGGGGTTTTTGATTGCCGGTCTTGATACTGACAGTGGCCAACTCTCAGACACATCTGTGTGGAGTGATCTGCGTTTCCTCGCTCTGAGGATATATGGAATACGGAGGATGCCTAACGATAAAATGACTCGACGCTACGATTGGAGTCACCGAGAATGATCCGAAGGAGACTGAAATGAAGCGCCACGGGGTACCAGTGCTTGAATGATTGTTCTTGAAGGTATGTATACTGCCCGTTTTTTTAGCCTCCAGCCAAATGCTGAAAGCCAATCGTTCCAGAAATCTCTTTCTGTTACACCCCACTGACGAGAAAGGAAGGCATCTTTTCAATATCGCATTCCGATCTCGCTGCCAAGGTGGTCTTTACTCTCGGTACTCTATCGCCTATCACCAACACCCTTGATAACAATTCAAGAGGACGTATGATCGTACAATGAGTGGGTAGAGTCGCTGGTGGTGCTCATCGGAGTCTGATTTCGTGTGTCGCAGATGATTCGTCAGTGTGATTTGTGATTCACCCTCAGGCTGACATTTCCGATTTAGGACTGTCTCGACTATCGTTTCCTCGTTTGCGATTTCTATAGGGACGCCTATTGAGAGGAGGAACGTTCGAACCATGGGTGATGCGGAGATGCATGTTCTGTTGTTCGTACGCAGGGGCGCCTGTCCCATAGTGTATGCGTCCAGCTTCATTTATCATCAATCATCTCCTCAGTCATATGCATAAACATCCACCTCATCTCGCATCCTGTCTCTTCTTTACTTGCTGCCGTGATCGAATTCAACGTTACGGATGCTAGCGATAGAACATCGAAAGCTCAGATTAGAGCAGTTGGAAATCTTCGCTGGATCGTCGTCCACGGCGTTGCAGAATCTGTTACTTGGCGTTGAGTACCTCGCTCTTCTGAAGAATCGGATGCTGCTGCAGCACGGTGAGCAGAATATCGTCACCGCGAATTATTTAAATGCATACCAGCATCATGAGTATCACATCGTAAGCGACCTCTATTTAGAATCTGGGCCGGGCAAAAGTATTTGCTCTGGTCCGCCTTACAATCTTCACTGTGGCCTGTTCGTCTGATCGTACCTTCAACACAAAGGTAAGCTCTGAATGTACCCTTACAAAAGAACTAAGTTGCGCTAGAGATATTTTTAGGACTCAGGTTCAGGTCGCACGTCTAAAGTGAATTCAGGGAGGGAGGTTACGCGGCCCTAGTGCTATCGCTAAAGCGGGTAACATCATCCAACACGCGAAGATAACATTAAATCCATTGCATTATTCCCCTAAATGGGGGGCTCTTAGGATTACCACCTGCTTCAGACACGAGAGACAGCATCCAAGATTCCTCATTTCATTCACCGCCGTTATTTTTATGTTTTATGACGCATGGTATCTTCATTATGAGAGGAACTACTAAGCGCTAAAGAAGGGCGGTTGGGCGCTATGTACTGCGCAAACTTAATAAGATCCATTATTAGCATTTTTTCCATCCCTGACGCAATGTCAACCTTGAAGTACTGAATCCTGCTGCGCATAATCGGTCGGTAACGCTTGCTTTGCTTTTGTGTAACGTACACGTATATCTCGATAGACAAACAACGGTGTGATAGATATCCGTTTCTGGCATTCCTTGCGCAGGCGATGATCGATGATGAATGTCCTTTCAATTGGCCGCCCATAGTCTTTGTCTTAATCTATTCAGTCACGAAGATGGAGTGTTGTAACTTATTGAGCTATCGTGCGCCTCGGAAATGGGGAATGGAAGTGTTAGCAAAAAATATAAGAACTAACACTCTGATTCAAGCTAAACGGTAGCAACACGACTCCTAACATGCACCTTCCTTACGAAGACTTCCAATATGACATGTGTGTAATCTTTTCATTTCTTGTTTCTAAATCCATCCTCACAGTGACAATTGCAGGGAACTATCGAGGTCTGCAACATATTCGATTATAACTCTCTTCTTTGACTACATTTCTGCTAGGAGTTTAACAGACTGCGACTCGGGGTATGTGGACTCTACACTACCCGAAAGACGAGCTGACATCATACGCGGGTCACAGATGCGCCTCTCACGCAAAGCAGACCAACACTTCCTTAGGTTCTAGTGCTCCTGGAGGGGGAAAGCCTGTTTATCCGCCTAAGGGAACTAGCCAGAGCGGAGGGCAAAGATACAGTAGCGCATGCTCTGCCAATAACAGAGGTAGCGGTAAACCATAGACCCACATGCTTTCCAAATGATGCCACTACAAATGCTGTTTTGTCAATGAAAGGGTCAATAACGGGCTATATACAATGGACTTCAACTCTAACGCATCTACGCATCACTCAAGCACAGAATTCTCTTGGCCCAATGTGGAAGCACGATACCCTTAATACACATCAATTATATGGGCATAATGGCGTCTAATAAATCGGATAGGCGCTAAGTGGATTTCTCCCGACACAAGTTTGGTTATTAATCTCCAAGTTTATTTTCATCCTCCAGTCTATCGCACAACTTTGGTGTTCACTATAGTCTGGGGATAAGAACTAGGCCATGATACGGAAATCTCGATTCGCTGTCTCGCTACCCGGGTACTTGATTGTTGATTGTGTACCGTATGAATGCCAAATGTCTGGGAAAGAATACCGTGGTACCTACGCCGTTCAGCTGGCCATATCGTGAACCTTTGAACTCTCCGGGATTTCATTCTCACCGCGTCTCACTGGGCTCGATGAGTTGATTTATCCTCTGCTCGCAGTTTGCACCGTTCAAAGTGGCATTTGAATCCAGAATTGATTATCTGGAAGGTGTCGGAAGATATGTACGCTTCAAAATAAAGAATGGCACAATAGACATGCATGCCTTTAATTGAAACGCTAGAATCGTGGATAGCCTTATTTCATCACGTGAAAGGGATACGAAGAAGCAGGTAAAGCAGGTGGATAAGCTGAAGGAGTTCGGGCTACAATAACAATGGAGGAAAGACATCTGTGAAGCGTTGAAATCAGGTCGGCTTGTTGAACCACATCGTCCTACTCCGAACCCGCTCCCTAGATTCTATCCACACACATATGTACATATGCAGCGGTAGCAGCTGAGGCTGACTTGTATATCTTCATAGAAGTTCATTGAACTTTCGAGGGATGCGAACTTGCACCCTTCCAAATACATAACTTGCGATCAGAAAAAACAACTTGCTCCTATCCGATTTATTGGATGCCATTACGCCCATACAATTGATGTATTAACCTTCATTTTATCTACCCGGGGTATCGTGCTTCCAGATTGGGCAAAGAGAATTGTGCGTTGTGCGTTTGCGTGATGCGTGGATGCGTTTGTTTGAATTTCCATGTGTTTCGGATGTGTTTATCTGCGTTTCCTTCAGTGTGTACGTCATTATGTCTGCGTGAAGTTAAATCTGAGTGCGAGCGAAAATTTTGTGGTACTGAGTCTTACAAAATCTCTCGATTTCTGACCTTGTAGAAGACTGTACGGAGTTGACAGATACTTAATAGTGCTACACAAGTGCTACAACAATTCTTTCAGACATGATAGTCATGGAATTACCGACTTCCAAGGTGACAGTGGATGCCCAAATGGTTGGCTTGATAAGCAAGGTTCCGTCAGATATCCCCAGCACTTTCTGTCTCTTACTCAACTTTAGCACAACTCGGGCTCACTGGATCTCAGATCAGCTTGCGCAGCCATGGCATCAATAATGTTCCAAAAACTACCTCGAGCTCAATAATGTACATGACGGATCACAAAATCCCTTATCTCGCAGACAGCATCTATGCAACGTAATGATCCGGCTGTGCTGCGAAAAGTGATGGTGAGGCTATCACTCCCCGAATGGAAATGCTCCAGCCTCCGATTACGGAAATCAACTCTTTGTCCACTCTACGTACGGCATTTCCCCTGAAGCTCGGACACTCGAAATCCTCTTTTATGAAGGTTGCATAATTCCGAACCACACACAGTTTGTGTATACCGCGCAACACCGTTTATGTTCTCTATAATGATCCCCATTCTTTTTGTCTCTAACTACACTCTGTTTTCTGAGTCTGTAATGCCAACACCGTTTCGCTTGTCTGACAAATGACAACGGGCCTTCTTTTTGTTCTGTTTAATTTCTCTCCTTTTTCATAGCAATGGATCTCGCGACCATGGTGTCAGTCTCCGAATGTCAATTAAACATGAGAGTGGCTGAGCAATGAGAGAGCGTGTACGCCCTCGATGAAAGCCAAGCCCAAGGGTTCAACTTCCAACTGCTTCGATCATGACTATATAGCGCCTGTTCGGCAGACTGCAATGCCAATTTCTCGGCTACGGATGTCCTTTTATGAGTAAAGCGCACTTGCGCTATCTTGGCCATTACACGTCCCGCTTGTCATAACGACCTCGGAACCAAGTCCGTATCACTCTACGTGCTGTCATGCTCTGCCTCGGGAGCTGTAATGGAGATCTGCCTGGTTTTAGTCTCCTCTGCAGCCGTGTCCAATGACATCGCGGGGACACTATGCGTATATCGGTTAGTCTAGGAAAGTAGCACTGTTTCTCCTCGTATTGTTCGTCTTCAGCATCATTCATAATCTTCTCTCCATCAACATGGGTGCCGGTCTCCGAAATGGCAAGAGTACACGCATGATACTACAGATAAGTCATCTTAAAGCCCAAGGAATTAGTCGAGGTACCAAATAGCCGCAGATGACGGCCCGTACCCCCGCTTTTTGGGTAATGAGGACTCGAGTTATCATACTGGCTCACCCTCCTCGCACCACTATCTTCAGCCAGAAGGCTAGTCTTCTCGATGTCATATCTATCAACCAAAATCATTCTCAAGAAATTTTCAAACATGGAAGGCTCTGTGAGTGAGAGAAGTGGATCACCTCTTCGTGACGAGTCTCACTATGGCTTATATCAACATCCGTCACATCTCTCAGCTTCCATCGTTCTTCCCTGCCTAGGCCGCATTTTTGTAGATACGTCAAAAAACTTTAGTCAGGATCTCACAGCGACGGCTTCTCCATCTATCTGCTATATTGTCACTTTGTTCTTCTACCTGGAACTTGAAGCCTTGTGTACGACAGTCTAGAACCTCTTAATCCGTCCTCGAGATCGTCTCGGAGGGATCTGTTTCAACTGCGAGCTATTGGGGGCATTTCACATGCTACTGGTCTCCTGCCGACGATCAGGGACTGGAGTACGACACAGTTCTTGATCCCATCATTAGGCGCTCTGTACCACAAAAGCATGGACAGCCTCCGCTGCGGTGGCATTTAACGCTCGTTCTGTGTAACTTGTCACGCATTCAATGGACATGTGCATTTCATGACAGTCTGAGAGTAGGACGCGCCTGGTATGAATGATCATTAATGTCATTGGTCATTGGTTGTGATAAGGTGATTATCAGCAAGGATATCAAGTATGGCTCGGTATGAGCAATCAATACCACCTATCACCCCCGTCGTATTGTATGGCGTATATCTAGTAATTTCATTCATTGTAGTATACTACCACCATTTCCGTTGTTTTACCATGCCGTACCTCGGGACTTACTCTGGCATGTCTGGATAAGGCTTGGATTTCACATCCTAGTCAAAAATTCATCAATTATAGGCAGCTACAGGCGGTCTTCACATTCACCCCCAAAGCCCATAATATGTTTAAAACTTCAAATCAGACCTATTAGCGACCGCCAAAGGTAGGGTTGAATTGTACAACTGACAACGCTTATCTCAAATGTACGCCTCAATAACACATTGACAGAACGTTCTGCGTTTACGAAGCTGGGGAGGTATTGTGAGCTACCTCAATAGTCGGACCTAAGTATTTGGTCTTCAGTTACTGCGCCAAACTATATACGGACTGACGAACCTTAACTGTCCTTAACAATAAAAGCTCCCAAAAAGCAAAGTACAATACCACGAAACACAGCTCCCAGGTAATGACAGCTGTCTTAGCCACAAATCCTTGCACCTCCACATCGCGTCCATTCAATTCAGAGTCAAAACACTCATGCGAACGTGCAAAGACCCGGGAGAAGTTAGAATTAAAATAGCCCGTGAAAAAGGATTGGATGACACATGGTCTGGCGGGATTGAAGGGAAAGGCTTTTCAATGGCAATTGTGATGTTCAAATGACGTGAATGAAATGCTGTATCCACGCTGTCTCGTGGGGAATATGTGACATTACTGATTTCCGTTTCGCAGGGCGTTTGGGGGAGAAAAACATATCACAATTTTTTCTGCATGGGAAGCTGGAAGATTCGAGCAGTTCGAGAGCAGAGTATGAAATGAATCCTTAAGGAGGAAGGGCTTTTGGTCGGTAGAGACGGAAAGGGACGGAGCCGGCTATTGCCGAAGATGCTGTCCTTTTACGATCATCGCCAGTTGAACCCACTGTCCCTCCCCTTCGTTCCTATGTCGATTCTTAAACCTCCAATCGCTGACTTATCCACCGAATACTACCACATGATTTTTCGCTGTGAACGAAGGTCTTTGATTGGGGAATCGATTCTCGTGGAGAAAGGTTAGTGGTGAGAATTTTGATTACCGATCTTGATGCTAACAGCAGCCGACTGTCAGGCTGTTCTATCCAATCTGCGCTGCGCGCTGTTTTTCTTCGTTCTCGGAGGATCACCAATGGCAACAACGACTTGACACTAAGATTGAAGCGTAGGGCTTCACCAAGAATGAACAAAAGATGACTTGACGGGAGCGCCAAGGAGTACCAGTTCTAAGACGGTTTTTCCTTGTAGGTTTGCTGTCGGTTTTTTAGCCTCTAGCCAACCACAGGTACCGCTCCTTCCAGACATCTCTCGGACTGTATTCGGTGCACCGTATTGATGGGTTCTGCGGCGCTGTCTTCAATATAGCAAGACAACCCCACGTCGCTGCCAAATAGTCCCAGCAGTGTATCATCAACATGCTCAATGATGATTCATGCGGGCGTACAACGAGGAGATAGTCTCGCTAGTAGTGCTCATCGGGGTTTGCGAGTCTGTTCAATCTGGTTTTGTCATAGCGGGTGAGTTGCCAGTGTCATTGGTGACGCTTCCTGAGGCTACATTCCCGATTTAGGATTGTCTCCACTTTCGGTTCCTCGTTTACGCCTTCTGTGGTGATACCCTTCCAGAGGAGGAACCGTGGATGACGCGAGGGTGGCACATACGTTTGACCATTTTGCATCATACTGTCCCTGTCCCTCGGTGTAATGTACCGAGCTTCATTCGCCTCTGCAGTAATCATCCATCTTATCCCGCATTCATTCTCCTCGGTTTTCACCCATAATAAACGCGCCATGAGTTCCGCCACTCGACCATGATATCGCCCTCAGAGTCCTAGTTGTCACCAATCGTCTTCACTGCTTGTGATAACCCAACGACCATATCCACATCAACATGCTGCCGAAGCACTGCGCCCCGTCTGTCACCAGAATTGTATCGTCGTTTTGCCAGACCTGGTTTCCCAATTACCCTGTTTGCATTCTGGGCGCGCCGTAGGTCAGATGTCGTGGCAGTCTGCCTGGTCAAATGCAACGACGGATGGGTATGGTGTCGGAGTATGCGAGAGCCTGTCCGTAGATGATATCAATGTGGATGCGGACGTCTCAAACATCCCGTATTTATTCTAGAGTGGCTCAGCGTGCTTATAACGAGGAATCACCATAAATGGAATGAAACTTTCAAAGTAGATGATGCGCATTCTCCAGTTGTTTCCTTAAACCATCTGTATTGATTAGTGACCTAGGCGACGTATGACTTCGATCTCGCATAGAACCATTACCCGACAACTTCCTCAACCTACGATTGAGATACATCGAATCGGACGCAGTCTACCGATAACTCAACTCGTACTGGCTTCGTTCTGCTCTCCACTCGTAACCACGCTCAGATATGGTGTAATCGCCCCACGGCTGTTACCTCTGGTAAGGTATGCTTGCCGCTACCGTGTTGTCAGGCAATCTATAGCCTATGAGTGCATTTAGATATAGTACAACTGCTAGCGTGGGTTCTATCTCATTGCGGGTTCGATTCCCGCATTCTGATCTATGTAGCGAGAGAAAACATCTCGATTTTTTATGCCCCGGTGCTAGTTCCTTGATAAGGGCGTATAATTAATGTTGGGGACCAAAGCTGAATCAACTCACCTTGTCCTTTTAATCGAGTTATGGAGCAGATCTGTTAGGATTCTGCCGAAATCGGGATATGCGAGCACGAGGCGAGGAGTGATGATCGAAGCGAGGTAAGATTAATTCGAAATGATGTACGTCGTTAGGGAATAGATTGGATTCCGGCAAGAGTTCGTGAGGAGACCTGAGTGGTCCGGTTTGCAAGATAGGGGAAGACAGTAAGCGCGAAGCAATTGCCGATATAGAACCCCAGTAAGCGTGAGGCTATTACAGGGCAGAAGTGAAGGCAAGCGCTAGGCATAGCTGACGGTTCACGCAGTGTGAGGGGTACTGAAAGTAATAGATTGGTTAATATTTTGATACAATGGTATGTACAGTATTATATACTAGAAATGGTTCGAGTGATGATTACTCTACAATGTTCTATTCTAGTATCTGTAAGAAAGGTAGAGAAAGTAACAGAAGATACGAGTGAGTCACCATTAAGATCGAGAAGCTCGAGTACAGGCATGTGTTGACTCATGGACCCAGTCGGCAGATACCCGATATTCGTAACAAGATCGAGGCTGTCGGTAATTGGACAGAAGGTTATGCTCTGTTGGCAAAATTTAGCTACCCTACACTATTCCGGCTGAAATACATTAGAGACAGGTGGTGGACTCGAATTCTGAGAATAATTTACGTTTACTGTAGGTGGGTGGCAAACATGACGAGTGAACGTACAGGTGCCACGGCTCAGTGGTGTAATTTACGGTATCTCGGTGTTCGATTCTCTGTTATCACCTTGTTTTCGTGTCAAAAATTTGAACCTCATGTTCATCCTAGAGTTCACCCACGACCGTATTGCGATCATTACCGTTTCTTATCAGAAACCCTAGTATAACCAACTCCGGTTCCATCTCCTGCAGAGTACTAGACAGTCAGCGAGTTGGGGGACATAAGACCTTCGAAGATACGGTGAAACGAGGGAATCTATTAAAAAGGATGAAGTGGATGAAGTTTTACAAGATATGACGACGTCACTCCCAAACTATGTACCGATCTAAGTGTTTTTGGAGACATCAATACAGCGAGTCTGAAGCCATTCAGTTTATCTTACTACAGTTATCTCTGTGTTCCCAGGTCATGTACTGGTGAACGCCGGACATCTTACTGCAGCTTGGGGTTCTCGGGGTTCTATTCCCTCTATCTGCAATGACACGCTGCTTGACCTCCAAAAGTTGCTCCAGGCATCACATATTAACTTATTTTCTTAATAGCTAATGACTAATTTGAGTACTCTGAACCTATTTCTTCCCTACGAGTTTGGATGCGTTTGGACGGGGTAATGAGGTGAGTGACGTGCATGTTAAATCGAGGGGGCCATTGTGAATATGACACGATGGGCATATCAGGAAATACTTCAAGGAGCTCGACAAAGGGGTAGTGCAGTGAACTATGAACGTAGTGCATCATGTCGGCCTCAGGCTATATCGTCTGAAAGAATCTATCGTGCGCGCCAGACCCAACCGTATTTTCCGTTTTGCAGGGCGTTCGAGAGAAAAGCATACATCTATTTTTGTTACATGGGATGTGCGAGAGCAAATTATAAAACAATTCCATCATAGAATAGATTTTGGCTGGCAGAGACGGAAAAGGACAGATGCGGAGATTGCCGAAGATACTCGCCTTCCGCCATCATTGCCAGCTACACCCGCCGTCCCTCTCGTACCTCTGTCGTCGCTTCTTTCCCCTAGCCTCCCTGACTCCTCCGCGGAAAGGTTCCGCATAATCTTTCGCCGGGCGAATGAAGGTTTTGGATTAGGCGCATCGTAATCTCTTTGGGTGACATGTACGTGGCGAGGTTTTTTTATGACCGGTCTTGATGCTAACAGAAGCCAACTCACAGACCGTTTATCCAATCTGTGCTGTGTGCTGCGTGCGTCCGTGTTCTCAAGGATATACAACATAGAGGACGACCGATGACAGCAAGAACGTGACGCCACGATTGAAGTCACCGAGAATGAACCAAAGCAGACTTGAAGGGAGCGCCACGGAGTACCAGTGCTAGGATGGCTTTTCTTGTAGGTGTCCTGCCCCTTTTTTTCAGCGTTCTGCCAACCCTAGATATATATCCATCCAGGAATCTCTTGGAATCTAAGGACACGCGCATTTGCAATATCGCAACCCGACCCTACCTCGCTGTCAAGGAGAGCACTACTCTAAGTAATCTATTACCAATAGGCTCAATAAGATTCCAGGCGGCCATACGACGGGAAGATAGTCTTGCTGGTAGCGCTCATCTGGACTTGTGAATGTGTTCAGTCTGGTTTTGCGTGCTGCAGGTGAGCGCTTGCTGAGCCGTCGGCATGTTTTGTGGTCCGTCCTGAAGCTGAGAGTTCTAATCTAGTATTGTCTCGATTATCTTCTCCTCGTTTCTGTTTGCTATCGTGACGCTCTTTGAGAGGAGGAACGGTGGATTACAGGAGGATGCGTACAACGTCGTTCTGACGCAGGGGTGCCGAGGACCCGCATATGTTCACCGCTTTGTTCACTGTTATACCGTCCGCGATTGTATGCACTCAGCTTCATTCGATTCTGCCCTACACATCCACCTCATCCCATATCGATTGTCCCCGTCTCTCTCCCTTAATAGACACGGTTAGAGTTCTGACACCCGGAGTACTCTATCGCTCTCATTGACATCACCGACCGTCACGCGTCACTCCTTGTAATCCGTGACGCAGATTGTGTGGTCGTTTCATCAGTCCCCATTTCCTTCTTAGCCTGTGGACATTTCGGGCGCGCTGTAGGTGGGATAACGTGGGAGCTGGCGAGCTCAAATACAATGGGGGATGGGTAGGACGTTGAGGATGACGCGAGGTTGCCCGCGGACGATATCGATATGGACGTCTCTCACATCCCGCATTTATTCTAGAGTCACTGAGCGTGCTTTATAGGCAATTACTTATTTGTATCTTTGACTCTCCCTCACTCAATACACCCCGTTGGCGTGTGTAGCTTTCAGGTCAAAGGACCTCGTAAGGTATCGTAATCTTTGCATCTAGCATCCTGAGCCGGCCGGATTAAGACGACCTCGATGCTAGTCAAGCTCGATAGGAGGAGGTCAACGTTCGGAGATTCGAAGTGATACTTCTATAAGAAAGTGTTGGAAGATATCCGTATCGTATACCCTTTCTTATCTTTTCATCTTTTCCCGACGTTTCATATTTACTTACTATATATATACTGACTCCTGTCCCTACTGATCACTATATAGCTTCGCCATAGTTACCCGGATACCTCAGTCGTTCTACATTCACTGTGCCCGACTGAGATCTTTACTGATATCCTTTGTCATTAGAAAGACGGTCAGAAGGTGAGCTGTCGCAGGAGCATCATGGTGCCAGCGAACGTTACCTCCGCTGAATATCAAGTCCCCTCTATCTTCGTATTACATTGTGTGACAAGTTCATGTCAGATTCGCGTTTTCCTGCATGTGTGACGGTCTCTGCCATTTTCCGTTATTCATGACTTCCGAACCCCGGTCAATGCTGATGACGGGAGCCTAGACGTTTTCCCGTGCCGCATTTTCGGAAGCCTTTTCTGATTCAGAGATTTTCAATGTAATCTTTCCAGATCTGAGAGCGAGAGCGGTAAGGACAGGTTTGAACGAGAGGAAGGGATGAATTCACCTGCCTCAGTGATCCTGCTGGATGGGACACTCCGAGATTCCTGCAAAGATACATCTACCTTATGCCTCTCCTCTCGGTTTCGTCCTTCTAAGCAGTAGACTTCTTCGCCTCAACTTTCCTGCTGACTGAATGACCATGCATCTTAGTGACGAGTTTGTAAAATGTGACGATATCGGGGCTGTAGTTGTCGACGAATGAAGAGGAGTTTTTCGCAGTGTCTTTCTGCAATAGAGGTGAATTTGAAGGTCAAGTCGTATCATCTTCCTTGCTTGAGTTATCAATTCGTGTAGCTATATGGTTCTAATCTGTTACACACCTGACGGGTCTCCTGTTGAGCCCCAATCCAAACGCACGGCCTGAATTTAACACGGAACTCAGGTCTCGCTGTTACCCTACACGAAAAACTCAGGTCGCGAAACGGGAGAAATACATAGCACGTACATTGGACACTGGACTGGGCCATGACGCCAAGAATGTTGGATTTCCGTGTCGGGACTCGGCGGTTTTGACGAATCATGCCATTTTCCCCCGAATCAGCTGAGTTTATTTCGAAGCTCAAGTGCCTATCTATTGATGGCCATAGAAGGTATTCTAGGAGCAACCGTGGAACCACATTTAACGAGGGACGATGGCGGTCGGATCCAAGAACTGATCCGCATCCACAGCCACATCACCCTTCTTTTCTCAACCACCACATTACCCATGCCGTTATGCCCACCTGTTATGGATATCGGGTATCTGCCGACTCGGTCCATGAGTCAACACATGCCTGTACTCGGGCTTCTCGGTCTTAATGGTGACTCGCTCGTATCTTCTGTTACTTTCTATACTTTTCTTACAGATACTAGAATACATTAGAACATTGTAGAATAATAATGACTCGAACAATTCCTAGTATATAATACTGTATATACTATTGTATGAAGATCTTATCTAATCTATTACTTTCAGTACCCTCACACTGCGTGAACCCTCAGCTATGCCTAGCGCTTGCTGAATAAGCCATTGGATACGCCTAGCGCTTTCCAATACCAATCCGAAGGTTACGCTTAGCGCTTGCCTTCACCTACGGCCCGTAATAGCTTCGCGCTTACAGGCTTCTGTATCGGTTTTCCCCTGGGTAATAGCTCCGCGCTTACCTGTTGCGTCTTACAGTAGTGGTCAGAGGCTTACCTTATTTATATGCTCCTGTTCATTTCGAGTATATGGACGTACGCGTCCTGCCGACGACTCCTTCCTATCTGCGCAACCGTTGGATCTACCGTACGGACTGCTCTCATACATTGCGCACGTCACCGATCCCGATGCCTTCCGCGCACTCTTTCTCTCAGAGAAACGCATCCTTCATCACACAGCTCGTCATTTTCTTTGGAGAAACGCCACTGTCACCCTTGGCACCAACCAGAAACGTGAACCAAACATCTTTTCCTTCGATACTGGGCGCCTAAGTAGGTCCCTTTTCATAATCGTGGACAGATACTCAGACTTCCGTCAACATTCATCAATCATCTTTTACCATGGCGTCCATGATGAATGCAAACCTTGATCCAGTGCATTGCGGGTCCCGGTCAGGTCCCTGTAGGATTCTATTCCCCGTGACTGTAATTATGTGAGTGATCAATAAATTTTGTTCTACGCATCACACGTGAACCTTGATTTCTTAATAGCTGATGGCTACGTTGAGGGCTCCGACCCTCTTTTTTCCCTAGGAGAGGAGATGCGTTGGATAGGGTAATCAGGTGAGTGATATGTATATATCTAAATGATTACTCAAGGCGTCTGTTGAGAATATGGCACTGCCAACGTATCATGAATCACTTAAGGGAGATCGGCAAGGAGAGAGTACACTGTACTATTGACCTAGTGCCTAGCCTATCTCTTCACAAAATCAATTATATGCGCCATAACTAATGGGTTCTCCTGTTTGCAGGACTTTCGGGAGAAAGGCATACGTCTATGTTCATTACATGGGAAGTCTCGAGAAGCACCGGGGCGGATTATAAAAACACGTTCCAACATAGAGTAGATTTTTCGGCAGCAGAGGCGGAAAAGGACGGAGCCGGCTATTGCCGAAGACACTCTCCTTCTACCCATCATTACCAATTGCGCCCGCCGTCCCCCCCCTTGTGGATCTCTGCATTGCTTCCTTAAATATGGGTCCTTGATTCCTCCGCCGAAGGCTACCGCATGATCTTCGGCTGCGAATGAAAGTCTCGGATTGGGAGCACCCGTTTTTTGGGCGGGAAACGTATGGCGTGATTTTCTGATTAATAGTCTTGATGTTAATATGTATCAGCAGATTTTATGGTCGTTTTGCCCTACCCTAACTCCCACTTACCCTGTTGGCGTTTCGGGCGTACTGTAGGCCGGATGACGTAGTAGCTGGCCAGGTGAAATACAACGAAGGATGGGAATGGCGTCGGAGGATGACGTGAAGCTGCCCGCAGACGTTATCAATGTATCTTGGTAAAATGAAAAGATTACGTCTCATCAATACATATCGAGATGCGGGATGCCGTGACCTCTTGCATTTGATGTGTGATTCACAGGTATGCCCCATCTGCTGTGTCGTCCGTTCTTGTCACTCGAAGAGATCGTCCCGGGCTTACTTCTGTCACCAGGAACACATCAAAAGCTATTGCAGCTGATACCTTGCTTTCCTTGGCTTAATAATTCTCGTATCTTCTCTAAAGCTAATAAGACGACCTTAGATACATTTCTCTCGTTTCTTTGTAGAATCGGTCCAATTAACCTGCGATTTTCATAGGCGTCGCTACTTGCAGCTAAGACTCGCCAATAGGTTATCATAATCTATGCGTGGAACACATATTTGCCGATGACCCTGTTATTGACAAAACAGCACTTGTAGTGGTATCGTTTGGAGAGCATGCGGGTCTATGGTTTACCAATACCTCCATTTTTAGCAGAGCCCGCCCTACTAACTTTGTCCGCCGCTCTGGCCAGTTCCATTAGGCGGATCAACAGGCTTTCCTCCTCCAGGAACACTAGAACCTGAGGAAGTGTTGGTCTGCTTTGCGTGAGAGGCGCATCTGTGACCCGCGTATGATGTCAGCTCGTCTTTCGGGTAGTATAGAGTCCACATACCCCGAGTCGCAGTCTGTTAAACTCCTAGTAAAAATGTAGTCAAAGAAGGGATGTGTAATCATATATGTTGCAAACCTGAATAGTCCCCTATGAATATTACCGTGAGGATGGATGTGGAAACAAGAAATGAGAATAATACACACCCGTCATATTCGAAGTATTCGTAAGGACGGTGCATGTTGGGAGTCGTGTTGCTACGGTTTAGCTTGAATCAGAGTGTCAGTTCTTATACATTTTTTGCTAACACTTCCATTCCCAATTTCCGAGGCGGACGATAGATCATTAAGTTATAACACTGCATCTTCGTGACTGAATAGATTATGATCAACACAATGGGCCGTCAATTGAAACAGACATTCATCAGAAAATCATCGATCCTCGCTTGCCCGCTGAATCACTGCTGGGGCCGGTTGCTTTTCAGGACGGTGAAAGGTATTCTAAAAATGCCGTGAGTTTTCATTATCTTTGTATGTTGCAAAAACGGGATACGGAAAACGCAATGAAAAACATGTCCTATTTAGTGCTCCTTTCGTGTGCCAAAAATAGCTGCTTTTCTACAAATGAAAAGCGGTTGCCTTTGTTCTGACCGCGGGAAACACCTTTTTCATTCCGTTTTTCGAGCTCTTTTCACTACCTTAAAAGAGTACGTAAATGATCTTGCTTTTCAATCTGTTTTTCTGAACTTATCTTTACCATTCGAACATCAAATGAAATGTCGCAACATTTTGAGGCCTCGTTCTTCCGATCGGAAAATGTATCGGCCCCAGCAGTGAATGCAAGGAATGTCGCAGCCGGATTTCTATTACGCTATTGTTTGTCTCCCGAGATATACAAGTGCCTTACATTAAAGCAAAAGCAAGCTGTATTTGTTGATGGGAGGGTAGTAGCTTTTCATTGTTCAATACCCCTGGTTGATGGTCAATAACAAGCTATGTCCAATGACCCTACCATCTCATGGAGCATGCATTGCGATTGATGCGTATTAACCTTCACGGTTATCGATCCAGGGTATCGTGCTTCCAGATTATGCCAAGAGAATTCTGCGTTTGCGTGGTGCGTGGAAGTGTTTGTTTGCGTTCCCGTCGCCTTCAGATGCATTCATTTGTGTTTCCATCAGTGCATGTACGTCGTTATGCCAGAAAAACTTTGAGTGAATGCATCTTACACAATATCTCGATTTTCGGACCTTGTAGAAGACCGTACGGAGTTGACAGATACTCAATAGTGCTACAATGACTTTATCAGACATGGTAGACATGTATTATCGACAGTCGTTCCTTCCTCCGACTCTGTGTTTCTTGTTTGAGATGAACTACCTTCGGGGGTTGTTAATATGCCTGATTCAAAGTTTTAAATATATTGTAGGCATTGGGGGTGAATGCGAAAACCGCCCGTAGCCGCCTATAAATTATAATTGATGAACTTTTGACTAGGATGTGATATCGAAGCCTTTCCAGACATGGCAGAGTAAATCCCGAGGTATGGCATGGTAAAACAACGGAAATTGTGGTATTATACTACAGTAGATGAAATTACTAGATATTCGATACACAATTTGACGGGCGTGATAGGCATTATCGATTGCTCTTACCGATGCATATCGCTAGGTCCGGGACAGAGAATGCGCCAACACTGGAGATAGTCGCCGTTGTAGCTACGGACAAGCGTAAATCTACGGGAATGCTGCATGTGATTGCGGAGGAACCCACTGAGTCGTACTCGATATCCTCACTGATAACCATCTTATCACGCGGAATGATCAATGATCATTCATACCAAGCACGTCGGATTCGGAACTCCCAGATTGTCACGAAATGCACATGTCCATTGAATGCGTGACAACCTACATAGAACGAGCGTTGAACACCACCACAGTGAAGGCTGTCTATGTTTTATGGTACAGAGCGCCCAATGATGGGGATCAATAATTGTGTCGTACTCCGGCCCGTGACGCCCGATAGGCCGCAGTTGAAACAGATCCTGCCCAGACGAGCTCGAAGAAGGACTACGAAGTTCTAAGTTGTCGTACACAAGGCTTCAAGTTCCGTGTAGAAGAACCAAGTGACAATATAGCGGTTAGATGGAGAAGTCGTGCACAGCAATCATAGCCTCCTCGACACCATCTGTGGGCCTGGAAGGCACCAGAGCCTACACTGAGGTCCGCTCTATCTGGAACAACGAATTACACCCTAAGCTCAAGCACCAAGTGACGGACGATAACATCGCCGTCTTGACACACGTAAACTAAATCCACAACAAAGGAACCGGTTCCTGGTACGAGTGCTTGTAGACGTCTACCCTGGCGAAGATGCCTCGGTTCATTCGGTAAGTGCGCGTCTCCTATGTTCACAACAAATTGCTATTGAACCCACACGGTATTGCCACGGTGAGGTGTTTCTTCGTTTAATCTCGGGGTATCCAGTGACGACTTCGGGACAGTTATCGATTCCTCATAATCCAGTAGCCTCAACCAGAGGCTGGCTGGCATTCCACTAAAACGGGTGCTACCGCGGAATTTTCGGACCGTTCGATTTACTACGCTGACCTGTTATTCTGATGCGCAGCATTTTTGGCGGTAAAATTGGGCTCCGGGCATATAATTGAGTAATTCTAGCTCGTGGAACAATACTATCACACTCAAAGGAAACCTGCGGCTGATTGCGGACCCATTTTCGATGGGAAAGAACATCACCTACAGGTGCAATGATGGCTTCGCGCTAATCATCACTCCTGACCCATAAGGAAGGAAGGAAGTTTTATTACCTGAAATCAGCGGAAAGGAAATCTGGCGGAAATGTTTTGCCGAGATGAGAAAGTTTTCTCAGATACATTTCCATCTGCCAGATATCAGATTTGGCAGAGAGATTTCTGTTTCCGACTTGATGGAAACGGTATATGGAAACTTTCCCAGCGCCACTGCATGTTTCCTTCATGGAGAATCTTCGGCGTGACAGGGGTGCATCGTTGCCAACCGACATTCTTGATGCACCTTACAAACGGCGGCCTCAAAACATTTTGGTCGAGCAATAGCGTAGTCGTGAATCCCGGTTGGATCATGTTAGCAGACTCTAGAAGCGAGTGAAATGGGGAGAGGGTCGTAGTCAGTATTCTTGGTATCGGACTTACTAAGTTTTGGATCTTTTCTACAGGTGGGCTGGATGCAATTATGGGGTAATCAGTCGATCGAGATGGTACCGCAGCTAGACCAGGAAAAGATCGTTTGTTCTAATCATTCTTGCTTTGTCATTATGAGCTCGCTCCACCTCACATGGTAAGCACCCAACTGCACAGACGAATCAAGGTGTCTACCGAAGATTGAATAAATCCAGCTAAGCTTAGTAGCAGGACAAGACGAACACCTTCCCTGTTAATCGGTTGGTCAACGGATTCTATTTGATGCGGCGAGTGGTGTTGATGCAGTGTTGAATTCAATAGACCGGAAAGGGCGCCCTAAGGTGACTGAATGCGTATGAAATCCAGTTATTAATGCGGGGTTATATAAGTAGTACCAATTGCAGTCTCCTTGGTTACATGGGACGCAGTCAACGAGCACGGATGCGTGGCGATCCCCTTCAGGACAACATACTTGCGGGGCTTTGTTACATAGAAAGCACTCAAGGGCCAGGGAGAACGATGTGTTGACAACGTGGTAGATCTAGGGGAGAGACGGACCCGGATATTGCCGAGATCATCTCTTCCCACCATCATCGCCGCCGACCCTCCCTCTCGTACCTCTGTCATCCCTTCTTTATAATCGCATCCCTGATTCCTCCACGAATAGTACCGCCTTGTTTGCTCTCACTAATGAAGATCTTGGATGAGGGGCATCGCTTCTTTGGGAGAAGTGTACATGGTAGGGTTTTTTTGATTACCGGTCTTGATGTTAACAGTAGACTGTTCTGTCAAACCTGCGCTGTCCACTCCGTGGAAGGAAACGGACCAGATATTGTGTAATCGCGACACAGGTTACCCCTGGTTCAATTCCCGATATCTGAATCCGTCCTCATGCTTACCAATTTTTAGCATCAAAGGTAAATCGAATAGTTTGTGATTATTTCATATCCTCGAGCCAAACATCGCAGTGGAAAGGGCACAAGGGATGGTGAGCGCAAGGCCCATCGACTGTCGTACTCATTCCCTTGTGGTTTGTCCACATCAACCTGTTGCTAAGAACCTTGCCGCGTCTGGAGATACCTAATCAACTGAGCGTAGCTCCGTTGCTGTATATATCCCGTGTGTTTTGTTGCACTTGAAGACTTCATATCCCAGGTTCTGCGTTGATACAGAAATTAGCAGAGCTGAAAAGATATACTTGACGATAACTCAGATTTCGGATACGGGGACTTGAACCTTAACCTTAAGCATCTATAATTAGCTGCTTTACCATGTCCGAGCTGCTAATTGCAAGCCGGATAAAGGACATGTATCTATGAGAACCACGTAAAATATGCTTGTTCTTATCGGTTGTGTAGAAGGTGCGCAGATGGATCGGGGATCGCTTCTGATGATAAGGAGGATGGAACAAGCTTGTCGAAAAAGTGAATGCGAACAGATATAGTGTAACTGCCAGCATGGTTCCATCTCACTGCCGGTTCGATTCTCGCATTCCAGCCTAACAATGCGACATCCTGAAGATTTTATTCGCCGGAACTAGTTCCCCCCAAATCGCGTATAGTTATAGTTAAGAACAAAGCTGAATCAATTCACCTTGTCCTTGTTCATCGCAGATAGAGGTTGTCGCTAATTGCACAAAGATTATGCTATGCAGACGAAAATGTGAGTTCTGAGACTCGGTATAATGTTCGTTTCCTGTGGGTAGGTAGCGAAGGTGATGAGTGAAAGTATCACGGCTCACGCTGCTCAGGGGTGTAATGTACGGTATATCAGAGTTCGATTCTATGTTACTACCTTGTTGAGGCATTGAAATTTTGAACCTCAACTCCATCCCGATTCCCAAAATTCACGCACGATCATGGTGCGATCCTTACCGTTTCTTATGCGAAATCCGAGCATAGATAGCTGCGGATCCACCTCCTTTAGATACGAGATTCAGCAAGTTCCGTAAATCAACCAACCATGGCACTTTTCCTTATATCATTTCCAACACCATGACGATTCGATCAAGGGGATTACACGACACGATGAGGCCTAAATGACAAGCAACGGTTGGAGGATGGAACCTTTTCATAGTCTAGAATACGATCATAAGTGGTACAATGGTTAGTATAGTCGTATCTAATTGTGGGTTCGATTCCCGCATTCTGATCTGATTGAAGTGGGAGTGACAATGGTTTTAGGGGCCGGTACTAGTTTTCTCGTCTTGTGTATGTGACGAGCGTTCGGTTTTTCACTTCGTCTTGTGTTTCTGATCGAGGGCGATCTCATTGTACGGTGGGAATCTTCGAGTTGGATTATCGTCACTGCTAGCTAACGAGCAGGCCTGGGAGGTAGCTCAAGTAATATTGCCGCAGAGCATAAGAATACATGTCTATAAAATGTATGTCATGTATGTTGAGGATTATGGTTTCACAGCCACTGGGCCGACGGCTACGCCGTCGGTTGGTTTACATTATTTTGATTTTCTTACCGATCACTACCGTTTCTTGGCTTCGTACCACCATCACCTACGTATCTGTCCACGAATATACATTCGTTCGAGCCATATCCGACATGTCCTTTGTGCCTGCCGACGTCTATTCCCAACAATGTATTCATCCATTAGAATAAAAAATGTGCTATCGACAGCGAAGTGTTCAGCGAGTCGGATTATACGAGGTTTTCGAAACTGCGCCCAAACCAGGGAATCCGGTATGAAGGATGAAGATTTGGAACACGTTGAACCGCTTATTTATTCAAGGATTTTTGAAGACATGGATGCTACGGCCATTCAGTAATGGAAACAAACTGAACAAAGTCTCTTTCCTTCCAAAGGAGAGGGCATGGAAATTCTAGAGTGAGGGAAATGCAGGCACCGCTTTTGGACCGTGTCTGGTGGACCTCGATGTCCAGAACGAGATCATCCAACGATGAGGGTTGAGTCTTCAGGCGATTATTAGCACCGCATTATAGTACAGTAGAGCGAATTGGGTTTACCTGTACATCCAAGTCCAAAGCACTCGTCGATGGATCAAAGGCCAAAAACGGGGCGTATATCAAATGGGTGGTGAGATAGGGGTCCCCCTCTATCTTCGTATTTACATTGTGTGGCAAGTCCATGTCAGAATCGCGTTTGTCTGCATGTGTGACGGTCTCTGCCATTTTCCGTTACTCATGACTTCTGAAGCTCAGTCAACGCAGATAATGGGAGCCTAGACATTTTCCCGTGCCGCGTTTTCGGAAGCCTCTTCTGATTCAGATATTTTCAATGTAATCTTTGCAGACCAGAGGGCGAGAGTGGTAAGCACAGGTTTAAAGGAGAGGAAAGGATGAATTCACCTGCCTCGGGATCCTGCTGGATGGGACACTCCGAAATTCCTGCAAAGATGCATCTACCTCATGCCTCTCCTCTCGGTTTCGTCCTTCTAAGCAGTAGACATCTTCACCTCAACCTTTCCTGCTGACTGAATGACCATGCGTTTTATTGACGAGTTTGTAAGATGTGACGGCATCGGGGCTGTAGTTGTCGACGAATGAAGAAGAGTTTTTCGCAGTGTCTTGCTGGCATAGAGGTGAATTTGAAGGTGAAGTTATATCATCCGCCTTGCTTGAGTTATAATTTCGCGCAGCTATATGATTCTAATCGATAAGACACCTGAAAGGTCTCCTGTTGAGCCCCAGTCCAAGCGCATGGTCTGAATTTAACACGGACTTGAGGCCTGAGATCTCGCTGTCACCCCAGACAAAATCCTCAATCCGCGAAAAAGGGAGAAATACATAGCACGTACTTTGGACACTGGATTGGGCCATGACGCCAAGACTGTTGGATGTCCGTGTCGGGGATTTTGACGGATCATACTACTTTCGCCAGAATTCGCAGAATTTTGTTCAAGGCTCAAGCGGGCGCTCATCTACCAATGGCCATAGAAGGTATTCCAGGAGCAACCGTGGAACCACATTTAACAAGGGATGATGGCGGTCTGATCCAAGAATTGATCCGCATGCACAGCCACATCACTCTTCTTTTCTCAACCGCCACGTTACCCGTGCCATCATGTCCACCCCTTGTGCGACACTCCGCTTGTTTCCTCAGCTGTCGAGAAGCTCCGGTTATGGGATACACAGGATGATCGAGACGGGCTAATCTGAGCTGGAGCTGGTGAGTGCACTGCCTGCTTGGGTACTCGAAGACCGCTGATTTAGGATTTTTTGAAGGTGGCGCGTATGTGTCCGTTCACTATGTAGTCAACAACTGACGACATAGGCACGACCAATCAATTGGCGCGCGGGTGCGATGTACGTCTTTCGGCAACGTCTCAATGCATGGATCCCAAGCTAGTCGGATTTTCTCATTATTTTGTAGTGGCCGGACGCTTACCTTATTTGTATGCTCCTATTCATTTCGATATATGAATGTACACGTCCTTCCTATCTGCGCACACGTTGGATATCCCGCACAAACTGCTCTCATACATTGCGCACTTCGCCAATCCCCATGCTCTCCGCGCACACTTTCTCTCAGAGAAACGCATCCTCCATCACATGACTCGTCATTTTCTTTGGAGAAACTCCACTGTCACCCTTGGCACCGACAGGAACGCGAACAAAACCTCTGCCTAGCCGCTATTGGGTCCCTCTGCATGATCGTGGATGGATACATCGTTCACATTTTACCATGGCCTTCGCATTCATGGTGAATGAAATCCCCGTTTCTTGGGGCGGCGGGTAAGGTCCCTGTATTGGCTTGATTCTCGTGAATACAACGCGGTTTCTCGTGACTATTGGATGACTGTGATGTGGAGCCAGGAGGGCACATAGAATTCTGCGTTTGCGTTTGCGTGGGTGCGTTTGCGTTTTCACGCATGCGTTTGTCACATCTGCGTGAGCGTGACATGGATGCGTTTGTTGGGCGTCTTGTGCATTTGGGCTTACAGACACCTGTAAAATCACTTCATTAGTTACAGTGTAAGTAACACTTACTGCCTATTATATTTATACCCAGTATGACATTGACACCGGCCATAATTAACTTTCTTCCTCATGGCAGTGTCTCTGTACAGCTGAGTCCATTAATGTTCAAGCTGGTATTTTAAATGTATGAGCATCTGGAGGTTTTGAGAGATGTTAATGGCCATGAGGTATGATAACCTTCAGTAAAAACCACAGTACCATTACCATTCTGTTGAGGAACAAGCTGAAGAAACCAAGAAGAAACTGGGCCAAATCATGGCTCAAAAACATCCACTTGAGGCCAACCTGGCTATGCATGACTAGAATACATCATAGAAATAAAATACCTGCCTAGAGTGACCGACTAGAGGCAATTACGGTAGGGAGAAATAGAAGCGATCATAAGTCAACTAGTTCAACTCAGACTTGAACGCATCAAACGCACCGAACGCAGATTTGTCACATAACTGTCACACACTTGCATTTAATTTCGGACGCATGCGTTTCCAAAAGGAACGTGTGGGTGCACTATCTTAACGCATGCGTTCAATGTTTGGACACATGCGTGACTTATTTCTGAGGGCGGTGAGTCTTTGCGTTGATTTTAGAGGTGCCTGATTTACTCAAAGTCGAGGAAAACGAAGGGATCACAAGTAGTTCAGCATCCAATGGTCCTATAGTCATTGTGAGACTAGAACTGACTAACATGCATGCATTTATAGCCTTTATAGATGATTCCCCTCCATTCTTAAGTCATAATAAGTCATGGAGATATTTTCAGGAAACTCAGAAAAGTAAGTCATTTTTCAACAGAAAACATAATTAACCGGTATTGTTGAAAGAGACTGGCTATCAGGATACAATGCATCTAAATGCATTGATGGACCCACAAAAGTATGCAAGTTGAACTCACGCAAACGCAGCTGAACGCAGTTGAACTAGTGATGTCCGGGTCAGGCTTAAAGCCCGCAACCCGGCCTGACCCAGCCTGACCCAACCCTAAAAAGCCCGGCCCTGGTGGAGGGCTTTGGCAGGCTCAGGGCTCAGGCTCAAGCTATTGAAAGCCCAAGCCCTGGCCAGTTCTGGAAGTGTCCTAATATCAGCTTTTTAGAGGGTGAGTGTGGTTTCTTTTTCATGTTAAAGCATTAATATAGTGACTTACAGTAGAACTTAGCATTAGGATGTCAGCTTCACCTTATCTCATGCTTATAGATGTCCAAAGCCTGGCAAAAAGCCCAAGCCCAGCCCGACCCAAGCCTGACCCTGAGGCAGGCTTTGGCGGGCTCAGGGCTCGGGCTCACACTTTGTAAAGGCCTGGCCCTTCAAAGCCCGGCCCAAGCCCAAAAAACCCGGCCCGACCCGACCCGGACATCACTAAGTTGAACGCATGCACGCAGATGACAAACGCAGAATTCTCTTGGCCTGAGCCAGGACTTTGCTGATATAACAAACATCATTATCCGAAGGCTACGTATCTTCAGAGATTGTTCCAATGTGCGCTTTCATTTGCGATCCCTCACTGTCGAAGACTTTGGGGTGCACCTTCCAGTCAGTATCTGTCCTCTTAGTAACTAATAAGCACGTTCATAGGTCTGGACAAGTGGATGTATGCCTATCGACATCACGTTACAGACAGCTTGGTATTATCATATGATTACGAACAGAAAACTCGTATCTACCACGATTTCCGACCACATTTGTACAAGATACCACCCCTGTGCCGACACCAACACACCATCCTGCCCCTCTCAGCCAAAACGTAGTTCGTTCACTGCATCATTTTCTGCAGCAGTTATGCGTATGTCATCATTTCGCTATCACCATCTGCACTTTTGTATACTCTCAGTGTCACGGTGGAATATCGGTTCTGCATGTCGCCCGCTTTTCTGGGAGACGTACGACGTGATGGGGAGATAGTGTCATTGTGGGTTTGCAACCGGTGAGTCCAATCTAGTTGCGTGTGCCCGCCTTGTTTATGGTCTGCAAAGGTTCTTTGAGGTACATTTACAGGTACACTTCTTGAGAAATGAGCTCATCTTTGTAACGGGCGAGTCATTCGTGTGTCATGAGGTACGTCCTTACGCTGACATTTCCGACTTATGATACTCTCGACCTTAGTCATTAGTCTATTCTGTTTGCTGTGGCGAAGCCCTTTGAGACGTCGATGGTGGAAGGATGCACACACCGTCGGTCGGATGGAGGACGACGGATCTTCGAGCCGGTTCATGGTACGTATTAGTCACACTTCTTTTTACGGCAGATCGAACTCATTGGCTTCGCTCAGTCGCGTGCAGACTTCGTGTTTTGGTAAGTGTTCAGCAGTGTCATCGCTATCAGTGTGGAGAGCGACGGCTTATAGAATAAAAGGACAACACTGACAACACATTCGATAATTCAAATACAGGGACTCGAACCCGGCAGCCCGACAACCCAGCGTTCATTCCCGGTCTCCAAGAATGATCTGGTCTGATCACCTTGCACCAGTCCGGCCTATAACAACTCGATTAGGATGTTCTACCTGGTTGCTACCTGGTTTCAATACTTCCCTTTTAATTTCAATTTCATGCCCGACCCTGCGATCATTACCGTTTTGACATGAGTTTAAGTTGGCTGCAACTCCATCTCCTTAAGATACCAGAGAGTCAGTAAGTTCTGTACAGCACCGAGCTATAGGACTTGTCTTGTAACCACGACGAGTTGATGAAAGGATTGCGATGAGATCAATCTCAAACTAGGTAAGTGTTTTCGAATACATCGGTGCTGCGAGTCTAATACCGTCCAGTGTAAGGTACCATTCTAATGGAACCATACATAGCAATGGACTGTCCCCTTCCTTGGTATCAGGACAGAGATATTTGTTTCTCTGCACTCATGTAGTCTATTCACCGGGTTTACTTATGGTATGCTGTGGTTCGATTCTCCATATCCCCATAAGATCCTCATCGCTCATTTTAACTCATAAGTGTAATGTGGAATATGACGAAAGATACTTTCTAGTGTATATCTACTTGTCAGGCAGGTATCACAGTCGACGCCATTTGCTGTGAACATAATGAAACCAGATATCGATCTGAATACCTACTGATGCGGAAAAGGACTGACATCGGTCAAAGGCGTATATTTCATATTCTCCAAGAATAGTTTTACTAACCACATGAAATTATTTTAGGGGCCGTGGGCGTAACTGCTGAATCTCAATTTACGAGGATTCAACGAGGGATGGCGCGTGTCAATCTCCTGATCCTTGCCTGATGCAATCATTGATCCGCACGCACAGCCACAGCGTCCTTCATTTTCTCCACCACCGTGTCAGTTACCAAGAGTGCTGCTACCCGATAGTGGGAGATGATGTTCACCAGGACAGGCGATGGATACATATTGATGTAAGCAGGAACTAGTGAGTAAACAAGCTGCTAGGAACGATGAGTACTGCTCATGTAGGGCATTTCAAAGGCCTCGTGTACGTGTCCATGACGATTTTGCACTATCCCTCGCTTTCGCCTGCATTTACGCGTATACAGCTATGTGTCTTGGTTGCTAATTGAATGCATGTCTTGCCGCCACAAGCTCATCGGCTTGACTCACTGCTGTAGAGGAGATTAGGACATGAGGCTTATTTTTAGTTCTACGCGTGCGGCAATTCTCGGCATGGTGTTTGCTGTAGCCTGTATTCAGTGATGCCTTATTTCTACTCACCTGTTCGACCTCGCCACTCTCATACATTACCCACTGCACCGATCCCGATTCCCCGCCGCGCTTTCAGCCTCACATAGAAATGCAACCCCCATTGCATGGCTCGTCATTTCCTTCGGAGGGACGTTGTTAAGAATACGTGAGGTAGCGTAGTAGCTGATGTACATAGCTAGTATTCGTAATATAATTGAGTTCTTTACCAAAGAAGGGATCCGAGAAGGGAAGTAAGTCGACGAGCGCTAAGCGTAGTTGAAGCGATGACTGATCGGTCCAGAAAGCGCTAAGCGTAACTGGTAAGGATCGGAGGCAGTGAGCGCTAAGCGTAGCTGTCTCGGATTCTCAAATTCACACAAGGTAAAATGATAAGTCAAAGAGTAGATACTGATTCGTAGCTAGCGTACATGTTTATATACTGGGTAGCGTCGCGAAGAATATTCTAGTAGTACAAACTTTGAGAAGGTTCTATGGGTTTCTGGTATTTTCGTAAGTAAATTAGTAAGTATAGAATCTTGGAGAAGTTGGAAGAAAAGTCTATGTCTTTGTTAGGCGTCAGAAGACTAGTAAGTTATGTCTGTTCGATACGTGCCGGGATGCGGGATGCCGTGACTTCTTATATTTGGAGCATGCTTGGGAAGTAAGGTCTGATTTCTCTATTCTCGATCAAGCTTATACTTCTTCGGTGGCGCAGACCCATCGAAGTCACTTCTTCTCCCTGAAGCAGCGTGGTTTGGATATTCCACTCCTGCACCCCATGAATGCATGATTCCGAAGCTCGTCAAGACTATCTCTGCGTTTCCTGTAGTTAAAATCTTCGCATAGTCTGCTAAACGATATCTGGTATATTTCCCTCCCTTTTGAATCGTACATGGTATAATTTTGAGCACTCAAAGGATTCTCCAATGATGAGCTCGCATCAAAAATGTTACATAGGTATTTACGACAGGGTGAGCTTCCTATTGACAGTCAGTCATCCGATGCTGAGATGTCCTTTACAGCTGTTTCGAACCGATCCGACCTTTTGAAAACGGATCGATTAGGGCATGGTATGGGTGTAGTATTTTATTTTCGCGTAACTCAAGGATAGCTTTCTCCTGAGCTTTTTGCGCTTTGATATCACAACGTAAATGGATGGAAAGCTGTTACCTACTGCCTTTTGAGTCGTCATAGACATCATCAGTGACGTCTTTTTATTCTGGGGGCGACATGTTATATTTAACATTCAAGATTGGACTTTGTTGACCCTTGACAATAGATGGAATCATTCGGTGAAAAGTGATTTTTCTTCCGAAAGGAAGACTGACGTACGCAGTGATTTGGAATTGAACTCAAGGCTACTGCAGCTGCACTGTTACACGGATGTTGTATCTTTTATTCTCGTGAGTTACTCCGTGATATGCACCCAAAGTGGAGACCTTCGTGAAGAAGGCAATACTAATACTGTGATAATCTTCCGCTTTGCTATTTCTAGGACGCCACATTTGCAATTACGTGCTGTAAAGATTAAAATTCAATCCCTATCCTTAGAACTATAATCGTATCTGCCATGAAATTGTTCGCGTGCCCTGGGGACTCGCTCTCAACTTCCCTATGTACGACCAACAGTTACATGGCCGCATCGGAACGGACACATCAACGGTAACTTGCCTTCTTTTAATACCGATGAGCGAAAGAGGAAGTGTTGCGGTGGAATATCGGTTCTGTACACCGCTAGTTGCTCAGGCAGACGTAAGACGTGATGAGTTTGCAGTTGGTGCGTCCAAGCCAATCTAGTGTGCCGCCGTAGCTTATGGTCTGCAGCAGGCTCGTTGAGGTAAATTTACAGGTACCTTCGCGGAGAAAGTGAACATATCTTTGCAGCAGGCGAGTCATTTGTGTGCTGTGGGATACGTCCTTGCGCTGACATTTCTCATTTATGATTCTCTCGACCTCAGTCATTGCGTCTATGCTGTTTTCCTATGGTGAAGCCTTCTGAGACGTGGATGACAGGAGGGCACACGCATCATCGTTTTGATGCGAGGCGACGACTATTCGAACTAGTTTATAGTACGCCTTACTCGCACCTCTTTTTATATCGAACTCATTTGATACACTCAGCGTCAAATTTCTTTAGTCTCCATGGACATCGCGCTTACCCTTCTATTACCGATGGCCTTACAAATCCTTCTCGATCAGTAACAACGTCGACTCATGCAAAACCTCCGTCAAATGTCGTATTTCTTGACGTTCCACTCCGTCATTATACTTAGCCGAACCTCACATACATAGCTAGCCTGTTTATGCCAATATTACAGTCCGATTTCTGAATGCACTATCGTGAACATATGCATTCACGAAGGCAATTGACGACAGGCGGTCTGCTCACCACGTCGCATTTGGGCCTCTGAGATCTGATGGTAAGGACGCTGTAAGGCTGGGAAGACGTATCGCGCCAAAGCCAGGAGATTTATCGTTAAACCACATATTTATTCAAGGATTTTGTCTCTTCCTTCTAAAACAGATGGCGCGAAAATTCTCGAGGAAGGGAAATGCAGGCCCTGCCTTCGAACCATTCAGATGGGACTTTATGGCCACAACAGGCTCATCCAGCGATGAGAATTGAGCCTATGGGCTATTACATTCTCTGCGTTGTAGTACAATACTGCGAATAAGGCTTGGAAGTCCGGGATCCATCTGATTTGATGGATCATACTATTCTCGCCCACATTCACAGGGTTTTCTTCTTTATGAAGGCGATAGGAGGTATTCTCGGAGCAACCGATAGTCGACCCACATTTTACGAGGGGACGATCGCGGTCTGATCCATGAACTGATCCGCGTGCACAGCCACATCACCCTTTTCCTCAACCGCCACGTTGATTACCCGTGCCGTTATGGCCACGCCTCGTTCAACATCCTGCTTGTCTCGTGGGCTGTTAAGAAGCCTGGGTCGAATGATAGTGGGACGCTGGTTGTGGAACCCGCAGTATGATCAAGACGGGTTAATTTGAGCGGGATCTGGTGTGTGCACTGACCGCTTGGGTGGACGAAGACCGCTGATTTAGAACTTTCTGAAGGCGTCGTTACAGTCGGCTTCAATTGAGCCTCAAATGTATCGACTTGGCTTTGCGCGCCCGCTGCCAATGCCTCTTTTCTACGCGCGTCTCGATGCAACTATTGGACCTCCCGCACGAGCTGCTCTCATACATTGTGCACTTCGTCAATCCCGATATCCTCCGCACGCTCTGTCTCACAGAGAAACAAAACCTCCATCATATAGCTCGTCATTTCCTGTGGAGGAACATCACCGTCATCTTTGGTACCGACCCAAATCCGAAACCCAACCTCTTTTCCTTCAATTCTGGGCGCTTAGCAGCTATCAGGTCCCTCTCTGTAGTCGTGGACGGTTACTTGGACGTCTCTCTCTCATCATTTTCCTCGGCCTTCGCGTTAATGATCAATATAAACCATGTTCGTGTGAATGGCGGATCAGGCCCCTTCATTCGCTTCATTCTCGAGAATACGATGGCGTCTCTCGTAACTCTGGAATCGGTTTGCTGTGATGCGGAGCCACAGGAAATTTCTGACATGATATCCATCGTTATCGGGGACCTATGTATCTCGATATGTCATTCTAGCATGCGCTTTCTTTTGGGACCTCTCACTGTCGAAGACTTGGAGGTCCACGGTCCAGGTTCGTTTCTCTATACCTGATCCCATATCAACTAACACGGACGATCACAGATCTTGATAGGGATTGTATGCCTATCGGCCCAACATTACGGCGACTAACAAACGTCCATCTGGACAAATTGAAAAGATTATATCTCGTCGATGCATGCCGAGATGGGGGATGCCGTGACCTTTTGCATTTGGCGCGTGCTTTGGAGGTAACCGGTAAGCACTCGAACTTCGGTTGCTATAGTTTCATCTTCAGTTAATTTTGGATATCCTAGCGTCCATTTTCGTCACTCGAGGAGCTCGTTCTCAGCATCCCTCTCTCGGATAATATTCACCACCAGCTGATGCTGCTCATACATGCCTTTCCCGTGCTTAAGAATTCTCGCGTCGGTTCTAGAGCTAATGAGACTTCGATTGGTATGTTTTTCTCGTTTATTCCGTAGAATTGGTCCGAATAATTTGCAGTTTCATAGGCTTCACTAACAGATTATCGTAAACTATATGGACTACAGATTGAGAGGATGAGTCTTCCCACATTGCTGCAGCTTTCTCTTTCATACTAGCCTCCTGTATGAAACCGATTGCAATGTCCTTATACTTGGCATCTCTGCTACCAGGTCACTATTTATAATCGTTGCAGGACATTTTAGCACTATGTATTCATCTTTTCCCGCAATATTCGCCAAAATACTAGCACTCGATCAAGATATTGCCACGACTCATAAAGTGTTTACTACATAGACGGATATCCTTCATGAAAATCCAGGGCGACATCGCCCGTGTTTGCGGTGTATAGTGTGTCCTTCAGCCCTGTTTTATGTACTGCGGGAGCTTATGGCCTTAGCATCAGCTCACGACGGCGTCGACTGGTCCGACCCACGACCCCCCATCCATTCCTCGCATCACGTCTTTGTGTCCCGTATCGCTATCATCCTCTTACTGTCGTATACTCTTCCGGCGCCGTGTCATCCCTTTACCCTTGCATTTTCCACGGCACAGTGACGAGCATATTCACTGACTGTGAGTTGGACTCAGACTTCAACTAGGCGACAAATAAGTATGTGTAAAGAAGAACGTAGACGGCCATCTTAGTGTCGGGTCTACGATAATAGCCAGTATGACATGTACTTACTTGAAAATTGGTAGGATTGTTGGTGGAAAGGCTATCATTACCGGTCGTCTTCTGTATCGGTTCCGAAAATATCTACTGGGACTTATTTTGTTCAATTCGTTTCCTCGAGTGCTTTCTTTGAGAATAGAAGGATTAATGGTGTAAAGGTTAACGCCCGTCTTCTGCATGACGGTCGAAGGGCTCGATTCCCCACCCCCAATAGTGGTTGATACGATTTGCTTTTTGTTCAATTCGTTTCCGGACACCGTTCATTGCTTCATGGTTCTTTCAGAATTCTGTATGATCAAGTAAGGCCAATATCCTCGTCTTGATTATTCTGCCTGAAATATACATGTGCTGTTTTTACGAAGTACGAGCCTAGAGTCCATTCTACGGTAAATTCTGTGTGCCAAGTTTATGAAGTGGGTGAGGTTGTCCCTCTTTCTGCAGCGCGGGGTTCTATTCCCCCTGTCTGAAAATATGTGAGTGATGAATAATTTGTTTTCATCACATCACACGTGGACTTAATTTCTTAATAGCTGATGGCCACGGCGAGGGCTCCGACCCTATTTCCTTCATAGGAATGAGGATGCGTTTGGACAATGCAATAAGGTGAGTGATGGGCATATATCTCAGTGCTCTGTCTAGGTGACCGTTGAGAACAAGGAGCTTCTGAAGTATCAGGAACTACTCAGAGGAGCTCGATGAAAATGGAGTACAGTGAACTATTAAGATTGGGCAATAGTGTCGGCCTACCTCGCTTCAAAAAATATATCGCATACGCGAGACCCAACCATATCTTCCGTTTCCCAGGGCGTTTAAGAAGCATACGTCTATTTTTGTTACATGTGATGTGCGAGAGCAAATTAAAAACATCAATTCCATCATAGAGTTCATTTTTGGCTGGCAGAGATGGAAAAGGACGGAGCCGGATCTTGCCGAAGACGATCCGCTTCGACCATCAATGCATCATTCATCATTGCCAGCTATACTCGCCGTTTATTCCTCTGGTACCTTTGCCATCACTTCTTTAACTCTTTGTCCCTGATTCCTCCGCCGAATGCTACTGCCTAATCCTCCCATGGGCGAATGAAGGTCTTGGATTGACCGCATCCTAAACTCTTTGGGTGACATGTACGTGGCGAGGTTTTTCGATGACGAGTCTTTGATGCTCACGGTAGCCAACAGTCAGACCATTTTATCCAATCTGCTTGCGCGCTCCGTGCGTCCTCGTTTTCAAGGATATGAGAAATAAAGAGTACGACCCGTGACAGCGACAACTCGATGACACGATTGAAGTCACCGAGAATGAATCAAAGCAGACTTGAAGTGAGCGCTACGGAGTACCGGTGGTAGGTTTTTTTACTGTAGGTATTCTACCTTGTTTTTCAGTGTCTGGACAACTCTAATCATCTATCCTTTCACAAGTCTCTCGGACTCTAGCAGTAGATCTAAGGACGCGCGCATTTCAACATCGTAATCCAACCCCACCTCGCTGCCGAGGAGAGCACTATTCTCAGCCGTCTATCATAACTACGATTACGATTCAGGCGGACGTACAATGGGAGGATAGTCTAGCTGATCATCATCATCAGTCTGCGACTGAGTTCAATCTGGTTTCGCATGCTGCAGTCGGTGAGTCGCCAGTGTTGCTTTGTGATCCTCTCTCAGAGGCTGAGATCTCCGATTTAGGATAGCGTAGATTATCGGTTCCTCATTCCAGTTGTTTATGAAGATGCCTTTTGAGAGTAGGCCCTACGCCATCGTTCCACGGCCCACATATGTTCGCCCGCCTTGTTCACCATCATACTTTCCCCGTCCGCCTCTGCCATAAACATCGCCTCATTCCACCTCATTGTCCTCGTTTTATCCCTTATTGGATGTGCTATAGGTTCCGCTGGCCCAGCCATTCTATCTCTCTTTACGGACTGTCCTCGCTCCATGTGATATCACAATGACGTATCCCTGTCAAACTGCGGCTGAAGCACTGTCGCGTCTATCAGTGGATTGTATCCGGATGACGTGAGGTACGACATAATGAGGGATGGGAATGGCATCGGAGGATAACCTGAAGCTTCCCGCACACATGCCGAGATCCGAGATGCCGTGACTCCTTCCATTGAGGCGCTCTTCCGAGGTCTGCCCTGGCTGCTGTTGTGTCATCCATAGCTAATTTTGGATGCCCCAGCGTTCATTCTCGTCACTCGAAGAGCTCGTTCTGGACTTGTCTCTGTCGCAGGTAAGCATCAAAACTGTTGCGGCTGATACCTTTCTTTCTTGTGGTTCAGAATTATCGTATAATTTCTAAAGTCAGCGACACCTCGCTAGGCATCTTTCTCTCGTTTCTGCCGTAGAATTGGTCCGGTTGACTTGCGATTTTCTTAGGCGTCGCTACTCACAGCTAAGACGTGGAACACATCTTTGTCGATATCGATGATGCGTTGCTGAGGCTTTGGATCCCTTACGGTTCACACACGTCTCTTTATCATGATTTGCCAATTTGACGACACTCATCTCTGATACCTTTTTTATTTTTATTATGCGGTCCGATCTATGTTGGATTATCGATTCCCGCCCAAGTACTTCATGGATGACTCTTTCGGACTTCCTTCCAGTTTCCACAGATCTTCATATCGAATAATATCGCCGTCTCTCCGCTCGACTGACCTATGTACCTTAAATTTCAGTGAAAAAATATCAGGCTTATTGCGAGGCCCGGGTGACCTCATACTAAAAGAGCAAACCGACGATTATCCCGATTTCTGGGTTGGCTTGATCATGAAGGCTTGGCTTACTGGAGTAGTGTCGCATAAGACCAAAATTACTCCTGTAACTCTTTATTCATAGACAGGGAATTGAACCCCGAAATATCGCCGAGATGTGAACACGATACCATTGACCGTTATGCAATATACGAATGATTTCTTTGTAACTGTCTGTACCCAGGAGCGAAGAATATATTACTGTCTCTTCTTTGGTGCAAAGTTCGTTTATGACCAACTCGGCGAAGTCGAGATAATATTGAGCAGACAGAAAAGTTATTATTTGAAAGGGAGTTGTTCACAGGTACTCCACATATTCACAGCCCCGCCTTCTATCTCTTGCGTCCTCACCTATTTCGTTATCCGTGGTCTCGTCAAGTCACCACTGTACTCTTCCGAGGAAACTCTTTGAACCTAGACTCGAATGTCAAGAGTAAGACGCAGAGAGCTCTCGTTAGTATGAATCTTTTCCCGTCGCTTGTTAGGATATGATACGGTTCGCACGACATAGAGTTCAACAACACGGCGTTTAAATAAAACGCAAAGGGGAAAATTGTGTCCGAGGCTTCGGCCTTAGATACCTAGAGCGGCATTCCACCAGTAAATAAGCGGGATGAGCGGCAAAGGCCGTATCTGCCAACTGCGGTGACGAACATACCATCGTTTGAGTAGAGTTCATCCATTGTTCAAGAGTTATCCTGCTCTACGTATGCGTGGAGTGGCTATTTTCTGTAGAAGAACTTAATGGTCAAAGAATTGGTCGACGATGGCGGTGGTCCTTAAGTTAGAGGATCGTTGAAGACGAAGCGAAATACGAACAAACATTTCGGTCGCGTCCCTGATCGGTTTTCAACGATCATCAGATTCAACGTTCCCCTGACGACGTCTGCGTTTCGCCGTGTCGCGAGTTTTTCATGCAAAACCATGAAATCGTGCTCAAAGTACGCTGCTCATTCTCATGGCGTTTAATCAGGCGCATCACATGGGCATAGCTTTCAGTTATCATGTCTGCGACACTGACTCTATACGAACCCTTGAAAACCCTTAACACCAATGTATTCTGCAAGATAGGCACATATAAACCGTCGGGAGTTTCATTGCTTGTTGCTTCTCACCTATCATATATCAACACTCTAGTAGCAGCCTTGTTCAATGCAGAATTGCTCGAGTCACCAGGTGTCTCATTTATCGCGTCTGAACGTGGTGGTAACACACCCTCCGTTGGCTACTGGTACAACCAACCTGTTCTATCTCACACAAACTTCACGCGACGATACCAGTTCACCATCGTCCTAAGAACCAAAGATGCCTTCACAGAAAGCGAAGAAACACTGGTAGACCCCGACGACCTTGTTTCACCCGCTTCAGATTCAGTAGCGAGAAATCAGAGCCATGTACGTTTCTTGCGACGTATCATCTTTCACCATTTGATCTTCCCGTAGGGACAACAATGTCATCCCCTACAACTCCCCCTAATCCTCTACAGATATCATCGATTATCCACCGGCAGATCTAACATTAACGCTGTACGCACTAGCGCCTTCTACGTCATTAACACAGTCCACGACTACGTATAAATACGGCTGGATAGAAACATCTTTCACTTTCCAAAACTGATCCTTTCAATAGGGATGGGCTAGGAGCCGGGTGCCATTGCTAGCAGGTATACCATATTCGAAGATAAAGAGTATTCCGTGCGCTCCGAATACTACTAAATTCAACGTAATTAGCAATCTTACCAAGAAAGTAGACTGCCGCGTGCTTTTCTCGTGGTATAAGAGTCTATCATCATGGATACCATTATCTGAAGAACGGAAACCTAGCTCACGAAATGATTCGCGAAGATAAAGGATACAACTACAATTACGAGTTTGTTCAGAACATACACCTTTGCACAGGAAAAAATCTACAATATAAATCCGAAAGGACTACGGTCTTTGATCGAAACGTGAGGTGAACGACCCATAATAAGTTTACATTTGATACCAAATACGCGCATTTTTGTGTTTTCCAGGAATGTCCGGTACACAACCACGCAGCGGATAGGAAGCATACTCATTGATACCAATGAGTACAGCCCAGAATATAGAGGCGTCGACACTGTGTGGAGCCTACAATGCGAGCAATTAATATTATGGGTTACGACGACTGTGGTTGCGACTTACACCTGGAGCGGATGGAGAGACTTCCAACTTGAATGGCAGATTCCTCTGAGAACGACCATACTGAAGGCGGAGGCGATAGTGGTTTCGGAGTCATGCAAGACTTAGAGAATAGACTACATCATGCAACACCTTGTTCTTGACCTGGATGAGAATTATAAATCAGTCGATATCCTCCGAAGAAATCCCCAGTTGCTCTGCTACCTGAAACTCAAACTTTTCCAGAAGCCGTATTTCTTCTGAAACTTGTGCTGAATCCAATAATATGAAATCAGACTAGAAGTACAAGGGCAAATCAGAGTTTAGATGGAGAAAAAAGCGAGCCAAGGACGAACATCAGCGGGCACAATCGGTCCTTGTGAGGTGTTTGAATGGATTGGTGGCCTACAGTGATAACGGGACCGTCTCATAGGGTCAAAGAGGGAGAATGCGGGAAAGGTAGCGATAGTCGCGGTTGTAGCTACGAACAAGTGGAGAACTACGGAAGTCCTGCCCGAATTATGCACGTGATCACGGATGAACCGGACCGCGTCCACGCTCCCAACAATGATCTCAATGTAATCACATATCGGGACCGAGGTGTATTCTTAGTTGTAAGCGCACACATAATCTCTTGGCAGCACTGGCGGTCTAGTCGGGTTTCCGGGGATCCAAGTCAACCGACGACGACCAGTTTGAAAATTGACATATGTCTATACAATCACGGCCATCATGGTCGTATATGGCCGTATTGGTTCTGGATACTGCATAGTAACGTAAGCGACATCGTGATGCTTCCTTCTTACCCGACCCTCAATGCACCAGTGGGATCTCCCATACAAAATGCTCTCATGCATAGTGCAGTTCACCAACCCCATTGATCTTCGCACTCTTTGTCTCACGGAGAATCACATCTTATGTCACATAGGTCGTCCTTTCCTTTGGGGGAAAGATACCACCTAGAAACTCAATCCCAGCCTCTTTTCAGTTGACTCTGGGTACCTTGCCGCTGTCAATACCACCTCCTTGATCGTTGTGAGGATACTTATTAATTCCCCAAATATTCACACAAATGGTCAGTGTGAACTATGTTCGCATGAGATATGGATATGGCCTCTTCAACAGCTTAGTTCTTTAGAATTCGATACCATCTCATGATATTGGAATTGAATGCCTATTATGCAAAATCACAGGACTTTTCTGATATGATGTCCTTCCCTTTACGCAAGCTATATGCATCCTCCGATGACATTCCAATGTGCGCTTTGATCGCGGATCCCTCGATGACAATGATTTCAACGTCTATGAGCAAGGTTCATCCCCCTGTATCGGATCTTGCAGTGACTAACCCACTCATAGGCCCGAGCGGTGAGTCTAGCATATTGGCGTAACCGTATGGCGAATCAGACACCCATCTTGGTAAAATCAGAAGATCATGCCTCGTCGAGGTGTGCTGAGATGCGGGATGCTGCTGACTTTGGGGTAAGCTAATCTCTTTATTCTTCGTGAAGGTGATACTAATTGGGCGCCGCAGACACGTCCCCCAGCAGCTTGTTTAGATATCCTACTCCTGAAAGACCTGATTCCAAGGCTCGTCAAGGAAATATCTCCCTTTCCCGTCGTTATATAAAACTCCTCGCAATGTCTCCTGTGAGTTTCCTGGTGCGTTTCTCTCCTTGTTTGAATCATACGCTGAATAATTCTAAACACTTTAAGGCTTCTACAAAAGTGAGTATGATTTTTCAAGTCGCACAGTTGTGTCGGAACATCCACGGTCGTCACAACCGGGTTACGGATGCACAACAACCATACTTCTTGAGCTCAACAATGAATGTTATCTCTTTTACCCCGCTAGCGCATGAGGAAGGAAGGTAAGCCGTAACTAGCTAGGTGACGTATCTTGTTGTGAAAATTCCATTTCACGCGCCCCAACCATCCGTTTGGCAGGGCTTTGGTACATTGAAAGCCTTCAGGGGCATGTGAGAACAAAGACTCACTCGAAGACACGGAACCGAATATTGTCGAAGATGCTCTCCTCCTACCATCATCGCCACCGACCCTCCCTCTCGTAACTCTGCCATCCCTTCTTTTGTTTTCCCCCTTGATTGAAGGTATTGACTTCGGAGTATCGTTTCCTTGGAGAAATGTACGTGGCGGGGATTTTTGATTACTGACAGCAACCAACCGTCAGACTATTCTGTCAAACCTGCGCTTTGCGCTCCATGTTTCCTCACTCTCAAGGGTATACGAAGGACGACCAATGGCACAACGACTTGACACCACAATTGAAGCATAGAGCTTCACCAAAAACGAAGAAAGAGAGACTTAAAGGGAGCGCAGCGGAGTACCAGCGCATGGATGATTTTTTAAAGGTATGTATGTTACCGGCTTTTTTAGCGTCCAGCCAACGCTAAACGTTAAACATCGATCGCTCCAGAAAACCCTTTCTGTTGCACCACATTAACGAGAAAGGAAGGCATATTTTCAATAGCTCATTCCGACCTCGCTGCCAAGGAGGTCTACCCTAAGTACTCTATCACCCACACTCTGAATAACAATTCACGTGGACGTACAATCAGGAGGTAGAGTCACTGGTGGTGCTCATCGAGGCCTGAGAGTGCGTTAAATCTGGTTTCACATGTCGCAGGTGGTTCGTCAGTGTGCTTTGTGATCCTTCCTCGGGCTGACATTTCCCATTTAGTACTGTGTCGACTATTATTTCCTTGTTCCCAGTTTCTATTGTGACTCCTTTTGAGAAGGTGCTTGCCCCACATGTTTTCTCCCATCTTGTTCGCCGCCATGTCGACCCTCAGTGTATGTGTCCAGCTTCATCTGCTCCGGCATAAACATCCGCCTTATCCTGCATCCATTATCCTCGTTTCTCTCTCTTAACAGACTCGCCACGGATTCCGCCGCCCAGACCATTCTATGTCTGTCATACAAATAGTCACCACCGACTGTCCTCGCTCCATATGATATCCCGATGAAATATGCACGTCAACCCGCAACCGAAGCTCTGTGTCGCATCTATCAGCACATTGTATGGTCATTTCGCCGTACCGTAACTCCCACTTACCCTGTGGGTGTTTCGGGCATGCTATGGCAGCTGGCTGGGTCAAATACAACGAAGGAAGGGAATAGCATCTGAGGATGATGCGAAGCTTCCCGCAGACGATATAGATGCGTCTTGCTAAAATTAAGATTATTTCTTGTCAATACATGCCCAAATGCGTTCTGCCATAGCCTCTTGCTTTCGTCGCGCGCCTCAGAAGTACCAGTAAGCCCTTGCTGCTGCTATGTCGTCCACAGCTAATTTTAGCTGCCCCAGCGTCCATTTCGATCAGTCGAAGAGCTCGTTCTGGAGTTGCCTCTGTCGCAGGATCTGCATCAGAAGCTGTTCCTGTTGATACCATTCTCGTATCGTCTCTATAGCTAATGAGATCTCTCTAGGTATGTTTTCTCGTTTCTGCCATAGAATTGGTCCGATTGATGGGCGATTTTGGTAGGTGTCACGACTCGCAGCTAAGATTATCATAATCTATGCGTGGAACACAAATTTGTTGAGGATGGGACTCCTCACATCACTTAGGCTTTGGATCCCTTACATTTCACTCTCATATCTTTATCGTGATTCGACAATTTGGCAACACTCATCGCTGATACCTTTTTTATTCTCACTGTATACGGTCAGAAAAATATATCACTATCTCTTCTTTTGTGCAAAGTTCATGTATGTCCAACTCAACGAAGTGAAGAGAATATTGAAGAGACAGAAAGGGTTCTATCTGAAAGAGAGCTGTTCACTGGCACTGCCTATATCCACGGCCCCACCATCTATCTCTTGCATCCTCACCTATTTCATTATCCTCGCCTCGTCAAAGAACATTGTGGGTAGTGGTACCGATGTTGGTGGTAAACACTCTTGCTGCTCATAAGAGGTTGCCAAAAAAATAGAACGTGTTTCTCACGGCAGGGTCACGGTCCCCACTATCGCGCTTGATGAGTACTAATTGCGTTACCTGAAATATGTTGATGCCAGTTGCACCATTCCATTCCAAAGTGTTCGAAGCAAAGCATTACTAATATCGGATAAACGGCTAATGGACTATACACAATACAACTCCGGTTAACAGTTGCCCGTTCGAGTCGAAGAACGAGACACGTGAACCAGTGTAGAGAAGTGACGTGACTAATATCGACGCACTGTGAATGACACGTGTGCGTACTAGAAAGACGTTATAGTTGAAATAGTTATGGGGTTAAGTCCTAACCAAACCGACGCGACACGATGCCATATCACCTGCTCCCTGAATGCAATACATGTCCCGACAGGATATCTATCACACTGTGTACGGATATATACACGAAATCAATAGCAAGCGGTACTGTAGCCACAGTTTTGCTGTGGGAACTCTTAGTGATGAGAGTATTGTAACTTTTCGATGAGAGTATCATAACTTTTCAATATACCTGGTTGACGACTTGAGGGGAATTTCATCCGACGCAGTCCCCGTCTAGTTCGAGCTCAGTTGCATAGCCACCCTAAGTCATCAACCAGGGGTATTAAAAAGTTACAATACTCTTATCAGAAAGTAATGATCCGATCATCAGCAAGACGTCCGGCAGCAAAACTGTCGCTACAGTACCGCATTCTATTGCTTTAGTGTATATCTCCGTGGACAGTGTGATACATATCCCGTTGCGACATTCCTTGCATTCAGTGAGCAGGCGACAGTGATGGATAATTTTCTGATAAATGTATCTTTTAATTAGCCGCCCATGGTGTTTGTAATAATCTATTCAGTCACGAAGATGGAGTGTTGTAACTTATTGAGCTATCGTCCACCTGGGAAATTTGGAATGGACGTGTTAGCAAAAAATGTATAAGAACTGACACTCTGATTCAAGGTAAACCGTAGCAACACTTTTCCCAACATGCACCTTTCTTACGAAGACTTCTATTATGATGCGTGTGTATTCTTCTCATTTCTTGTTTGCACATCCATCCTAACGGTAACATGTACAGTGGACTATTGAGGTTTGCAACATATTTGTCTACGCCTCTCTCCTTTGACTACATTTTTGCTAGGAGTTCAGCAGACTACGCCTCGGGGTATGTGTGCTCTACACTGCCCGAAAGACGAGCTGACATCATACACGGGTCACAGATGCGCCTCTCATGCAAAGCAGACGAACACTTCCTTAGGTTCTAGTGTTCCTGGAGGGGGAAAGCCTAATGATCCGCCTAAGGGAACTGTCCAGAGCGGAGGATAAACATACAGTAGTTCAGGCTCTGCTACCAGCGGAGGCAGTGGTGAACCATAGAGCCTTTCTTCTGTCGAAATATTTACACCAATGTTGGAAGTGTATCGTGTTGTTTTTTAGGAAGACTGGTGCGATAGTGTAAAGCTTCCTGATCCAATGTGAGCTATGAACAATGAGAAACTACGGCGAAACCTGCAAACGTTGCTTTTGAGCTCGCTTATGAGATCGTGGAGGACCGGACTGCGCCACAGCTACCAATGTCACGACTCGTAAAGTCAGAAATGCGATACAGAAGCAAGTGCGAAGATTCCAAGGCTTCCTGGCATCCTGCAGTACTCGTTACCGACAGCCTCATAACTACTGTAAACCTCACTGACTGGGAGTTCCCTTACAAGTATTCCAATCTTCTTCACACAAATTCAGTAACGGTACCTACGGAATTTGAGACGGGAAGTTATAAAAAAACTTGTACAGAGTGACTACATCCGGTGTATTAAATACGTGGAGCCGCTATTCTGGGTCAGATACTCCAGAATAAATAGGTGAAGCCAACAGATACAAAGATTAATGAGGTCGATCCACCACAACAATGAAGCCAAGATCACGGCTGCCGCCGAAATGATGTTGGCCTGTTCAACCACGTCCCTCTCACAGTCCCGCACAGACGTCTATGAGAAAAGTACTATTGAAGATGTCGGTACGAGTCTAGATTTATATACCAGTGGGATGTTCTAGAAGAGACAGTTTCCATTACCTGTCTGCATATTCTTGGTTGACATGATCGTGTTTTCCATTACTGTTTTCCGTTTGGCAGGGCGCGGTTTGGGAGAATAGCATATCACAATTTGTTTGTCATGGGAAGCTAGAAGCCTCAGGACTCGTCGTGCAGTGCTTAGCGGAACGACGAGCGTCTAAGCAGTTTCTACTGTTCAGAGGCGGCAAAGACAACCGTACATATAATGATGCTGTTAGCGCTGCACGTCTCGCCTCACGATACCCCGGATCATCTCCGGCACATATGTGCAGGGCAGAATGGATGGACTTTACTCAATCGTTCCTGTAAGATTGTGCTGACATTGACCATGAAGTGGATTTTGAACATTCCTCGGACTGTCATCCGGTCCTCAATGCATGGTCTAATGTACCTTACTCCAAAATCCCCATTCCCTCGTCTCCCAGTAGTCAACCAAGCTCCCCCACGCTTCTTCCAATGCAAAACGTAAACGAAAGGTCATGGACGTGGGCCGGGAGAATTTCGCGTTTGCGTGATGTGTTTTTGCGTTTTGTTGCGTTTGGTGCGTTAGGATAGTATGTGTTTGGTGTGTTTCGGTGTGTTTGGGATTAGACTATTATCACCATTAATAATATTAACCTCCCACAAAGGCATCACTGGTTATCCACGATCATGTATTTGCATCGTAACTCACATTATAAGTAAACCTGATTCTTGTGGCGTGTATCCATACCTGAGATATGTCTAGGGCTGCGCGCCGTAACCGTATTGTACAGTTTTCGGTAACCGTTATACGGAAGACGTGCCGAAGCCGAAAGCACCCTGCTAAACATTCATACGGTACGGTATACGGCTGTTCCATCGCCGTCAAGACCCCCTACAGACGGCCGTACAACGTTGTAATACGGCTTATTGTAGATCTTATCTAGAGCCCTTTTTAGAGCAAGCATATCGTGCAAAATGGCGCCATGCAACGATTAGCCAATCCTGGATTTACCATTTCATCGCTCTATTTCACAGTTTGACTGTTCATGCCTGTCTGGCAGGGTCTCATAAATTCTCGTCCGCATTCAGGGCAGCGCACGCGACTTTCCCTTAAGTCTGGGACGCCTCCGGCCCAGTTCAACTTGATTGGATAGGTTCATTCTGCAGTTCTTTTGTGATATTGACGTGCCTTCCGCTCTAAGCAAGCCCCAAGTTCCGTTACTTTTGCACTTTGATTCTCTTCTTGTCTCTCAAACCATCAAGTCATGCTGCAAGCTCTCTCTAGTAAGTCTATAGGAGTGAATTCATTTTATATTTGGGTACACGGTCATCGACGACCGTAGACGGCCGTAAGGTACCCGTACCGACGCCGACAAGGCTTTTAAAATTATCATACGGTACGGTGTACGGATCGTTCCGTCGCCGTCTGGGCCCATGGCTTTACGGCCGTATACCGTATACGGTACGGTGCGCAGCCCTAGATATGTCATCAGCCTGGCACATAAGACACAATCAATGATTAAGTCGGAACACATCTCGCATATCAACTAGATTTTGAACGCACATCTTGCAGGTCTGCATGCATTGGGAAATGAAACACATGCGTTATTGAATACAACACATGCGTTCAAAATAGAACGCCTCCACGCATGTGACTGTGACACATTTGTGACAGGTGCGTTTTAGGTGCGTTAAATGCGTTCAACCAAAGTTCAACCCTACATCGTGTTCCTCAGCACTTATTTCTTAGCAAACAGCATTTTATACTGTCTCATAACATTAGGGTACCCATAAAATTGTTTGATTAGGCAGGAACACCTTCAATGTTCTCAAATTTAAGTATTCATACTTAAAAACATTCAAGAACTATCAAGATCAATCCGACTTGGAACTGGACTTGGATGGTCGCCCGGTAAGCAATGTAGAGACTACTCGGACACCCAGAGTCAATTTGAGATTCAATTTAGTGCATAATAATACTAATGATACATATATATATATTTAACAGCAGCACTCTAAGTTCCCTTTTTTCCAATGTTAGCGTGAGCTAATTCAGAATCAAGTAGTTCTTCCTGCCGTTCTTGGATACAAAAGACATCAGTTGTTATCAAAAGAATGAATGAAATGTTACCTGCAGGTATACGAGTATCGTTAATGAAAATTTAACATCGGGTACAGAGATCGCTGAAGACCTCCGATCCGTGTCCTTATCCGGCGCTTCCCCCCAGAACTGAAGATACCACAACGAAAAGGACATTCTCTAAACTCTGGATAGGTGACGACATGGGGGAATCTTATGACATACTCGCCGACTTCTTTAATAAATGTCTCGCCGCTCTCGACGCCCCTTCCATCTAGTTTACGACAATAGTCACCGGAGTCCTGAAGGCCAATAAGACCGCTCTCGATCCTGAAGACTATCGTATCATTGGCCTTCAGTCATGCTTCTTGAAGGTCTTCACCTGACTCATTGACCGTCGTTTTCGCGCATGGTTGGAGACCAACAACATCTTTCCCCCTTCACAAAACTGATTTCGGGAGCACGATTGCACTAATAACAATATGTTCATTTTGCACACCGCCATTGACCGGTCCCGAGTAGATGGAAAATCTCTTTACATTGCATTCATCGATCTCGTTAACACCTTCCCTTCCACTAATCAACTCACTCTCTGGGCTAAAATGGCAGGTTTGGGGGCCAACGTACCTATCGTCGATTGGCGTCGTATGATGTATCGCAGGATGGAGTATGTCGTTAAACTTGGCCCCCACTATTCCGATGCCTTTCAGTCCATTATAGGAATTCTCGCGGGGGATAGCTCCTCTCCTGGGATATGGAACATCTACTTCTCTGATTTCTCCTTGCTACGTCGCCCAGACGACGTTACGTTTGGCAATTAGCATATTTCCTACGTTGAACAGGTGGATGACATAGTGCTCTCTTCAACATCGGTTCAAGGCTTGCAGCAGAAATTGGACGTTCTCTTCGACTGGTGTCGCGCAAATTCAATGACGACATCCGACGCAAAGACCAAACTTTGTATTACTGGTCCTTTGCCGTCTGTCTTGCCCACATTTAAGGTTGGAGAGAATGATCTGAAGTGTGTCTCCAAGCACAAATATGTCGGGATCACGCTGTCCTCTACTGACAGGTACTCTCCTATTCCTTGTCATACCACATCGTGTTTCTGACTCACAGTTGCATTCATGAAGTCAATCTTTAAGGAGCACTATTATGTGAAGGCGTCAAAAGCGAGGAAGTCTGTAAACGCTTTGTTTGGAGCAGAGAACTGCGTGGGCACTATTCTTCCAAAAGATGGGATTGCCATCTATATGGCAACGGTGGATCCGCATCTTATGTCTGCTTGCGATATCTCTATCGACATCGATGTAATGTTGATCACACAGCTGGAACGTATCCAGAAACGGTTCATTCGTCGCTTGCTCGGTGTTGCCAACCATTCCCCGGTCGCGTTGTTATTCTCTGAGACAGCGATGTGGCCTGTCAAGTATCGGCGCATCATACTCGCCCTGAGGTATTGGCAGTATGCTCTCTCTCTTCCATAACATCACTTTTTGTCCATCCCTATGGCCGAGTCTCTCACCCTCGCCCGTGCCAACAAATCATCTTGGATCTCCGAACTCGCCCGTGTCCTGCATCTTCTGCATCGCCCCATATTGATGGATTTGTCGCGTCAGTGGCTGCCGTCTGAGATCGATATTCTCATTACGGCTGTGGAACAATTATGTCTTGTGGATATTGATTCCTTCATCGCTGCATCATCTAAGGCTCTCCTTCTGCGCCACCGCTCCCTTCACCAAACAGATCCCTCCTCCATCCGCGAGAACCCAGTGGCTTCTTTCCGTTCCTACCTGAATGTACCTATTCCCGCGCACAGAAAAGCATTAGTTCGACTGCTGACGTCATCCCATACTCTCGCCGTTGAGGTTCTACGATGGTCTGAACGTCGTCGTCTACCGGTCCCTCGTTCACAGCCTTTATGCCGCTTCTGGCTATCGGAAGTTGAGGATGAAGCGCACGCTTTATGGTACTGCGATGGATCACAATCCTTGGAGAATTTGCGATCCGATTTCTTTAAATCGGTGTTCCTAATGGCCACCAGCCATTTTGCGGATCGGTTAAAATCGGCAGCGTCTGGTTTTGAAGTCATACATGTCCTACTGGGAGCAGATGATATGAAAATTGTGGAAGCTCTCGTTAAATATTTTTTCAATGTTTTCCGCATTTTTAGTACCGTACCATTATATTATGCGTGAATGACTTTTTTTTCGGGCACCCCGGGAAGAGTCTCTACTCCGCATGACGCACTCAAAAGCGTGATCACAACGGTATGAGCCTTCGTAGCCACAGCACATGGTTCGCCATGTGAGGGCTGTGAGCCCGGCCGTTCCTTATTAGGACCTTGTGCCAGTAACAGCACCAACACCAACACCATCATCACCAGTTACACCCATCGTCCCTCCCCTTCGTGCCTCTGTCGATCCTTAAACCTCCAATCTCTGACTCCTCCACTGAATATTGCCACATGATGTTTTGCTGTGAATGAAGGTCTTTGATTGGAGAATCGTTTCTGGTGGAGAAAGTTAGTGGCACGAATTTTGATTATCGATCTTGATGCTAACAGAAACCAGCTGTCAGATTGTTCTATCCAATCGGCGCTGGGCGCTCCGCGCTTCCACATTCTCGGAGGATGACCAATGGCGGCAACGACTCAACACCGCGATTGAAGCTTAGGGCTTCACCAAGAATGAAGTAGGGTAACCTGCAGGGAGTGCCATGGAGTACCAGTTCTAGGATCGTTTCTCCTTGTAGGTATGCTGTTCGTTTTTTGCCCCGGTCAATTCCAGATATCGCTCCTTACAGAAGTCTCTCAGGCTGTATTTGCTGCACCGTATTGATGGGTCCGGTGTGGGTGTCTTCAATGTCGGAATCCGACTCCATCTCGCTGCCGTTGAGAGCACTATTCACAACGATCTATCAGTACTACGCTTGACAAATATTCAGGCCAACGTACGATGGGAAGATAGCCTTGCTGGTAGCGCTCGGAGTTTTCAGGTGAGTCATCAGTGCGAGTCATCCTCACCGCGACATTTCCGATTTAGGATTGTCTCGACTGTTGTTTCCTTGTTCCTGTTTTCTATGGTTACGTCCCTTGAGAGGAGGAACCGTGAATGACAACAGGATGCATACGCTGTTGTTCTGATGCAGAGGTGCCGGGGCCCCCATATGTTCACCTGCTTTGTTCACCGTTACACTGTCCGCCAGTATATGTGCTCACCTTCATTCGCCTGTGCCGCAAATATCCATATCATCCCGTATCCATTGTCTCCATTTCTTTCCCTTAATAGACGTGGTATGACATTGAGTTCCGCCACTCCTGATCATTCTATCGCTCTCATGTTACCGACCGTCACTGCTTGTACGATCGTTTCGTCAGACCCTATCTCAGTCGTAACCTGTGGGGATTTCGGGCGAGCCGTAAACTTGGATGGCGCGGCAATTGGTGAGGTCAAATGCAACGGGGGATGGGTATGGCGTCAGAGTATGACAAGAGAATTCCCGCAGATGATATCGATGTGGACATCTCTAACATTCCGCATTTATTCTAGAGCGGCTCAGTGTGCCTATAACAAAGAATCGCCAAGAATGGAAAGAAGCTTTTAAGGTAGATGATGCGAATCCGGTTTCTTTCTTCAAGGCACCCATATTAATTAGTTCTAGATGTGGTGGTGAAGGATGACACTGTTCTCGCATAGAACCAAAGCTCGACAAAAGCCTCGATCTATGGGAGAGATATACTGACAGCGCAACGAGTACTGCCTTTGTCTTGTATAATTACTTTCGGATGTGGTGTAGTCGGCATATGCCCACATCCGAAATAGGTATGTACCGAGAATATTTTAGACATCTTTGGTCTGGACTTACCATCAATCAAATACACGACAAAGTAATCAAGCACCTTGTGTTTATTTTATATCAGATATTTTACTCAGTGAAACACGGCTACACTGCAGGGGATCAAAGGGCGAAGGGAAGGCCGTACATCTTCCATACATAGCCGCACCTATTCGCATCAACCCGCTGCCAAAGAACCTTGTCATGGTCCAGCAACGGTCATTTTGCCAGACCTGATCTCCTCGATGCACCGTCGTCAAGCTGCAGCCGTGTGTATATCCCAGGGCGTTCCAGTCTACAAAGACCCCGAATTTCCGATCTGGGGTTTTGAACATCCTTGACGAGCTGTTTTACCGTATCCGAGCTTATGTTTAGGAGTTGGACGATGCTCTGCTGAACCTACATAAAATATGCTTGTCGCCATTGGGTGGAAATTTTGATAGGTGTTGTGGATTAGGTGTGCAGCTGGATTGATCTATCGGATACGAAGGATGAGAATAAGTAGCTTGTCGAAGAAGATATAGCCTATAATGCAATCGGATATAGTATAAATGCTGGCATGATCCTATCTCATTGCGGGTTCGATTCCCGTATGCTAGCCTTTGGACATTCTCTAGCACTTTTCATCGCGTTATTGGGCAATTTGAGGTCGTCGTTACTTCCACGAACATTATTGCTATGTCGGTGAAAGGTTAGGTATACTCCATCTTTCGCTGAAGTATATTGGAGACGACTCGAAATCTGAGCACAAATTGTATTTTCTGTCAGTGGGCAGTGAATGTGACGAGTGTAAGTAGGCATCACAGTGCAGTTGTGTAGTTTACGGTATCTCGGAGTTCGATTCTCTGGCACTACCTGGTTCAATATTTCCCTTGTTAATTTCAATTTCACACACGACCTGCGATCATTCCATGAGGATAAGCCAGCTGCAGCTCCACCTCCTTTAGATACCGGAGAATCAATGAGTTCTGTAAATCACCGAGCTATAGGACTTGCCTTATAACCATGACGACTCGATGAAAGGATCGCAATGAGATCAATCTCAAACTAGGTAAGTGTTTTCGAATACATCGGTGCCACGAGTGTAATGCCGTTCAGCGTACGGTACCATTCTGATGGAATCATACATAGAAAAGTCTCTTTGGTTCTAGAGGAGACGTTGCGAAAACTCTGAAAAGAAATGCAGACCCTGCTTTTAATCGAGTCCGATGGGTTCAGCAACGCGACTGGAAGGTGTATATCCTCTCCGTTTGTCAGTTCGGGGATGAGATTCCGTTTATACTGTGAGTGTTTTAGGTGGGGTTTAGACTGAATGAATCGGTAGTGATGCGTAAAGCTGACTATAGGTGTATGGAAAACAGCAGAGTGATAGGGATACACGACGGACGCGGATGCAAGGCTTTCTGCATACCCGAAATGAGTAACTCTCGTCGAGTACACATGTCCTGGTGTAAGATGGATATCAGAACTAGCATCCGCCCGTGTCCCACGACTGACTCGCACCTAGCGATAATCATGAATGCAGAATGCTGGTCTGGCACTGTGCTTGATTGCATAGCTGTGTATGGAAACTGGTATAGCTCGTCTCTTTACTCGCTCTGTGGACGATTGGATATCGTTGACACCTTTTTTTTCATTCTATAAGACGAAGTGACACGCATGTTGTACATACAAGTTTGCGTATGGAGAGTCTCAGTATGCTCAGCGGAAGGCGCCAAAATCGGAGACGGGATAAATAAAACAAAGCGTGAGTTGGATTTGCACCCATGATCAAAACTGAATGGTGTGTAAGATATTGCAGGAGCAGGGAGTCGAACCCTGGCTGGGCTGTTATACCATTCGCATTCAGCACCTCTTACGGTAGTGTTCACGGGTTCTTTTTTCACTAACTTGAGCTGAATGTAGCGCTATGATCTCATCTAAGAGTAGGGGATTCTCACTCGAGAAAAACCACACGATGTTTGAAGCCCAGATAGTCAACGAATGAGTTGTTCCTTGGTAGAAGACAATACAGTACAGCGGAAAGTACTTACCAACGGTCTACTTCCTCATTTCTTCGACAGAAATTCTTGACCTGGATACGGTAAGCCCACTGCCAAACCTCATCTTACCAAGATTCCAAGAGAAATGGTGCGTGGCAGTCTCCTAATCCTTGCCTGATACAATCATTGATCCGTGCGCACGGCCACAGTATCTTTCTTTTCTCAACCACTACAATGTCGGTTACCCACGTCGTTAAGAGCGCTGCTACCTATTAGTGGGATACGATGTTCGCCCGGACATACGATGTATACGGGCTGATCTTAGCAGGACCCGGTGAGTAAACCAGCTACTTGGAACGATGAGTACTGCTCATTTAGGATATTTCAATGGTCTAGGGTATGATGTCAACACTATACCCCCTACATTACCTACTCACGCGCATACAATCATGATTCTCGGTTGCTGATTCGATGTACGTCTTGTCACCCCAAGCTCATCGGATTTACTCACTTCCAGAGATGGCACTGGAGGCATATTTTAGTTCTACCCGCCCCTCAATGCACGTGTTCGACCTCGCTGTTCTCATACATCATCTAGTTCGCCGATCCTGACTCCATCTGCACGCTCTGTCTCATAGAGAAAGGCGACCTCCATCACATAGCTCGTCATTTCCTTTGGAGTAACGTTACTGTCATCTTTGGCACTGACTAGAAACCCAACATAGGCCGTCTTTTCCTTCGAAACTGGGTGCCTAGTCGCTAACAGGCCTCTCTCTATAATTGTGGGTGGGTACTTGGTCTTCCGTCTCTCATCCTTTCCCTTGGTCTATGTATCATATATGCTATGTTCATGTGCTCATGTTCCTTTATCCGCCTGATTCTCGAGAACAGTACGGATGCCACCAGGATACATTCAGAACCGGTCTGTCTTCCGTATAACGGCTACCTTCAAACATTCAGTGCGCAAAACGACCATTCTCATCTAGAACAAAAGCACGATAAAACCTTGGATTTCCTAATTCACATACAGGGAACCAAACCCCGCCAAGGTTGAGTCGTACGTATAGTTATATATATGGTGGTAATTGGATACGCACCTGATGGGCCGCCTGCTGCGCTCTAGTCCAAGAATACGGTCCGAAATGATTGCGGACCTGAGGCCTCGCTGTTACTCTACGCAAATTCTCGAGTCTCGAAGAAGGGAAAAACATAATAACACGTAATTTGGACACTGGACTGGGCAATGACATTGGATGTCCGGATCAGGTGATTTGACGGATCATACCATTTTGCCTGAGTTCACAGAGTTTTTCCCTATCAAGAAGGGTCATATACCGATGGCGATAGACGATACTCTAGGAGCAACCGTAGAACTATATTTTACAATGGATAATTGGTCTGATTCCACGACTGATCCGCATGCACAGCCACATCAGGCTTCCTTTCTGAAACGCTACGTTGATTAGCCGTGCCGTTACGACCACGCCTCATGCGATACCCTTCTTGTTTCCTGGACCGTTGAGAGGCCTCAGTCGAATGATAGTGGGACGCTGGTTATAGAGTATGCGGGATGATCGAGACAGGCTAATCTGAGTGAGATCTTCTGAGTGCATTGACTGCTTGGGTGGAATCCTCTTTCCCTTCGATACTGGGGCCTGGACGCCTAGTAACTATCAGGTCCCTCTCTATAATCGCGCGCGGATACTTCGACTTCTGTCTCTCATCGTTTCACTCGGTCTTTGAGTCATATGCACCATCCATGTTCGTGTGACTCGAGGTTCAGGTTCCTTTATGCACCGGATTCTCAAGAGTAAGACGGCATCTCTCGTCACTGTGATTCTAGAATCAGATGCCTGGTATACGGAGCCGCAGGACTTTGGAAGCTGTGTATCTCCCGTGTCGTTCCAACGGAGGCTTTCTTTTTGGACCTCTCAATGTCGAAGGCTTGGACGTGCGCGGTCAAGGTTCATCTCTCTGTACCTGGCCTTGTAGTAATTAACAACTGCACTCACCGGCATGGATAGTGAATGCATGCGTGTCGATATAACTTTACGGCGACTCACAGACACCCATATTAGCAAAGCAGAGGTTTATGTCACGTCCATATGTGCCGAGATACCGGATGCCGTGATTTCTCTTGCATTTGGCGTGTGCTTTGGAGGTAAGCTCAGCGTAAATGTGGGTTCAAGGGTAGGGAACATTTTCTATGTATAATAATATACTTCTTCGGCACTGCAGACCCATCCGAATCATTTCTCTTCACTAGAGGAACTTGCTTTGGATATCCCGCAAGGCATGATTCCGAAGCTCGGAAAGTCGATCTCTGTCGCGTAGTCTCCTACACTACATCTGGTATGTTGCGCTCATTTTTTCAATCGTACACTGAATAATCTTAAAATATCAAAAGCAAGCGCTTCTCTGATCGCGACTATCGTTCGTCAGTAGATTCTTGGTAACTGTCATGTTGTGCTCGTTAGCGGTTGAGGTTGCTAATGGCATCGAGCCATTGTTAAGATGAGATTTGTTTCTTTGCAGCCAGACGGGGGTTGATCAACAGATGGTTTGGTGCGTCTTGCGCATCTCAAGCACACTTTATCTTGGTTTCTTCTACGTTACATAGTCGTGTTCGAGCTGAATGAGGAACTGTTAGAGGTTGTCTCTTCAGTCGGCCTGGATATCATTAGGGTACTTTTTTCATTCTAGAGGCGAAATGATAAGTCTGTTATATATACCGTCAAGCGTGGACTCCTGTTTGATGATGCTCGACAACGATGACAAACAATATTTCTTCAACAATTGAAGCACTAACTGGGAATCGAACCCAAGGCTACCGCAGGTGAGCCGTTACACAACGTTAGTGTTTTGTACTCTCGCGAGTGATGTGCTTCTGCAGGAGAAAGTCGATAATCTAATAGGTGTATGATCATCGAGGGGAATAGACCCCCATCTTTTATTCCATGATTCCAGTGGTGTTCTGGCGCTTGGCCTATTTGTCGCGATTCAACTTTCAAGGGAGTATCCATGCTGATAGAATTAGGTTAGCGGTTGATTCACGGTTCCCCTCTTCCGCAACGTGTTTGTTTGGCGTTTGTGAGCAGAGAGTTATGTCTGTCTGAACTATTAACAGGACCCACCGACCAATCATGGTTTGAGAGTAGTATTTTTCTCTTGCGTGAGCTTGATCTTACTTTGAACTGTATACCCTTGACACCTTCTTTTCGCTCTAGAGGCGAGGCAGTTTGCGTTTTGCGTTCTGAATGCAGGGTCTTTACACTAGAAGCTCCGCATCGATGGCCACAATACATCTCGAGGCCGACAATGAACGGAAGAGCATGTGAAAAATATAACATCAGCGATATACATTATACAGTGATTGGGAATCGAACTCAAACTGGGCCTTTCGACTGGTCGCTTCGTTCACTGCGCATTTTCTTGTTTGGGTGATCTATGGCTAAAGTTGACCGCAGCCTAAATTGGAGGACGTTGACGTTCTACAGGTAGAGACTAGATCATCGAAGAGAATAAGGTGACAGTGATACTTTGATAACTTTTCCTTTTCCTACATCTGGGACGATGTATATACGAATCCGTACCACACTTTATATTCAACAACTGCTCTCTGAACCGCCAATAATCTCATTATCTTTTTCCCATAAAATCCGCTGAGAAAGGACTAAGTTTAGGAGCCTTTACATGCTGGAAAACTTCCACATCAAAAGACATTTGAACATTGCAAAGGATCAATGATCATTGAACTGGGAAGCGAACCCCGAGTAATTCCCTAGGCCATGTCCGACTGGTTTCGAGTACAGGCATAGTTAGCGCATACGGCAAAGGCAGAAAAATCTCCCATTCATGGCTGGATGTTTCCTTCCAGAGCGCCTATCATTACGAGCCTTTATGATCTTGTTCGAAGGAATCTGTCACATTTAGGTGATTCTATAAAATTTTGGAGGGCGTTCCGAAGAAAAGCCTGCCTTCGACTTTGTGCGTGGAGCTGCTTTACTTATCGATGATGTTAGACTGATGCCTTTGAGTAGACGAGAGAATGGAAACGTGGAAAAGGGCGGTACATCGGATCGATCCGGATATTGCCGAAGATACTCTCCTTACCACCGTCAACGCCATTACTACTACGGGGAATCTTCTCGGCATCCCTTCCTCCAAGTTCCCTCTATACCTCTTCCATTACTTCTCAAAAGTCGCATCTCTCTTCACTGTGCCGCACGATATCTTCCCGCGAGCCAAGGTTTTGGATTGAGGCCATCGTTTCCTTTGGGGAAAAAGTAAGTGGCAGTTTTTTTTTGAGTGCTGGCCTTGACGCTAACAGCCACCAAGTTTCAAACTGCGTAATATATGAAAGTAGCCGGCTGGCTCTTGACCTCTCTTTGTATGTGGTTTTCCTGCGGGTTCATTCTCTAGGATATGAATGACGACCAATCAACGGGCACATAGAATTCTGCGTTTGCGTTTGCGTGGGTGCGTTTCCGTTTTCACGCATGCGTTTGTCACGTCTGCGTGAGCGTGACATGGATGCGTTTGTTGGCCGTCTTGTGCGTTTGGGCTTACAAACACCTGTTAAATTATTTTATTAGCTACAGTGTAAGTAAGACTTACTGCCTATCAGATTTATACCCTGTATGACATCGACACCGGCCATAATTAGCTTTCTTCGTCATGGTAGTGTCTCTGTACAGCTCAGTCCATTAATGTTCGAGCTGGTATTTTAAATGTAAAAACATCTGAATGTTTTGAGAGGTGTTAGTGGCCATGAGGTATGATAACCTTCAGTAAAAACCCTGGTACCATTACCATTCTGTTGAGTAACAAGCTGAAGAAACCAAGAAGAAACTGGGCCAAATCCTGGCTCAAAAACCATGACTTGATGGCAACCTGGCTATGCACGACTAGAATACATCATAAAAGTAAAATACCTGCCTAGAGTGAACGACTAGAAGCAATTACGGGTGGGAGAAATTGAAGCGATCATAAGTCAACTAGTTCAACTCGGACTTGAACGCATCAAACGCACCGAACGCAGATTTGTCACAAGACTGTGACACACTTGCGTTTAATTTTGGACGCTTGCGTTTCCAAAAGGAACGCATGCGTGCACCATTTTAACGCTTGCGTTCAATGTTTGGACGCATGCGTGACCTATTTTTGAAATGCGTGAGTGTTTGCGTTGACTTTAGGGGTGCCTAATTCACTTAAAGTTGAGAACAGCACAAGTACTTCGACATAAAACTATACTATATTCTTTGTGATACTAGAACTGGCTAACATGCATACATTTATAGCCTTTCCAGACGATTCCCCTTCATTCTTGAATCATAATAAGTCAAGGAGACATCTCCAGAAATTCGGACAAGTAAGTCTATGTTCAACAGAAAACATAATTAACAGGTATCGTTCAACTGACATTGGTTATCAGGATGTCACGCATATAAAAACATCATTTGGCGTACAAATGAACGCAAGTTGAACTCGCGCACACGCAGACGAACGCAGTTGAACGCATCCACGCAGATGTCGAACGCAGAATTCTCTTGGCCCGTGTTGTTGTTCCTTGACATTCCGCTCCCGCAATTCTCGCGCTTCTTAGTTTCAACTGCGGTCAGAGAAGGCCATTCCTCCTGGACTTGAGGCTAGTTCCAGCCCCATGCACAAAATAACCGGTTCGGGGTTACATAGTACCTATCGAAGTTTTGCAGCTGACCCAACTCTGACTATCAGTTATCGGACTGTGGGAAAATCATCCGAAATTCATACGAAGCGCTCTCGTGAGGAATCTTATTTCTTCCCATCCACGATGTCCATCGATACAAATATCACGGAGAACGTAACATCTATCACTGATACCCCCGAACCGAGGTTCATTATCGCCATCCATGGGACGAAACACGTCTTTCTTCGATGGTCCGATGTAACCGAATATAATGTGAGTATCTCGATATGCATGAACCTGTGGATTCTAAAATACAGGAGGATTTTCTCGTTACATTAGCTCGCCACTTTCCGGAGGAATTTCCCAGATATAGGTTGGATGACATTGTCATCCAAACTATTAGTCTCCACATTTGCCGTGGATGGTTCATCGATATTCCAAGGGAGTTATGGGGTGAGATTGGTCCACGGATAAGCTGTATCAGGTTTCTGGACACGCGTCAGTCTCTTGTCGTTATTACTGTTACTCTCGGGGTTATTCCTGAAATCATATCACTCTAAGGAATATAAGGAATATATTGATTAGCATCCCTGCCTCAGCTGTATCCACTGCTAGTGGTCCTGATGTATACAAAATTCAATATTGTTGTATTTCTAAACTGTCTAGATGTCTACTGGTTCAAGAGCAATCACTAATGCAGCTCGAGCGTTAAGGCAACACGAAACGGATGGCGCTCGTGACCTCAAATTGAAGATATTGTTACTAATCCTGCGACGGCGCGGTCAGCGCGTGCGATAGCAATTTCATGACCATAGGTAGTAGAAGGGTAAGCCCGTCGAAGATTAAGAGATTTGATGCGGAGCGTTTGTCCTTGTGAAGAACGAATGAGCTCGATCCGATGTAAAAAAGCATTGTGAGAAATACGTACCAGAAACGGGCTTGAAGCTGGTCGGCCTAGCTTGCGCCACATAATAGTCGCCCCCAGAACCCCTCCATTAGAACGACCGTGTATGCGTCCTCCCATCATCCACGCCTCGAAGACTTCCACCGGAAAGAGGAAACTGGCGGAGATCCTAAATCGGAAAGGCGAGCGCGAGGAGGGATCGCAAAGAGCACTGAAGACTCGCCTGTTACGAATATATGCTCAACTTCTCTGCAACGTCGCCTGTAATGTGCTTTCGCAATCCTGTTGAAGACCATAAGCGATGGCGGCACACAAAGCTAGATTTTACATACTCGCAAACCCCGATGAGCACTACCGGCAGCATTCTCTCCTCAGCATCTTATGACTTCCTGAATCGTTATAAAGCGTGAGTGCCAAGGTCAGCTAGCGAGGTGGGTATAAGATAGTCGCGCACACAGACTGAAAAACTGGCAGAACACAGAATCGAGCCTCTGAGACGCCCATCGCTACGAAAGCTAAGTTTCATTTGACACGTCTGTGATGGTCTGTTAAGGAAACACGGAGCGCCAAGACAAATCAGCACACGGCCCGATTTGACAGAACAAGTCTGAGAGCTAGCATGAGGACTGGCAATAAAAAATCCCTGCCACGTACATCTCTCCCGAAGAAACGGTGCCTCCAAGTCCAAGACCTTCATTCTGGGGGGGAAATCGTGCGGTACCGTTCGGGGGAGGAATATGAGATGCGAATTTAAAAAAGCAATAGCAAATGTACGGGGAGCGATATTGATGGAAAGAGATCATCTTCGGCAATATCCGGCTCCCGGATCCTTTTCCGTCTCTGCTAACCGAAAGTTATCTCTAAGTTCGTGTACGGACCTTCGGATTCTGCATTATGTATTATTTTAAGGAAGAAGACGAGGAGCGATGCCTGCCGCAAAAATAACACCGCAACGAAGTGCAATCGCAGACAGAGAGAATAGAACCCCGAGCTGCAGGCAGAGTAACCACGTTCTCCACTATGCAACATGGAAATACAAAGAGGTGACTGTAGAAAGGCACTTGAGGATGTGCGTGTAGCTTGAAACTCGGTGCATTTTGTCAGGAAATAGATGGCGGATGGTCGGTCAATGTGGGGGCGTTGTCCGATACGACGTCGGTGGCTGAAGCTGATGCTTTGACGACGATGAACGCCCCTCCTTCAGGTAAACCCTTCCTGGTCGGCACATTGTCGAACACTTGCCTTATGATGTTCGAGTTCACATCAGCAATCGCCCGCACCAAGGATAAGGACGCTTCCAGTCTACAACACACGTAAGCTCCCTTAAGTTCACAATCGGTATGCCTTACTATCGTCCACCGCGTGGGTATTCTGGTCTGTTCATGGGGGGTCGAGCGAATCCTAGACCGGAAATATCAGCGATAGGAAAGATCCCAAAAGCACAGTAACGCACCTGTTGCGACAGTATTCTGCCAAGGTGAACCACAAATGCATGTCGACGAGCAACTTCAATCTGTTTACAGCCATAAGCTACGTTGGTACGCAAAACACGATTGAAGCACTCACCACAGACCGCAAGCCCCGGCAATTCCAACGGGTCATGTCCTCCAGAATCATTAACAAGCCAGTACCCGTCGTTCTCCTAGGCAGCGAGGTGTGTATCATATTGAGAGCTAGTATCGCAAGGTCGAAAATAGGCAGGCCATTCTCGTCAATGCGCCGCCCCGAAAGGAATACTAGGACGACTGATGTCAAGGGGTGCCGGATACTGAAAACGGGTGGCGTACCGACAACAATGACTATCCTACAACGAAGCTCGCCACTCGCTCATCTGTGGTATATCTTGAAGTTTCAGCCGACGTCGGTTGGTCGTCGTACATATCTTAGAGAATGAACATGCAGGAAACGTAGATGCGAACCGAAGTCAAGAGCCGACGAGATACCTTCAGATATTACGCAGTCTGAAACTCACTGACTGTTAGCATCAAGGCCAGCACTCAACAAAAAGCGCGTACCATTTCCCCAAACGCCCTCAGTCCAAAACCTTCTTTCACGGGGAGATAGCGAGTGGTACAGCGAAGGGAGAGGCGACTTTGGAGAAGTAATGGAAGAGGTATAGAGGGAACTTGGAGGAGGAGATGACGAGCAGAGTCCGTGTCGTAGTAATGGCGTTGACAGTGGTAAGGAGAGTATCTTCGGCAATGTCCGGGTCGGTCCGATGCACCGCCCTTTTCCACTTTTCCATGCACTCGTCCACTGAAGGCATCAGTCCAACATTGTCGATGAACAAAGCGGCTTCATGCAAATCTCTTCCCCAGTAAAAAGGTCGAAGGCAAGCGTTTCTTATGAACGCCCTGCGAAATTTTTACGAATTCACCTGAATGTGACAGATCCCTTCGAGCAAGACGGGCTGGTAATGATAGGCGCTCCAGAAGGAAACGTCCGGCCACGAACTCGCTGCATTTACTGTATGCGATAACGACGTCCGTACTATAAAAGAGTTGGACATGGCGTAGTGGTTAACCCCCTAGGGAATCACTCGAAGTTCGATTCCCAGTTCAATGATCATCGATCCGCCGCACTGTTCAAAAGGTTTTTGATGTGGCAGTTTTGCAGTATGTAAAGGTTCCTAAACATAGTCATTTATCTGCGCATTTTATGGGGAAAATAAGATGAGACTATTGGCTGTTCCGAGTGCAGTTGTTGAACATAAAGTGTGGTAAGGATTCGTATATACATCGTCCGATTTCGATTCCCAATCACTGCATAATGTATATCGCTGATGTTTATATTTTTTACATGCTGTCCCGTTCATTGTCGGCCTCGAGATGTATTGTGGCTATCTATGCGAAGGTTCTGGTGTAAAGACCCTGCATTCATAATACAAAATGCAAACTCCCTCGCCCTTAGAGCAAAAAAAAGACGTCAAGAGTATACCGTTCAAAGTAAGATCAAGCTCACACAAGAGAAAATACTGCTCTCAAACCATTATTCGAATCGATAGGTCCTGGTATTCATTCGGACAGAGATAACTCTTTACTCACAAACATATGGTGGGTGGAGGAATCAGCCGCTGACCTAATTCTATCAGCTTGGATACTCCCTTGAAAGTTGAATTCCGCGGCATAGCAAATAGGCCAAGTGCCAGAACACCACTGCAATCAGGGAACAAAACATGGGGATCTATTCCCCTCGATGATCATACGCCTACTAGATTATCGACTTCTTCCCGCAGAGGCACATCACTCGCAAGAGTACAAAATACTAAAGTGATGTAACGACTCACCCGCAGTAGCCTTGGGTTCGAATCCCAGTTAGTGCTTAGATTCTCGGAAAGATATTGTTTTCACCGTTGTCGAGCATCATCAGAACGAAGTCCACGCTTGATGTTATATATAGCACAGATATCATTTCGCCTCTGGAATGAAAAAGGGCTCTAATGATATCCAGGCCGACTGAAGAGTAGACTTCAACAGCTCCCCATTCAGCTCGAACACGACTTTGCGATGTAAAAGAAAACAGTATAAAATGCTCCTGAGCTACGCAAGACGTACCTGAACCATCCGTTGATCGACCGCCGTCCGGCTATAATGAAACAAATCTCAGTTTAACGATGGCTCAATGTCATAAGCAACCTCAACCGCTATCAAACGTCAACGTGCACAGCATGACAGTCACCAGGAATCTGCTGACGAACAATAATCGTGAGTAGAGAAATGGTTGCTTTCGAGATTTTAGGATTATTCAGTCTACGATTGAAAAAATGAGCGCAACATACCAGATGTAATTTAGGAGACTACGCGAAGAGATTTGACTACAAGAAAGGCAAAGGTCTTCTTTCCGAGCCTCGGAATCATGCCTTGCGGAAGTAGGATAACTAAAGCAAGTTCCTCTAGTGAAGATAAATGACCCCGATGTGTCTGCACCGTCGAAGAAGTAGATAATTATAATTAGATCTTACCTCCAAAGCACGCGCCAAATGCAAGAAGTCGCAGCATCCGGCATCTCGGCACATATCGACGAGACCTCAGCCTCTGCTTTGCTAATATGGGAGTCTGCGTAAAGTTATGTTGACACGCATACATTCACTATCCAGGCCTGTGAGTGCATTCGTTAGTTGCTACAAGGCTAGGTACAGAGAGACGAACCTAGACCGTGCACATCCAAGCCTTCGACATTGAGAGGTCCAAAAAGAAAGCCTCCGTTGGAACGACACGGGAGATACAGCTTCCGAAGTCCTGTGGCTCCGCATACCACGCATCCGATTCTAGAATCACAGTGACCAGAGATGCCGTCTTACTCTTGAGAATCCGGTGCATAAAGGAACCGGAACCTCGAGTCACACGAACATGGATGGTGCATATGACTCAAAGACCAAGTGAAACGATGAGAGACAGAAGTCGAAGTATCCGCGCGATTATAGAGAGGGACCTGATAGTGGCTAGGCGCCCAGGCCCCAGTATTGACGGGAAAGAGGATTCTACCCAAGCAGTCAGTGCACTCAGAAGATCTCGCTCAGATTAGCCTGTCTCGATCATCCCGCATACTCCATAACCAGCGTCCCATTATCGTTCGACCGAAGCCTCTCGACGTTCCAGGAAACATGAAGGTTATCGCACGAGGCATGGTCATAACGACACGGCTAGTTAGTGGTCAACGTGGCGGTTAAGAAAAGATGAGTGATGTAGCTATCTATGCACATGGATTAGTCGTGGGATCAGACAACAATCAATGCATCATCCCTTGTAAAATGTGGTTCGACGGTTTCTCCTAGATTACCGTCAGTCGGCGTCGGTATATGAGCCTTCTTCCTTGGGAGAAAACTCTGTAAACTCGGGCAAAAATGGCATGATCCGTCAAATCACCCGATCGGGACATCCAATATTCTTGGTGTCGTTACCCATTCCAGTGTCCAAATGATATGCTACTGTATTTTCCCTTCGCTGAGACTCAACGATTTATGTGGGGTAACGGCGAGACCTCAGGCCTGCAATCATTTCGAACTGTACTCTTGGACTGGAGTACAGCAGGAGACCCGTCAGGTACGTATCCAATGATCACCATATAGCTGTACAAAATTATAACTCAAGCAAGGCAGGTGGTACGACTGGACCTTTGAATTCGCCTCCCTGGCAGCAGAAGAATGCGAAAACTCTTCTTCATTCTGTATAAGTTGGCAGCTACAGCCCAAATGTCATTACAGTTTCCAAACTCGTCACGAAGACGCATGGTTAATCAGGCAACAGAAAAGGCAGTAACCAAGATGTTACTCCTTGGGAAGTCGGTGGACCGGGGTTCAATTCCCTGTATCTGAATTAGGAAATCCAAGGCTTTATCGTACTTTTGTTATATGTGAGAACGATAGTTTTAAGCACTGAATGCTTGAAGAAGGAAGCTAAATTTTGGCTTTCTAACATGTTAGGATACAGGGTGTTCCTATTTTTGCTTATAGAGTTATCCAAGATAGCTTAGACTCCAAAAGCGCGCGCCCAATACAATACCTCACGGTGAGACGTAATCTTCTTATTACGAGTATGGCTTCTGTGAGCTGCCTAAGGATACGCCGGCACGCATACATCCGTCATCCAGTTCTATTAATGTGCTTGTTAATTACTACAAGGAGAAACGAATCTGGACCGCGCACCTCCACGTCTTTAACACGGAGAGATCCCAAAGAAAGCACACATTTGAGGGAATCGGGACCTACGCAGCTTTGTAGGTCCTGTAGCTTCGGATAACCCCCATCCACAATGTCCACGGATACCATACTTAGGGCTGCGCATAAATGCCGCATTGTACGATTGTCGGTAGTCGTTATACAGAAGACGGACCAATGCCGAATGCATCCTGGTGGGCATCCGTACTGTTCTCAAGAATCAGGCGGATAAAGGAACATGAGCACCGGAACATGGTATATATCATGTAAAGATCCAGGGAAAAGATGAAGGACAGAAGTCAAAAGTACCCGCCTATGATCATGGAGAGGGACCTGAAAGCGGATAAACGCCCAGTATCAAAGGAAAAGAAGGTTTGTGTTCTTTTTCTACTCAATGCCAAAGATGGAGGTAACGTTACTCCAAAGGAAACGACAAGCTATGTGATGAAGGTTGCCTTTCTCTATGAGACAGAGCGCACGGAGGGAATCCGGATCGGTGAACTGGGTGATGTATGAGAGCAGCAAGGTCGAACAGGTGCATTGAGGAGCGGGTGGGATGGAAGCATCACTGGTTCGTCAAGCTGAGAATTACTGCGTGCATGGAGCTAAAAATATGCCCATTGCCTTCGGCCGCCCCAATCTCTTCTACGGAAGGCAAAGTAAATCCGACGAGCTTGGGGGCAGTACGATGTACATCCAATCAGCGTTATTATCGTCAGTTGCCCGGGAAACGTGACCGTATGCGCGTGAATGCAGACCAAAGCGAAGGATCGTGCGATGTCGTCATGGAGACGGATACGAGGCCTTCGAAATATCCTACATGAGCATGAGTTATCGTTCGAAGCAGCTTCTTCACCCACCAGATATCACTTTGATTTAGTTTACCTGTATCCATCGTCCTTCCGCTCTTAAAGGTGCGGGTAATCGACATGGTGTGGTGTTGTTACCGACACAAGGTCCCAATAAGGAAGGACGGAAGGAAGTCGGTTTTATTATTCGTCGTGGCTCCTTAAGAGAAACATAGCGACGTCCGTACTACAGAGGGCTATCTACACTGAACTGATAGGAAGACGTCAAACTGCTACGGGACTGAACCTATCTTACGCTCTGCCGCTTTGGTGAAGCCCCCTCGTGAGTACTCCCTCACGGCCTCGGCAATGGGAAGGTGACAAATAAAGAAAGAAACAGGGAGGAGAAAATAGATAAATTTGAAACAAATCCAAAACAGATCATGTCCCAATGAGACAGTGAGCTATGAGCCGTAATAGGCCAGTAGCTGAGGGACTCGCAGCGTCAAGGGCTTGCGACAGTGCCTCCTTCATTGTAGCGCGGTAGCATAGCAACGGAACAAGAATAGAAGAGTCTCTGAAGGGGCAGTAGCGCGGAAGCACTACGATTGAATAGTAGATTACTAGCAGTCTCGGGGACCGTCATCGGCTGCAAGACTCCCTCATGGTGCTCAGAGAGCAGCTAGGAGCCCGGGCGTTTCACTGGGCGGACGGTCATCCCCCGTGTTCCATGTATCCCTCAGAGCGAGGAAACACAGAGCATTTCGCGCAGATGTGTCTTAGAGTTGGCCACTGTTAGTATCAAGACCGGTAATCATCAAAAATCCCGCCAGGTACATTTCTACAGCAGACACAACGCTCCGAATCCGAGGCCTTTTTTGTGGGGGATAATCACGCGGTACATTTTGGTGGAGTCAGGGTAGTGAGTTTCGAGAAGCGATGGCACTTGTACGGGAGGAAGGTCCAAAGGGCGATGATCGCAGAAGGAGACCAATAAGGAACGGCCGGGCCCACAGCCCTGACATGGCGAACCATATGGTGATTGAGAAAAGAATGATGTGGCTATGCACGCAGATCAATTCTCGCATCAATCAGGAGACTACCCTGCCCTCGTTGAAACTTGGTTGAATCGTCATAAAATGAGACAGTTAAGTTCACGGCTCCTAGAGTAAATTCATGCAACTGGTGAAATGATTCTCAGAGATTATAGCATGTACTGTGTACGCCTTTAACGATCTTGCGGTCCTTTGCGCACATCCGAATCGATGTCTTCACATCCACAGCAAATAGCGTCGACTGTGCTAGTCGAGCGACAAGTAGATGTACACCAACAAGGGTGTTTCTTCATATTCTGCACTACACTTATGAGTCAAGTCTAGTGATGAGAACTTGTGAAGATCTCATTGGGTTATGTGGAATCGAACCACCGTATACCATAAACGCAGCGAATATATTCTAGACTACTCATGTGAATGCAAACAAATATATATCTCTGTCCTGATACCAAGGGAAGAGACAATGTAATCAGCCTGTCGAACAACGTTAGACCATGTTTACGAGCCACCATGGAGACGGCATCGAGATCTATACCGGAGTAGTATCGAGGTCGGTCTTAGGAAATTTTCTCGTTGCATTGGCCGTCCTACAAGGTCTTCAGCGGAATGCTCTCCCCAATGATGCGCACCCTGATTGCCAAGACGGTGAGGATATCCAAATGATACTACGGAGAACTCATCGTATAGGCGAAGGAATCAGTCGACATACTAAGCATCAGCGGATGACGACTCATACACCCATTTCACGCATAATGAAGACCCGAATCATCCGTCCCATCCACTAACGCAGGTCACTCATCCGAACCCAGAAAGCTCTGTATGTTAACGAAAGAGGGCAGTTGACCACCTCTTTGTAATGAGTCCGACTATGACCTATATCGGCATCCATCATATCTCTCCGTTTCCTAACTTCTTTGTCTCGGTCTTGTCTCTTGTAAATATGCCAGAAGACTTCAACCCGGCGGGACTCGCAAACACTAACCGCGTCAACGCTCCCTTTAGTTAATCTCAAACAAGAAACACCGAGTCAGAGGAAGGAATGGCTGTCGGGTATTCATGTCTACTATGTCTGAAAGAATCATTTTAGTACTACTAAGTATCTGTCAACTCCGTATGATCTTCTACAAAGCCAGAAAATCAAGATATTTTGTAAGACTCGGTAACTCAAAAATTTCGGTCGCATTATTGACCCTGTCATCGACAAAACAGCATTTGTAGCGGTATCATCAGGAGAGCATGTGCGTCTATGGTTTACCACTACCCCCATTGTTAGCAGAGCCTGCACTACTAAGCGTGTCCTCCGCTCTGGCCAGTTCCCTTAGGCGGATCAACAGGCTTGCCCCCTCCAGGAGTACTAGAACCTGAGGAAGTGTTGGTCTGCTTTGCGTAAGAGGCGCATCTGTGACTCGCGTATGATGTCAGCTCGTCCTTCGGGCAGTGTAGAGTCCACATACCCTGAGTCATAATTTACTGAACTACTAGCAGAAATGTAGTCAAAGCAGAGAGGCATAATCGAATATTTTGCAAACCTCAATAGTCCCCTGTAAATATCACCGTGAGGATGGATGTGGAAACAAGAAATGAAAGGAATACGCACCTGTCATAATGGAAGTTGTCGTAAGGAAGGTGCATGTTGGGAGTGGTGTTGCTACCGTTTAGCCTGAATCAAAGTGTCAGTTCTTATATCCTTTTTGCTGATATTTCCATTCCCAATTTCAGAGGTGCACGATCGCTTAATAAGTTATAACGCTCCATCTCCGTGACTGAATAGATTATGACAAACACCATAGGCAGCTAAATAAAAGAGACATTCATCATCCATCATCCATCATCGCCTGCTCCCTGAATGCAAGGAATGTCGCAACCGGAGATCTCTCACACTGTTATTTGCTGACGGAGATATATAAGTGTCTTAAACAAAAGCAAAAGCAAGCGGTACTGTAGCCAAATTTCTTCTGTGGGAAGTCTTGGTAATGAGTGTATCATAACTTCTCAATACCCCTGGTTGATGACTTGAGGATGGCCATGCAACTGAGCTCAAACTGGATGGGGATGCCTATGGCTTTGAGACGGGCGATTTGGCAAGTTTCGGCTGCCTTCGCTATTATTGACTTTTCAAAACAAACTCAATTTACATTTGTACATGACAGGAACACACCGCACTGGATACCAATTGGCCCAAAATCACGGGCTTTTCACTGGGCGGCCAGTCATCCCCGGTATTCCATGTATCCCTCAGAATGAGGAGACACAGAGCACTCCATGCAGATGTGTCTGAGAATTGGCCACTGTTAGTATCAAGACCGATAATTTCTTGGGGGGTAATCATGCGGTACCATTTGGCGGAGTCAGGGTAGTGAGTTTTGAGAAGCAATGGCACTTGTGCGGGAGGGAGGTCCAGCGGGTGCAAAGGGCGATGATCGCAGATTCCGACTCAATTATCTCTCCCTGACGCGAAGCCTTTCTTTTGAAATTTGATCAGACTGGTCGACCTCGCTAGCATTCACCCCGAAAATAGTGAAATTTCTGGAGAGTTTCTGATGCTCAAAAACTACTGTACTATTTGTTGGATATCGAGCTCGTGGCTCGTGTGTTTATTGGTAATCAGTCACGTGTACGTATCATTAAATTTTCGTAGCCACGCTTTTATCTTCTTTACTCGATTGACTACGTACTGCATCGCTCATGTACTCCGTCAATCCTGTATTCGTGTTCTGATCCCTTGTATGCTTCCATACGTGCGAGATTCTTTCAACACTATTTCATTGAAATCGAATGTCATGCGTCATGAAGGCCCCGTTGGAGTACAAAACTAGGCTTGTTCGGATTGATTTCGCACCCCGTCATGAGTCCAAAACCAAAAGGTCACCCTTGCTAAGCCATAACTGGACTAAAATTGAAAAATTTCACTGAAAATGCCTATTTTTTTTTCGATATTTGGTGCAAAATGCTCCGAACTTTCATCGTAAAGCTGTACAATCGAAGTGAACTCCAAATTTTGAGGTTCGAATTTTTTCGTCCGTCACATGTGCTCGATGCCCCCCGTTCGAGCATTCGAATTGGTCCAAACGCATCACACATCACACCAAGGTTTGAATTGAACGAAATAGTACAGTAATCCTGAAACTAGAAATATACCATATGTGCCTATGTGCCCCATCCCGACATAGTCCCGCCCAGTTTCATGATTAGTTTCTGGCAGTCAGAAACTCCTCAGAAATTTTACTTTTTTTTGAGTGATTCCACGAATGGCTTGCTATTGTTCAGTGTCACGACGAACGATCACTTCGTCCCACCCAGACCATGGTATCCCCTCACCGTTTTGTTGCCTTCATGGATTCCGCGGATTTCGGCTTGGCTCTGGAAAGAACTAGTCCTCCACGAGGCAGCATCATTTATCCGAATAGCCATCTCGTGTACCGTCCATCGTTGTGGCTGGTATAGGCATTCCGGGCATCTAAATGTGCTTTATTTACTCAAGGGGTCGCGGAACCTGTTTGACACGAGGCTTTTGTTTCTTTACAGTACAACGCATATGGACATAATAAGACCTCGTTAACACTACCTGACGTGATGGTACCCTTCAATATCTCAGTGCCTTGTCCCTTACTCCTGGGGCGATTCATTCGGGAGCTGTCTCCGTGATGTTCGAATGGCGAATCTTTTTAGTTCTTTTGTGGTGCTTCACTGATCTCACACTGGTTCCCAAAGGAACTCCCTATATCATGACGTGCTCACGATCATCACCCAATCAGACACAAGGGATGACATCCTATATCACGGTTGTATGTCTGGTCCATTCACTGTGCATGTTTCTGTGTTTTATAACGCATGGTGTGTTTATTTTTAGAGGAACTGCGAAGCTAATAGGAAGGGCCTGGGCGGTTGGACGCATGCGAGATCCTTGCCAGTACAGCGCGTCGCTGAGCTATACACTAATGATGTGCGTCTGTTGACCATCACTAGCATTGCCTCTATCTCTGACGCAATGTAAACCTTGCAGCTTTGAAATTTGAAAATTTGAAGCCTGAATCACGCTTTGCATATCGGTTGAATCGGTTGAAGATGCACATTGTCGATTACCCGATGATGGGGTGATCGAACGGACCCACAGTTACTATCCGCCGGGTTATCTATGCTGAAAGGGGTAACAGGCATGATTGCTATGTGAGACTTGATTAGCTCTGTCTGAAGCGAGCAAGATTCAACACTTTCTTCTAGAAAGTATGAGCTCGCTATGCAAGGCTAATACGTGTCGATCTCCTGATTAGCGTTTCACCACGCGTTCCTATTATGTCCATCGCTCTTTGGAGTCCTCCCAACCGACAGTCACTGGTCGCATCAATGGCTGCGTCTATTTGGTATAAAATCAAGATTATTGGGTATTGCTACAGGTCCTTTCTACTATCATAACGTAACGATGACGGCTGCCGCTCTCATCACCAGTTAAGGATTACCATTAAATACACTTGCAGCTCTACACTCAGGAGAGGTTGGCAAAAAGGCAGAAAGTAGATTGCTCACGGTAAGGTCACGGTCTCCCCATTGTCGGGCTTGATGATGACAATGATCAGTGTGTCCTGCAGTATGTTGATGTTAGTTTACAATTGCATATCAAGTCTTCAAAGCAAGGATACTCACATCCGACATACAACTTGTTGATTGTACGACTCCGGTTACGAGTTTGCGGATGGAGTTAAAGAACAACACGTGTGAACCAGTCTAGGGAAGTGAGTATCAACGCGCTGTGAGTGTCTTGTGTACGCACTGGAAAGGCATTCATAGAGGGAAAGGTTGGTGTGGTAAGTGTTAACTGAGTTACCCTAAATCTATGTGACATGTTGGTTTATATACTTCCAAGGTATAGGACTAATCTCGAGGAAAGGGCCATGCAGCTAACGTGGAACTTGAATGATATTGAGGGCATGGAGACTACGCTCGGATGAGATACTCTGAGATCATCAATCGGGATATCGAAGAGTTGTTATGCTCCCACATGTATTACATCCCGACTGATAAGGCCCGTCTCATTAATAAACACCTGTAATTATAGGATAAATTCTATTAATAAATCCCTCTGCTCTGCCAGGACATGCGATATTGCGGTGTCCGGTTACCGGTGTCTTGAGCATTCCGAGCCCTGCCTATTTTGGTTGCTGATTCAGTGTGCTGTGGTGCGTTGATATCTGGCAGCTACTGGGTAAATGGGATTTTCTTCCTAGTGTTACATTAGCTCGGGGTTCAAAATAGCTCAAGAATGTATATTATATTGTACTGTGGTGTTAATACAACAACATGGGTAGTGTGTTAAAAGTCAGGACGAAAAAATAAGAAGAAAAAAGCATGAAATACGGGAGAGCTGCAACAAGAGGGCAGTCGGAGGGAGAGACGGATCATGCTACCTCCGGCACCCTTAAAAACAGGGGCGGAGAGATGACTACGCTAGTTGGGGCCATGGTTGATGTGGGTGGACCATGGTTGGTTGGGAAGGTTAGCAGCTGAGCAGAACATCGGTGGTGACAGTGGTATTGGTGGGGAAATAGACAGCGGTATTTGCTGCAGCACCCTCGGGAATGTGGGTGTACAGCACTGAACGCTACAGTTGTAAATTGAGAGGGAGGGGACGTTGGTGGGGCAGAAATGGTATGGAGTCTGGACATCATCAGACAGCAGGATCGCAGGGGTTGACAGACAAATAGCATCATCTTGAGAGGTCTCGGAAATAGGATGATACCAAAGGCGCAGCTAGTCAGCATCCTTGTTGAGCAAGGAGTTGGTAATGTTGGTGGGATGGAGTGCTTGTGATGGGATGGCAACCATTGTCGGGCGGGATAGCAGCATTATGGACTCAAACCATTTGCGCCATCATCTCCGGCGACCTTAAAAACAGATATTTCTTCAAGACAGGGCCTGTTGAGGCCATTATCAAGCAGGGAGGAATTGATGTTGGTGGGATGGGGGTAGGGGTACTTGAATTGGCCATTCTTGGGCAACATGGCACCACCATGGGTTCAGACTGTTGGTGCTATCATTCCCAGGTCCCCCAAAAAGGTGATTCAGCCAAGACAGGGCTAGTTGATGCAGTCATTGAACATTGAACATGGGAGGGTCACTGTGAATTGTTGAGGGTAAAATTTGGGAGCAGATTGTTGTGGGTGGCATTGATGGCAGCAATCATGTAGTATTGTTGGAAAATGATTACAGCATTCAGCGAGGGACATTTTTAGAAGGGAAGGGACAGATAGTAGTGAGCAGAGTTGTGTCACAAGCTGAGAAAATGCCTTTGATCGGTGTCCGGATATTTGGTCCAATGTTTCCGAATCCTATTCCTTTGCGGCCTGACACTCCTACACTTGTTCCTGGCCTCTATATTCCATGCAAACTATTCGCTACAGCTTATTAGGCATTTAAACTATGTCATGAAATTTTACACTAACACGCTTTGCAAGTGTTCATGTGTGTAATTTTGCAATTCCTACTAAGGAATACATGCTAGAGTGTCTAGATACTAAAGGACTAAGAAACACAACAGAGTGCATGAATTATAATGCCATTAATAGAATTAACAGAGTAAAGCTGGATGGAGTGCATGACTTAACCTGAGAACAGTACTAGAAAGGCTGTACTAGGTATGAAGTCTCAGTACTTGACACTGAGTGCTCTGACAAGGCATGACACACGTGCACTGTGAATATAGCAGGACACGCTTGTGAGATTAATTAATAACTTCATGCAACATTGATCTATGATGCACACGGCATGGATGACCTGGCACTGAGAGCTCTAGACCGTATGATGTCAGAATTTGGAGTAAACCCAAAGTCACTGACTTTGGCTGAAGCACGCAAGGTCTAGACAAGAAACTAGTTGCCTTCCCAACCAGAGAATTCCCTGAAAGAATATAGCGAAGCAAAATAAGAGTCGCACGCTAGGCTGCAACTCTGAGGAGATAGCAACCGATGTCAGTACACATGTAAATAGCAATGTTAACTGATGTCGCAACACTCAGAGACAGGATCTGGCCCTGAGCCGGACTCCTGAGTCAGCGCCAAGCTATGGCATGATAATGGCGATACACTGACATGCTTGGAAAGTGTTCACATGTGTAATTTCGCAATTTGTAGAAATGAGTACAGGCAACAATGCCCAGATACTAAGGCAATGAGAAAAGCAACAGAGCGCAGGGTTTATAATGCCAGTAATGATATTACCAGGGTAAAGCTGGGTGGAGCACATGGCTTAACCTGAGGATGGTACTAGAAAGGCTGTACTAGGTATAAAGTCCCAGTGCTTGACACTGAGTGCTCTGACAAGGCAAAGCATACGCTGATACGCCGTCTACATGTTCACACCTGGATTTTGTGATTCTGTAATCATACTAGTGCATATCTATCTTAGACTAGCCATAGCTAAAGGACTATAGCGGAGGCTTCAAGCTGATAGTCAAGCCAGAAAGCTACTAGTCAAGCCAGGATTTAGGTGCGATACCACTATTGGGTCAAGCCTATCAGCCGGTATGACTAGCACCTCGAATACCAAGCGAGTCAGTAAATGACGACCGCTAGTTGACGAGGGTAGCTACGAGTGCACCCAACAAGAAGCAGAACATACAGGTCTTGTGAAAGTACAGTCACTAGTGGAACGGTCTGCACACGAGTGCTTAAAGATGAGTTGACTAGTGGTGCAGCAGTCTCTAATGGGACTTAGAAATAAATTTAGCAACGAAGTGCAGCTGTCCTGATTGGGCTAGTACAATATAGATCTATTACGATCGGAACTAGTATAGCCGGGCTGCGCCTTCGATCATGATCGATAGCTGCTACAGGCATGCTTGTTCGGCTAGCCATTTATCCTTGACACGAGTGGAGCATTGCTGCACCAAGGGTACGGAATACCACCGCTAGCGGAGCTCCTAGGCTCACTAGTCAGCAAGCGACTGTTTCTAGACCAACTATTGCGTGATTATTCACCATTATTTGTGACTAGCCAAGAAATCCTTATCAATAATACCCCTCTAGTCAGTTATTTATATCTCGATCGTACCTTGTTTGTCAGCATATAAGTAGTAGAATAGGTGCACGCACGGCTCAGGCAAGCCATCCCCGCAATTGTGACCTACTAGTCAGTATCTAGTGCCCCAATTAAAGGCTTTTGTGCTTAACCTCGACGAAGCGGCTGCTAGTCGCTAAGTTACCCATAGCATTGAGTGAATAGAAGTGTCTTAGAGCAATCTTTTGTGTCCTGCAAAGGCCAAGAGTGTTTCGAAGTTAGTTCAAGCAAGTTCTTGAAGTTTAAATTATTATTCTTAGGCCAAGAGCGCCACTAGTCCACCTAGAAAGCGACTAGTCAAGTGTTTATTCACTTGTAAGACATTATAGGGCCAAGAGAGCCACTAGTTCGAAGCAGTCCCAGTCAGAGCGAGCGCAGTAGCTGAAGTCAAGTCACTATCCATCCAATTGTGTCTTACCAACCCCACTAGTGCGAGTAGTATGCTTGTATAGCTCACTAGTAACAAAATAAAACATCTTTAAACATCTTTCCTTGATTATTGAAGTCTGCAGAGTGCTTCTATCGTACTTGAAATGCCTGAATTCAATACATTAGTGATAAGTGTAGAGTTAGTGATTGGTTTAGTGTTGTTGGTGTTCATTGCCAGCCTCTCGTCCATTTGCCACTCACCATTGCCGAGCACATCAACGCGCACTAAGAATAGAGCAGGACATGCATGTGGGATAATTAAGACTTCGCGTAACAGTGATCTATGATGCGCAAGGCACAGCAGGCCCAGAGCTTAGCATTCCAGACCTTATGATGTCAGAACTCAAGTAAATCCGAAGTTTCTGACTTCCGCCAAAGCACGCAAGGCCTAGACAAGGAGCACGTTGCCCTCACTACAATAGAATTCCCTATGAGAATACTAGGAAGCAAAATGAGAGTCACAGGGTAGGCTATAACTCCGAGGATATGGCAACCGATGTCAATACATGTGTAATAGCGTTGGTAACTGATGTCGTGACAATCAGAGACAGGATCTGGCCCCGAGCCGGAGCTCGGAGTAAGCACCAAGCAATGGTGTGATTATGGCAACATGCGCGGGACCCAGGAAAGGAAGTTCCGCAGGCCAAGAGTTACTATTTAAGGATGTATTAAAATGTAGAGCACGTAGTATATAAATACCGTAGTATAGTAATAGTGTACAAGCTTCGGATCCCCGCTGCAGATGCATGCAAGCCTCCAGCTTAGGGCTCTAGCTGTGGGATCAGTTTGTAGCTTCGAGCAAGAGAATAGACCATTTATTGATAACACCAGAGTGACTTGAGTAGCGCGCGAGGCATAGAAAGCTAACACGGGACTTGTGTACTGTTTGAGTGAGTGGTTGACTGTGCTCTAACCTGAGAATAAGAGATTTGTGTCATTGCAGACATGCTCTTGAGTTTTGAGGTTTTCTTGTGATGCGCAGTGCTACAGGCAGCAGAGGTTCAAACCCTTTGGCTTGTTGGACAGGGTTTATTTGGTTATTGTGTCTCTGGATCGCATAGGTTTGAACCCTGTGGGTCTATGATCAGTTTGGAAGCTTGAGCATGTAGGTTCAAATCCTGTGGCTTGAGTGGACGTTTTGTGAAGGGTTTCTGCTTCGAGCGCGAAGCTTTGAGTCATGTGTAGTGTGTTTTGAGTCGTTTGAGGTCACCCCACATGTCACTTGAGACTTATTGAGGGTTTTGTGTACATCTCTCGATGTTGCGTGTATTGTAGTACACCTTGCCTTGAGGCCCGGTGACATCTGTCGCTCTTCTTGTTATAAAAGCCTTTGGACTTAGAGAGATCTAGATACCCTATGAGCGCTATTGCTATACATGTGTATCGTATATTCTGAGAGTTTAGTTGTTTTGCTTCAATCTGCTTCTATCGCATAATATCCCCCCAAGAACTTGAGGGTTTGTGTGTGTAGTGTTGGGTGTGGTGTGATCAGTGTCTTTGACACTGTTGCATTTCTAGCCTGCGCGCACAGAGTCTCTTCAATGCACAGGACACAGACAAGTGAGCCCTGCAACTGAAATAATACTATATATGGTTGTACTAATTTGTAGAACATAGACTAGATAAATAGCACAGTGTAATCGTAGTGTACAAGTTTTGGACCCCTGTTGTAGTCATGTGCAAGCCTCCAGTTTGACGCTGTAGTATCAGGATTAGTTTCTAACTTTGAGAGAGAATATACCTAGAATTGATATCATATTGAGTGATTTGAGTCATGTGGGAGGCATAGAAAGCTAACGTGGCACTTGTGTGACTGTTAATTGGTTGGGTGACTTGAGCTCTAACCTGAGAAGAGGAGTTTAGTGTCATTGCAGATGTGCTCTTGTGCTTTGAGGGTTTCTTGTGATGCGAGGCACTACAGGTGGCAGAGGTTCAAACCCTTTGGCTTGATTAGTGCTCGCTTGAGGGTATATATTTCCCAAGTGGCATAGGTTCAAACCCTGTGACTTGCGGATGGTGTTATAAAATTTTTGGTGTCTCTGGATCGCATAGGTTAGAACCCTGTGGATCTCTGATCGGTTTGGAAGCTCGAGTGCATAGGTTTGAATCCTGTGGCTTTAGTGGACGGTTTTGTGAAGTGTTTCTGCTTAGAGCGCAAAGCTTTGAGTCGTGTGTAGTGAGTTTTGAGTCATTTGAGGTCACCCCACGTGTCACTCAAGACTTCTTGAGGGTTTTGTGTATGTCTCTCAATGTTGCGTGTATTGTATTGCACCATGCCTTGAGGCCCAGTGATGAACATCGCTCCTCTTGTTATTAAAAGCCTTCGGACTTTCAGAGATCTAGATAGTTACTGCACGCTATTGCTATACATGTGTATCATATATTCTGAGAGTTTAGTTGTTTTGCTTCAATCTGCTTCTATCGCATCAGAATCCCCCATGAACTTGAGGGTTTGTGTGTGTAGTGTTGGGTGTGGGTGTGATCAGTGTCTTCGACACTGTTGCATTTCTAGCTTGCACACACAGAGTCTCTTCAACACATCAAATGGTGCTTGTCTATGTTCAATATTAGCAGATTACCATCTTTTTGTCTGACCTAAACTCGTCTTTAGGTTACTATCCCTTAACAGTTGCATTAGTAGTGTCCAAGAAAATCCCCAATATATCATACCAGACTATAATATAGTATGCTATATATTTCTAGATGATCTGAGGCCTATGTCAGTGTTTAAATGACTACCAGTGAAGAGACTCTGTGCACGCAAGCTAGAAATGCAACCACATTGAAGACACTGATCACACCCACACCCAATACTACACACACAAACCCTCAAGTTTGTGGGGGATTCTGATGTGATAGAAGCAGAATGAATTAGGACAACAGAACTCTCAGAATATTCAATACACACGTATATGTTGTAAAATGGGGGATCAGTTCACCCCCAGTATAGATGTGTGGTGTTGAGCCAATAGTATTGCGCTTGGCTGAGCTCTGCAAGCACCACTACCCCAAAGACTGATATATCAAAAATTATAGGATACCATTAACCATGATATATCAAAGGCCTGTTCCTGAAGTCACTGGTTGATATATCACCTGCAGTCACATCCAAAAAGGGTCCAAAAGGGAGTTCCAAATCCAAATGGCCTTGTTCACTGTCAATGATGACAGGCTACATGTGTATTGACATTGGTTGCTATCTCCTCAGAGTTGCAGCCTATCATCCGACTCTTATCTCACTTCATAATATTCTTCAAGGGAATTCTATGATAGTAAAGGTGACTAGCTCCTTCTCTAGGCCTCATGTGCTTTGGCCAAAGTTGGAAACTTCGGATTCACTCAACTTCTGACATTGCAAAGTCTAGAGCGCTAAGTACCAGGTCAGCTATCCCTTGTGCATCATAGATCAATGTTGCGCAAAGTCTTAATTATCTCCCAAGTGTGTCCTGCTCTATTCTTAGTGCACATATGCTATGCCTTGTCAGAGCACTTAGTGTCAAGCACTGGGACTTTATATCTAGTGCAGCCTTTCTAGTACTGTTCTTAGGTTAAGTTATGCACTCCATCCAGCTTTACTCTGTTAATGTTATTACCAGCATTATAAACATTGCACTCTGTTGTGTTCCTTAGTACCTTAGTATCAGAACCTTGTAGTCTGTATTTATTTGTACAAATTGCAAAATTACATGTGTAAACACTTTCTGAGCATGTCAATGGTCCACCATGGGAGCTCCTGACTTTGTGTGACAGTTTCTGTGCATTCCTGTATAAAATGAAAGTTGTTGAGGGTCCCAAAGATTCATATCAGGATGCACTTATACATTGCACCTTACTATTCTATTATCATTGACTTACATTATACAATATGCATGGTTTCAGGGAATCATTGCTCCTGGACATTCTCACATTGCAAACAAGAAATACAAATGATACTTTATGCCATCATATTGAACCATTGAACTGTGCCCGGGTCATTCAAGTGATCCTACTCTTGCTGATCATATTAAGGTTCACAGGGGTACATGGAATTCTGTGTTTGCACTTGTGTGCATGCATTTGTGTTTTCACACATGTGTTTGTCACATTGAGGAGACTCTGTGCATGCAGGCTAGAAATGCAACCACATTGAAGACACTGATCACACTCACACCCAATACTACACACACAAACCCTCAAGTTCTTGGGGGGGATATTATGTGATAGAAGCAGATTGAAGCAAAACAACTGAACTCTCAGAATATACAATACACACATATAGTGATAGTGCTCATAGGGTATGTAGATCTCTCTAAGTCCAAAGGCTTTTCTAACAAGAGGAGCAACAGATGTCACTGAGCCTCAAGGCAAAGATGTACTACAATACACAATACATTGGCACACACCAACAAAACCCTCAATAAGTCTTGTGCAACACACACAGGTGACCACAAACAACTTCAACACACCCTAGACATGACTCAAAGCTTGCGCTCTAAGCAGAAACCCTTCACAAAATGTCCACTCAAGCCACAGGATTTTAACCTATGCGCTCAAGCTTCCAAACTGATTGTAGACCCACAGGGTTCAAACCTATGTGATCCAGAGACACAATAACCAAATAAACCCCATCCACAAACCAAAGGGTTTGAACCTCTGCTGCTTGGGAAATGAGAACCCTCAAGCACATACTAATCAGACCACACAGTTTGAACCTGTGCCACCTGTAGCACCGTGTGTTACAAGAAGGCCTCAGTATGAACACTAACCAGACCAAAGGGTTTGACCCTCTGCTGCCTGTAGTATCTTGCACAACAAGAAACACCACTGACATGCTTTGCAAGCGTTCATGCATGTAATTTTGCAATTCCTACTAAGGAATACATGCTAGAGTGTCTAGATACTAAGGAACCAAGAAACACCACAGAGCGCATGAATGATAATGCCGGTAATAGAATCAACAGAGTAAAGCTGGGTGGAGTGCATGACTTAACCTGAGAACAGTACTGGAAAGGCTGTACTAGGTAGAAAGTCTCAGTACTTGACACTGAGTGCTCTGACAAGGCATGACACACATGCACTGTGAATATAGCAGGACACACTGATGAGATTAATTAACAACTTCGCACAACATTGATCTATGATGTGCATGGCACGGATGCCCCGGTGCTTAGAGCTCTAGACCGTATGATGTCAGAATTAGGAGTACGACCCAAAGTCACTGACTTCGGCCAAAGCGCGCAAGGCCAAGACAGGAAACTAGTTGCCTTCCCGACCAGAGAATTCCCTGAAAGAACATTATGAAGAGAAATGAGAGTCATGCGTGAGGCTACAACTCTGAGGAGGTAGTAGCTGACGCCAATACACGTGGTATAGCACTGCTAACCAACGTCGCGACATTCAGCAATAGGATCTGGCCCCAGGCTGGACTCCTGAGTCAGCGCCAAGCTATGGTGTGATAATTGCGACATGCGTGGGACACAGACGAGCGAGCCCCGCAGCCAAAATAATACTATATATGGTTGTACTAATTTGTAGAACGTAGAATAGATAAATAGTGCAGTGTAACCATAGTGTACAAGTTTCAGACCCCTGTTGTAGTCACACGCAAGCCTCCAGCTTGACACCGTAGCTTCTGGACTAGTTTGTAACTTCGAGCGAGAGAATAAACCTAGAATTGATATCATACCGAGTGAATTGAGTCGTGTGCGAGGCATAAAAAGCTAACCCGGCGCTTGTGTGACTGTTGATTGGTTGGGTGACTTGGGCTCTAACCTGAAAAGAAGAGTATAGTGTTATTGAGGACGTGCTCTTGTGCTTTGAGGGTTTATTGTGATGCGAGGCACTACAGGTGGCAGAGGTTCAAACCCTTTGGCTTGTCGGACAGTGTTATAAGGTTTTTGTGTCTCTGGATCGCATAGGTTAGAACCCTGTGGATCTACAATCGGTTTGGAAGCTCGAGCGTGTAGGTTTGAATCCTGGGGCTTTGGTGGACGGTTTTGTGAAGTGTTTCTGCTTAGAGCGTGAAGCTTTGAGTTGTGTGTAGTGTGTGTTGAGTCGTTTCAGGTCACCCTACGTGTCGCTTGAGACTTATTGAGGGTTTGTGTACGTCTCTCGACGTTGCATGTATTGTATCGCACCTTGCCTTGAGGCCCGTGACGAACGTCGCTCCTCTTGTTATTAAAAGCCTTTGGACTTTGAGAGATTTAGATAAGTACCGTGCACTACCGCTATACGCGTGCATCGTATATTCTGAGAGTCCTGTTGTTCTAATTCATTCTGCTTCTATCACATCAGAATCCCCCACAAACTTGAGGGTTTGTGTGTGTAGTGTTGGGTGTGAGTGTGATCAGTGTCATCAACACTGTTGCATTTCTAGCTTGCATGCACAGAGTCTCTTCACTGCCCACAAGCCAAAGGGTTTGAACCTCTGCCACCTGTAGCACCTCACATCACAAGAAAACCTCAAAACTCAAGAGCATGTTTGCAATGACACAAATCTCTTGTTCTCAGGTTAGAACACAAGTCTACCAATCACTCAAACAGTACACAAGTGCCACATTAGCTTTCTACACCTTGTGCGCTACTCAAGTCACTCAAATGTTATCAATAAAAGGTCTATTCTCTCGCTCAAAGTTACAAACAAGTCCCAAAGCTAGAGTGCTAAGCTTAGGGCTTTCACACTCCAACAAGGGGGGTCCAAAACTTGTACACTATTACTATACTATGGTATTAATATACTATGCGCTCTACATTTTAATACAACCTTAAATAGTAACTCTTGGCCTGCAGAACTTCCTTTCCTGGGTCTGGCTTGGGGCCAGATTCTGGTTTCTCAGTGGTGCGACATTGGTTAGCCATGCTATCCACATGTATTGACATCACCTAGTATCTCCTCAGAGTTGTAGCCTACTGTGCAACTCGCATTTCTAGTAATAATATCTTCTAGTGACTTCCATGGTTTTCTAGGACAACCAGCTCCTAGTCTAGGCCTTGTGCACATCAGCTGAAGTTAGAGACATTGGTCTTACTCTGATTCTGACATTCTGAGGTCTAGAGCACTAGCTACTGGCATGGCAGTGCCTTGTGCATCATAGATCAAGGCTACATGAAGTATTAATTATCTCCTGCATTTCTCTAGTTCTATTCTTAGCACGTGTCATCTGTGCATTGTCAGTGTGCTCAGTGTCAAGTGCTGGGACTTTATACTTAGTGTGACCCTTATAGTATCACTCCACAGTTAAGCCATGTGCTCCACCAAACATGACTCAAGGTATTTCATTGGCCCCACTTAGGACATTGTGCTCTAAGGTATATCTCATTGCCTTGGTATCTAGGTTTTATAAAATGTATGTATTGATACATTTTGCAAAATTACACATGTGAATGCTTTCCAAGCGTGTCAATGTCTGTGAGAGCATGACATGGATGCGTTTGTTGTGCTTTTTGTGCATTTGGGCTTACAAACACCCATAACATGATTCTATTAGCTGCACTATAAGTAAGACTTACTGTCTATCAGATTTATATGCAGCATGACATCAACACCCACCAGAATTGACTTTTTCATCATGTTGAAGTCTCTATACAGTTGAATTCATTAATGTAAGAGCTGGAATTTTAGATGTAAGAGCACTTGGAGGTTTTGAGAGGTATTAGAGGCCATGAGGTATAATAACCTTCAGTACAGACTACAGTACCATGAATATTCTGTCAAGGAACAAGCTGAAGAAACTGAGCTAAATTACAGCTCCAAAATAGTGACTTGACATCAACCTGGCTATACACAAATGGAATACATCATAAAAATACAATACTTCCTTAGAATGAGTGACTAGAGGCAAATACAGGCGAGAGAAATCGAACCGATCATAAGTCAACTAGTTCAACTCAGACTTGAACTCATCAAACACACCGCATGCATATTTGTCACATAACTGTCACACACTTGAGTTTAATCTCTGATGCATGCATTTTCAAAAGGAATGCATCTGTGCACTCTCTTAACGCTTGTGTTCAATGTTTGGACACATGTGTGACTTATGTTTGAGATGTGTGAGTCTTGGCATTGATTTTAGAGGTGCCTGATTTACTCAAAGTCGAGAAAAGTGAAGGGATCACAAGTAGTTCGACATAAAATGGTACTCTAGTTGTTGTGAGACTAGGACTGACTAACATGCATGCATTCATAGTCTTTATATATGATGGCCCTTTGTTCTTAAGTCGTATTAAGTCATAGAGATATTTCCAGGAAAATCAGAAAAGTAAGTCATTTTTCAACAGAAAACATAATTAACTCGTATCATTGAAATGGCATGGGCTATCAGGATACTGTGCATTTAAATGCATCAATGGGCATACAAATGTATGCAAGTTGAACTCATGCAAATGCAGACAAATGCAGTTGAATACATGCATGCAGATGTCAAATGCAGAATTCTCTTAGCCTGGTTCACAGGGGGTCTAGAGAATGCGCCATTCTCAATAAGCTATGGATTCAGGATTTCGAGATGTACCAGGGACAGATCAAGACCTGGTTTAATTTTCTCACTCACATGACAGCTGTGTACAAAGGGACAGCTGTGTTGTGCTGGAGAGGGAAACACTGCAGTAGTGAGGCTATTAGTGTCAAGTTATGGACATGGATACCTGTGATTCTCACAATTGAACCAGCTAACATGGCTGGACAGTCACATCTTGACTTCATGGATCTGGAAGAACAAAATTGGGACTTTCCATGCACACTTGCACCACTCACACTCAGGGAAGCAAAGGAGAAAGGGCTGGAATATGTTGTGGTCTCTCACATCTTCAAGAATCACAACCATTTCATCATGTGTTCGATTATTCCAACTCTGGGTTGGAAGTTAGCTGTACTCACATATGATGGTATGAAGCCTGCAGGTTTCAGTCAGTTAGAACATGGTTCAATTGACAAATTGATGACTGGTGCTAGTCCTCCAGTCCCAAAGGGGTACTATACATATGTGGTGATCTACCGACTACATGGTGGTACATCTGCTCAGGCCTATTTTGCAACTCACCAACTAGAAGTTATCCAGAAAAAGCTGCATGTCAATCTCATGGCTCCCACATTGCTATTGCCTGGCTTTCATGAGATGGTGGATACTGAACACATCTGGGTAACATCGCATTATTCTTCACAGCCTCACTCTTGGGAATTCTGTTGTTCACAGCTGAAGCCCCTTGACAAGAAGAATAGCAAGGTTATATTCGTTAAAACAAAAGAAACCAACCACCTCAGTGTTCCCTCAATTTCAGCACTTCCAGATGATGTTGATACCAAGGAGAAGGTTTCTAATAATCTGAACAATGATGAGTTCTTTTCTCCTGTTGAAGATATTCCCCACTCCAACAGTTCTCCTGTGTCAAGTTCTCCACCGCTGATGAACCTAGACTTCTGTGGCAACAGCAACACCAACTCAGAATGAGATTGGGTTATTAATGTACTAATATGGCAATCAAGGCGATCATGTTTGTGAGTGGGTTCGGAGCACCTCCATGCAGTAAATCAATTCCTCTATATGCAAGTATACACTGTGACTTTAAGTCTGCAAAGTAGTACTGCTTGGTAGTCAAGTGCTAGATGCAATGGCTATAAGCCAGTAGGGATCTCTCGAAACGAGAGGAGACAGAATCAGGTATGATGTGAATACCATGAATCCATATGAGAAAATGTGTGACAAGACTAGAAAATGTCGCTCGACAGTAATCTGAGTGGGGTGAATCATGGGAGATAGACTAAATGGTTGGCAATAGTCTATGAGTGAATGAGGCGATGAGAAAATGGAGTGGAGATGACGTGTGGCAAGAGAAAACATTAAACGAGGTGCTGAGGGTGGGATGGCAAGAGAAAATGTGGAACTACGAAAACTGGTCATGATACTGATCCTATATGGTGTGATAATGCTGAAGTCAATGTCGAAACTGGTCTGGTACTGAAAGAATCCTATCCTATGTCAAACTAACCTTCAAGTCCACTTGAGTGACTGATACTATACAAAACTTGCTGTGACTGGTCCTATACTGATCCTAAGGCTACTTGGAGACTACCCAAGTGAGTGATGATAACGATGGTGAAAGAGAAACTGTAAAACTCCAATGGTGTGAAAGTGAAAAGATGATGGCCTATAAAAGATAACAGGGACGAGATATGGGGCAGTGATCATGTATTGGCACAATATGAGCATGTACCAATAGTGTTAAGAGCAAAGAGTGAGTGTCAAAAGACTCTTCACAGTAACCATGGAATAACTCTGGTGAGTTCAAGAGTTGACGTGCAATCAAGAATATGCTGGGGTAAACGGTATATTGCCATACAATGGTGAATAAACGTGGTTTACTGGCTATAGACTAGAGTGTGATGATAATTGACGTAGACTGTGGTTAACTAGAGATGAACTGTCATTCCACTATGTTTTCTAGCTAGTTTTTATACTACAAGTACGAATTTATAAATAGAGTAAATATGCGAGACTTAGTAAGACTGTAAGGCCTTGGCTTTATAAAAATTGTAGGAAACATATGGTCCTTGGTCTTCTAAAGTAACAGCAACTTGTCGATGTTGCCCTGTATGGACGCGAACCGTATGATTTTTACTGAGGGATGAGCAGATCACTAAGTGCTGTTGAGCTGCGGATTCGAGGCAATAGTTGTTGTGCTGAGGAGTATACGCAGGGCTACATTTTCTTAAGACCTTGGTGAAGTAACAGCCTTAGTAAAACACAGTCTGTAGTTCCCTTAGCTGTAATTATCGTAGCTGAGAGGGTACTCGCTTTGATCACATCATTTTCATTAAGTGATCAATGAGCACGTCAATAGGGTGCTTCTGAGTGATGCGGAAATTCTGTATTGGGGTGATTGTCAATCACAGGTGCCTTGCCATGATGGAATACAATAATTATGATGTGTAATGAGATGGGATGGATATCAAAGTGTGTGCGGAGTAGTTGCCATAGGATGAAAGTGGTATCAGTGTGTGTGCAATCATTGGTTTGCTGAAAGGCTGTTCAAGGGATAGTAGTGTTAATTAGCAGGTAAAATCCATGAATTCTGAGCGTACAGAGCCTGGAGGCTCATCACTGCCATCTGATTTGCTCCCTATACTGTACCATTGTGGGATTCAGATGGATATCATGATGAGATTAAGGAACTTGCTGTTGAATGTGTGCAGTGCCATAATTTCTCCCACCTGGCCTGCCAGACATATCGACTTTCAGCTGGTCTTAGTGGCACATTTAAATGTCACATGTGTAATCCAGCAATGCCTTGCACACAGCGAGATCATGGTATGGTCCTTGATGCAATTACAAACAGGACGGTTAGAACATGAAGATCGAGGCGCTTGTAAGCTTCCTTCGCATTGAAAGACTTAGAATTTTGAACTAATATCTAAAATAGACAAGATGTTCCTGAGACCATAGCAACAGTTCCTCAAAGATTATTATGAGTATGAGGTCCATTTCTTCTCTTCATTTGCTAACTTGCAATGTTGAAAGCCCCAGAAAAATGGTCCTACTCAAATTGGGAAATGTGTACTATCCATGTCATTTGATCAACAGTGTCTTACAAAAGAAAGAATGGACAGTGAAGTATTGGAGAGGCAATATTCCATCACCTGACTTGCCCCACACTCCAGGAGGTTATTTGTGTGTACCAGAATCGAACTTGATTGATGCCTTGTGGCATAATCACTTGCAATGACAAAAAATACATATAAGTATTTGTACTATGTCTCGAAGCACTGCTATTTATATCAATGTGTGTAGCTCAGAAGGTTTCTTCATTCCTATGAAGTACGGGACGGAGAGGATCCCGAGGAGTTTCTACTGAACCCTCATTCATTAGAATTCAATTCCAAGGTTGATAAGGCACTATTTCCACATTGACAAGTCCTTGTGGACCTTGTTGACAGTCCAAACCACCCACTGTCTGTCCCTGTCTACCTGTACTCTCATTTCTTCAAAACCTACATGCTCAATAACGATTCATGCACACATACAACGAGGAGGTAGTGTTGCTGGTGGTGCTCATCGAGCTTCATGAGTGCGTTCAACCTGGTTTTGCGTGCTGCAGGTGAGTCGTTGGCTTTCTTTCTTCAAGCAATCAGTATTAATTAGTGCTTGAGGTGACAGATGACACTGTTCTAGCAATAGAACCGAAGCCCAACAAAAGCCTCAATCTATGATAGAGATACATCAAATAGAACTCCAGTCTACTGACAGCCCAACGAGTACTGTCTTTGTGCTATCATCTACTTGTAATCACACTCTGATATGGTGTAATCGGCACACGGCTTTACTGGTTACTCCCTTTCAATCCCACATATCTGAAATTAGTATGAACTGGGAAGGTTTTGGACATTTTTGGTCAGGACTTGCCGTCAGTCCTGTACATGACAAAGTAAATTGAGTGATTATTTTATATCATCAAGGGAAAGATGGCGATTGAAATGGTGCAGGGGATGGTGAGCGCAAGGCCAATCGATGGCCGTATAATTCTCCTGTGGTATATACTCTTCTGAAGCTGGTACTGCGGAAGAACTTCTCTTGTCTGTCAATGGTCTTTCATCCGACCTGGTCTCAATGTATCTCTGTCAGTATGTATATCCCTAACCGTTTCGGTGACCTTGAAGACTTCATATCCCCCCTCCGCATTAGTGCATGATATGAAAATTAGCCAGAGCCAAAAAGGTATGACAGTGACCCGAATTTCAGATAAGGGAATTTGAACCTTAAGCTTACACATCCTTGCTTAGCGATTTTCCCATATCCAAGCTGCTGTTTGGGAGTCGGACAAAGGACATGGGTTTCTGAGGCGTCAACTAACCGCATAAAGTATGCTTGTCCTCACCGGTTGTAATTTCTAATAGGGCATGTGGATTAGGTGTCCAAATGGATCGTTCCTTATGATATGAACAATGGCAATCAGCTTTATCAGGGAAGCAATAGCCTATAAATGCCATCAGATATAGTACAACTACAAGTGTTGGTTCCATCTCATTGCGGGTTTGATTCCCGCAGTTTGACATAATAAGTGAAAATTGATCCAGTTTTTATGCCCCGGTACCAGTTCCACGATGATCGAATATAGTCACTGTTAATGACAAGAGCTGAATCAATTCATCTTTTCTTTTCTTCATTGAGTTATTGAGCAGATTGAGATTGCATGAAGGATTATATCGTATCGGAGAAAGGTTAGTTACCATATATTTCTGGCTGAAAAACATCGGAGACAGGCGATGGACGCAAATTATGAGAATAAGTTGCATTTCCAGCAGGTGGGATGTGAACTTGACGAGTGGAGGCATCACGGCTCAGCGATGTAATTTACGGTATTTTGGAGTTCAATTCTCTGTTACTACCTTGTCGAGATATCGAATTTTTGAACCTGAAGTCCATCCTAAAGTTCACCCATGACCATGCTGCGATCACGATTGTTTCTTATGCGAAATCTGAACATGAATAACTGCGGCAACATCTCCTTTAGATATGAGATTCAGAGAGTTCCGTAAAGCAATGAACCATAGGACTTTTTCTTATATCATTTCCAAAACCATGACGACACGAGGAAGAGGATCACACAACACGATGAAGTCCAAAGTCAGGGCAAGCAATTGTTGGAGGATGGAACCTTTCGTAGACTGAGATGCGATCATAAGCAGTACAATGGTGAGTATGGGCCTATCTAATTGGGCATTCGATTCCCGCATTCAAATCTGATTGAAGTGAGAGTGACAATGGTTTTAGGGGCCGGTACTAGTTGTTTTGTCTCGTGTATGTTATGAGCACTTGCTTATTCACTTTATCCATTTTCGTCGATCTATCGACAAAAGATATCATCGAGAGCAAATGGTTGGGCGAGTCTGCTAACATGCGACTCCCAAAGCTACAGCCAAACTATGGGATTCAATATGACAGCCGAAGCTTTGAAACTCGTTAAACCACACATGTATTCAAGGATCTTTGAAGACATCTGTGCCACAGGTTTACAGTCATTCAATAATAGAAACAAACTTCGCAAAGTCTCTTTCATTCTAAAACAGATGGCGCAAAAATTCTAGAGGAAGGAAAATGCAGGCCCTGCCATTGAACCATTTCGGATGGGACTGGATGGCCGGAATGAGCTCATCCAGGGGATGGATGTTGAGCCTATGGGTTATTAGCGGCTCCGCAATACGGTACAGTACAGTGAATAAGGCACACCTGTACTACTACATTCAAAGCACGAGTTGAGTGTGAGATGTCTCGAAGCCCCAATTTGGGGTGTCTATAAAGCGGTGTGGCCTCCGGAGGGTTGCCAAGACATGCATCTTGTAGTTATACCGATAAGCATACATACACAAATCATGTACCCTAATATAAGTGCATCAGTTTATATGGGAAATAAGATAAAAGCCAGATGAACATATATCGTGTAGCTCCAGTTCCTCAATGTTGAGAGGCTCACAATGAACATGGTTCATATAATACAGTACTTCCGAAGGTCGGCGGACTATGTATAAGTAAGGTGTTCTGGCTCCGCACTGCAGGCTTACTACTTACAAACCCAGTAATTCGTGGTGCTTCTCGATGTCGAAGTGCTGGGCGAAGAAATTTGGTCGGCAGCTGACACGATGTGCTCCACATTCAGTAGACACCTGAAATCGAAGAAAAGGGGATGCGGATGGGAATTCTTTCCAGTGTCAAAGCAACAGAAATGTTCTACCAAGAGGTCAGCATGCTATTTGATACCCGTCTGCGTAAGGAGAAGAGTGAGCAGGTCATCGCCTCTTTGAGGAACTGGTACTGGCAATGTTTGGAGGTTCTGCGAGGTGAAGTTGTACTTCTATGAGAACAACCGTCAGAAAGTGATCCGTCATAGGAGCATGACGACCTACATTTGCGAGCGAATCTCAAACTTTCAAACCCCTCAATCTTCTATTACATCCATAATATCTTTGCGTGTTGACTCTACATTGGACCTCGCATTTTCCATCATGTTGGGACTCGGAGCGTTGAGTGCGGCCCGCATCCTGATAGTCACGTGCATGTTCCGGCAACCTTTCCGTAGTTCCCCGCTGTTCGTAGCTTGCCTTTGCACTATCATACCCATTTGCCTAGTGAACCCCACGATATGGCTCCAATGTGCATCGGGGCTCCACCATTTTCCATTTTTTATGATCAGTCAACGTTGATGCCAGGAGTCTAGAGGCATTCCCGTGAAGTCGCTGCGCTCACGTATTGATGAACATTGAAAGTTGAACGTGATCTTTCCAGACCTTCGAGCGACAGCGGTTAGCACAAGCATGAGAGAGAGAGAGAAAAGTATGAGTCAACCTGCCTCGATAATCCTGCTGGATGGGACACTTCGTTTAAATTTCCTGTGAAGATGCATCTGCCTCATGGTCAAGGACCTCTCCTCTCGGTTTGATCGTTCTGAACAGCAGATTTCTTTGCCTCGACATTTCCTGCTACCTGATTGACAGTGCACCTCGGTGACAAGTTTGGAAATTGTGACAACATTGGGACTGTAGTTGCCGACTTGTACAGAAGAACTTTTTTTTCATTCTCTTGCCACCAAAGAGGTAAATATGAAGGTCAACCCGTACCACTTGCTTTACTTCAGTTATAAGTTCATACCGCGATAGGGTGATGATTGTATATGTAACTGATGGGTTTCCCAGTGCAAGAGAACAATCCGAAATGATCACGGGTCTGAGATCGTCGTTACCCTACACAAATCCTTAAGTTGCGACAAGGGAGGACTACAATAACATGTACATTGGACACTGGACTTGTCAACGACACCAAGAATATTGGAAGTTGAGATCCATCTGATTTGACAGATCATACTATTCTCACACGAATTCACAGAGTTCTCTTCCTTATGAAGGCAGATCATCTACAGAAGGCAATAGAAGGTATTCTAGGAGTGACTGATGGCCGATCCACATTTTACGAGAGATGATGGCGATCTGATCCAAGAACTGATCCGCATGCACAACCACATCACCCTTTTTCCTCGACCGCCACATTGATTAGCCGTGCCGTTATGGCCACGCCTCATGTGACATCCTCCTTCTCTCGTCGGCTGTCGAGATACCTGAGTCGAATAATAGCGGGACGCTGGTTTTGGAATATGCAGTATGATCAAGACGGGTAAATTGAACAGGGTCTGGTGCGTGCACTGGCTGCTTGGGTGGACGATGACCAGTGATTTAGGACTTTCTGAAGGTGTTGTTTAGGATATGATACGTGCACTTACAGTCGGCTTCAATTCACGATATGAATCCGTTTCTGTCCTGGTTCGATGTACGTCTTGCAGCAACGTCTCAAAGGTACAGACTTAGTTTTGTGTGTGCGTCAATTGCTCTATTAGTATTACCCGAATGAACCTGTTGGACCTCCTCACACATACACACATCCTCCTTTATGTGTTTGGATACAGTCAGCTTATGCAGTCCGGCGTCCCGGTCAACTGATGATGGACGTATATGTTGCTCCCGAGCTCGTCCGATGTGCTCATCCTTCCTAAATGACAATGGGACCAGAGGTGTATTTTGAATTATATGGCCCCATTCATTCTCTTCGTTGCGCATCTACATGGGAGGACCACTCATTTTGGATATTGTCCGACATCACTACTATTCTCGGCGCATTCATGTGGTTAGCACTGGCCGTCTTTGTGGTAAACAGGCCGTACGTCTTGCTGCCATCGGTTCAAGTATATGAACGTATGAGCTCTGCCGATGTCTCCTTCCTACCCACACCTCAAAAATGCACCTGTTGGACCTCCCGCACGAGCTACTCTCATACACTGTGCACTTCGTTGATCCCGATATCCTCCGCATGCTCTATCACATAGTTCGTCGCTTCCTATGGAAGAGCATCACCGTCATCTTTGGTACCGACCTCCCAAACTCAATGTCTTTTCCTTCATTTCCGGGCGCCTAGCAGCTATCAGGTCCCTCTCTGTAGTTGTGGACGGGCACTTGGACGTCTCTCTATCATTATTTTCCTCTGTCTTGGCATCAATGGTCACTATAAACCATATCCACATGAGTGGCGGATCAGGCCCCTTCACTCGCTTCATTCTCGAGAATATGATGGCGTGGTTTTGGAGCTTTGCTTTGTATGTGACACCTTTTTTTCTAATTGCTGGTAATTGGTACTGACAGCCTCCAGTTTTCCAACTGTGAAGGCAGCCATCGCTCCTTAGTTTTGGGCTTTGTGTATGTCTGACATAAACGATGAGCAGTCACTGAACGGCATCAATTGAAAAAGATGGACCATGGATAAGTGAAAGCGAAAGATGTCCACCATTCTAGGACTAGGAACGGTCCGGTTCCTCCATGATCATGTGCACCATATCTGTACTTCTCCGTCTGTCCGTAGCTACATCTGAGACTATCACTAGCTACGCCGCATTCTCCCTCTTGGACCAAGCGATACGGTTCCACTGTCTTTGTTGCGCCGATATTCTGCTCATTTTCAGTCCTTGTCTCATTACACTTTCTATTATCCCCTTTGAGGCACCGCATTCACGAGAAGGGCTTGCCCATTCCAAAATTTACAAAACCAGAGATCGCTACGACTCATAAAGCATTGATGACAAAGACAGACAACCTTACCGCCGGTGCTTAATGGTCTATAATGGTCTATGATGGGTCCTTCGGTCCTATTTTGTGTACTTCTATAGCTTATGGCCATAGCATTATCCCGCAACTGCACCGACTTACCACTATCCATCTTTTTCTCAGATCACGCCTCTACACCATTATTACCAGCAGTCTGAGTTACGTGTGCGCCATTACCTCTTACTGACGTATACTTCCCTACCGCTTTCTCTTCCCTTTACCATTGCATTGTCCACTGCACCTTTGCTAAGCCCACAGAGTATACTGACTAGTTATGGTTTGGACCTCAATGGAGGACCAAGAGGCATGCTGAGGGAGAATATTGACGGCCAGGCTGAGATCGTGTATACGATATAGCCGGTATCGCATGTACTTACTTTGAAATTTGTAGGATTGTTGGCGGCAAGGCTAACATTGCCGCCCGTATTCTGTACGGCGACTTTAAAGGGTTCTATTTCCACCTCCCGAATAGTAGTAGTTGAACTTGATGTAACTTACTTTTTGTTCAATTTGTTTGCTCGCCACCGTTCAGTGCTAGTTCTTTCGGAATTCTGTATGATCAAGTAAGGCCAATATCCTCGTCTTTATTGTTCTGTTTAAAATGTACATGTGTTCCTTTTACGATGTATGAGTCCAGAGTCCTTTCTACAGATATTTCCGTGTACCGAGTTTATGAAGCAGGTGACATCAGTCCTCTTTCTGCAGCGCGGGGTTCTATTCCCCTGTCTGCAAATACACGAATGAAGAAAATACTTTGTTCTACGCATCACACATGAACTTAATCTTTTTTCCCTAGGAGTGAAGATGCATTTGGACATTTGAGTGAGGTGCATATATCTCAATGCTCAGCCTAGGTGGCCGTTGAGAATATGGCACTGCCAGTGTATCATGAATCACTTGAAGGAGATCGACAAGGAGAAAGTACACTTTACTATTGACCTGGCACCTGGCCTATCTCTTCACAGAATTGATCGCATGCACCAGAACCAAGCATGTTTTCTGGTTCACAAGGGAATACATCTAGTTCTTCTACATGGGAGGCCTGAAGAAGTGCGGGAGCGGATTAGACTCGCTAGCCAGTCGACATTCGCAAGCTTACACCTTGTAATGCCAATTCCTTATCCAGTTGTTTGGTTGTTTGGTGTGGCTTGACATGTTTTGATGTGGGGAGGTGAGCCTGCGAATGGACTGGTCAATACGGAGACATTTTAGAGGGTCACGCTTTGTGTGACATGGGACTTAGAAAATTTTCGATGATCAACCGCTGCGGGAGCAGGCGACTGGCGTCGAAGTTGCGATTTTTGTTCCTCTGTGTCCGTTTTTTGGCGTCTATTCATGGTTCAGTCATTTACAGAGTTGGAATTACTGATATTGAGTGTTTTAAGTACAAGATAATCAAAATCTTTGTAGATTATACGTGTTTCAATGAACTAATCTGTTCTATGACAAGGGTACTGCTTCATGGGGGTGCCGGATGTCCTTGAAATGATAAAGGATGTTGGTACAAGTGATTTGGAGGGTGATTTGATGGCTGGATCATCAACCCTGGGGGTGCCAATGCAGATGGCAGTGATTGATGAGGATACATATAGTAACCCATCCATGCCAGATTCATTGTGCGGTATTGGTCTGGCCGTGTATGATCTGGCCGTGGGGTAGGGCTCTGTTGTGTATTGTAGGTGCCTGTCCGATAGTAGGGATTCTGAGACTGTGGAGTTTGGGGCAGCCTATAGTATGATGGCCTGTTTGAAGGCGTCTCTGGAACTAGAGGTGATTCGAAGGGAGCAGGGATGAAGGGATGGCTAGGTGTCATTGGAGAAGGGTAGGGCGCGAGCATCGCGTAATGATAGTAATTACATGTCGCATCAGGTGGCTGCAACACATGGTTGATGGAAGTAGAAGAAGCTTGATCAGGTACCGTGTGGTTGTTTGATGGAACCAGATCTGTCCAATGTCGTCCTGCTGGCACCTGCAAGCTCACCTTGGTCAACGACGTAGTCTCTGACTCCATCTGAGCCTGCTTTCCTGGTCTTTCCGCTTCTGGCTCTTCCCCCCAGACATGCTTTGATGTGGACATCGACTTTTCTAGCAAGCTGGACTTCTTCGCTCTGGGTTTACGAGGTATGGGTACCAGTGGAGGGACATTGAGAGTAGTGAAAAAGGTGAAGAGCTCCTGCCCATACTTATCATACCATGACCACTCATCAGCCAGAATTCGTTCTAGATCCTCTTGAGCTTCCATGGGACCAATGGCTGACAACAGCGTAATGGTTTCGTCCTTTAGAAATCCGCTCGCTCCGAACAACGAATCAGCAAAGTCGCGTTTTTTGATCAACGCCTGCCATTCCCGCAGTCTCGCTTGCGTGGGCAGACAAGGGACTCCCTTTTTTAACTTGGTCTCTTTCGGTGGCTTGGGTGAGACCCCTGGACACACTTGATTCAATAGATCTGGGCAGCAAATATCACAGCATGGGACAGTGGGATCTATTCATGGCCAAGGTGAGATTTCCTGAGACTCTGAAAGTATATGCCTCTTACCGGAAATCGCGTTGCCGTAGATTTTTGCCCACACCTTTCGCCGACATTTCCTAGTCTGAACAAACACCTTTAGGCCTTCATCTTCAACCTCTACATCCAGAGGAGGCTCATCAGCACTCAGCACTGCATCATTCTTCCCTGTCCTCGACCCTCGTTTGGCGCCTCGCAAGGTGGCATATTGTTTGTGTTCTTTGGCTGTCTTTTCTTTGGTACGCTTCTTTTGCTTGTCTTCAGGCTTTGTCTTCACCGTGACCTTCGGCCGATGGAATAGATCTTCTTCATACACTGTTCTCTCTACTAGAAGAATAGCAATGCCACTCCTTCCTGGCCCTCGCGCTGCGCATCCTGCCCTTTTTACAAACGTCGACATTGATGCTGTCAGCCTCCACTGGACCACCCGTTCGATGTTTGGTATGTTGCATCCCTGTCTGTTTGTCAGCCTCCATCACTTATTCATTGATATAGTGTGTATGCCTACCATGCCTGCTGCATCAGTACAAATCAGTATCCTGACTGACCCTGATCTGACCAGCTTCATGACTTCGTCGCAGTATTTGGTTGAATACGTTGCACTGTAGGGTCGTATGATACCGGAACTCTGTAAATTCGATGGTAAGAGCTCCGTTAGATGATCTTCAATCTCGATGCTCACGGGAATGCTGTCAGCATAGATCCAGGTTAGTGGTATGTCCCCTGCTTCTTTGATATTCTTTGGTATGACGAAATCTAGGTCCACATAGGAATTCATGGCATACTGCATGGCACGAACCACAAGGGACACATTTGAACGATCATTGCCGACATTGATAGTAACATATCCAGTGGTGGTCTGCTTGAATTGGAGCTTGCTAAGCACATCGTCCCGTATCCTTTTCGACAAGGTAGCTGACATCGCGACCATGGACACCAACTTTGGGATAAATGCACGTATCGTACCAAGACGCCCATACATTTTGTGAAATTGAGCGCCCCAGTGTGAGACCACATGAGCCTCGTCGATGACTACTGAAAACAGCCTTCTAGTGAAATCCGAGTTTCGAAGAACAGTATCAATGAAGCGTGTTGACAAAGCCAACTCTGGTGAGATCAAGACTATCTGATATTTTCCTGCGATGATCTCCTGTTCGCAGTCGTATCAGTTTGTTACAACATTATTCAGATTGACAAACTTACCTTCATGATCTCTGTAGTGCATCCTCCGTGATTGCTGTTCACAGCGGTGGCGGTAAGCTTGTATTCATTTTGGAAGGACGCAACCTAAATAGTCTTCATCATAGATCTCCAATACTCCGCGTTGCTGGTACACACCTGATCTTCCTGGAGCATGATTAATGGTGAGACCATCAAGGTTATGCGACCTTGGCATGTCTCATGAACATGCAGGCCAGCCGCTATGGCTGTTTTTCCAAATCCTGTGGCTGCATGTATGAGCACGTCTTTGCACTGGAGCTGTGCTTCGATTGCAGTCATCTGCTCCTCATGAAGAGGGTAAGTCCATCCCCAGCGCTGCTGTATCTTTTCTTTGAGTCCTTCCAGTTCCTTTGATGTGAGGGGTTTGTGCACGGGGAGTTTGGGATTTTTATGTGCACGACGTGTGGAGCATGCTCATGGCTTGGAACCAGGTACTTTTCTTTTATCTTTCGTTGGGCACATCATGCTGATGGGACGCTAGGAAGGATTTGAGGATGCGAAGGTTGCAGAATCTGTTTTCGAGGAGAGTTTGTATAGGCTGACTAATACAAATGCTTTTTAATCTTTGCACTGTGTGAACGAGAGACCTCCGCTTCCTCGATGACCTCTCCAGCTGCTCCATGTGCATCTTCTGACAACGAGAATGATGACCTGGCTCCATTCCTCCCCCAGCCAAACTTCCCCTGGAATAATCCCGACATCTCCAACGATGACTCAGATATCCTTGGTCTGATTAACCATGCATCCAACAACATTATCGCACAGTCTTCCGAATCCAAGAAATATGAAGATGACAAAGAGTCCTCTGACAAGGCTGACTCTCTTTGAGACTTGCATACTGGCACTATTGCTGGTAACCCAGTTGACAAACTGCCATCATTGCAGCTGAGTGATAGGTTTGTGCTGAGTTCACCTGTGAGGGGGACTCTGGCAGAGAGAAAGGCTGCTCGACACAAGAAGGGACAAAAGTGTTGGCAAGAGACTGTCCAAGTGCAAAAGAAGGCTCAGGACGAGGCTGAATCCCGCATGATAGCCATGGCCCAGGCTCATGAGGAGCAGCGACGCGTTGAAGTGATGGAAGCTGCCCTGAAGATTTTGGATGACAATGCTCTCACTATGGGAGACCTCATGCTTCATTTCTTCCATCCCGCGTATAACCGCCAGAAGAAGTGGACAGGTTTTTTTCAGTCTGGGCACGTTGGCGAGCTATTAAACATGTGGGTAGGGCAAGGGAACAGTCACACTGGCAGGATACAGGTCCATAAATGGGCATGTGCCTATGTATGCCGTATTGCTCGTGCTGAGGCCACCTCTGTGACTCGCCAAGGATTTCTACAATCAGCGCGTGCCAACTTAGATGCCACATTCTTCCTCAACTTCAGTTTCTCATCACTTTATGGACAACTGGTCCATCCCAGCGCTGCCTCTGTCACTATGAGCATCTTCCGAGCCTTTTCAACCTCCCCTCATATTCTTAAATATGGAACCAAGACCCGCATGCGCAAAATTAGAACGGTACGTACCATGAATGCTCATATAATCTGTTTGAATGCTTAGTACTGTCAGGCAGACTCTCACCTCTGCCACGTTACAATGCCTTGGTACTTTCAGTCATGCTAACAATGTATCGAAGTGTGTCCTCGGTGTTTATATGTATGCTACAGGATCCCAGTGCCAGCCTATTACCTTGCTCTCCCATCTGGGCATATCAGACAGCTACCCGAGTATTGTCGGAACAATGCAGACAATCCGTGAGGGTACAAGTAACATCTCGAACGAGGCCACTGCCACCACAGTGGATGATAACGCCCATGGCCAAAACAACTCCAAGGACAATGGGACGAAACCTGCAAAGACTCAGAAATACAAAACGGGAACACTGCTCAAGCTTTCAGGGTTTATGCGCAGCGGTGCACGCATGGTCACTGCTACCGGACTGTTTGCGGGCTCTTATGATAACATCAACATTGCTGCAAAATCAGCAGAACAGATCATCGGGCGCAATTGTAAGTACAGATTAATCCTGATGAGGCGGTATTGACTGACACTATCTCATTCTATCCAGCAACGCAAGATAATGGTACCTGTGCAACACTATTCCCTCTATGGAAAGCCAAGCTCGAGAATATGCGCATGGCCATTCTTCAGGCAGCATTTGATAATGCTGCACCATTGAAAGTCTCAGACATCCTGCATACAGGGGAGGAGGCCAAGCTGTTCAAGCAATGTCTTCTGTACTGCATCCTACGCATTATCATCACACATGGCGGAGAGGGGTTCAAGAAATTCAAGGCCGACCTGGAGCGAACGCAGCTAAACTCAAATTGGAAGATTGATATTCATCGTACCGAGTTATGGCCTTTGCCTTCCTGGTTAATTGATGAATCAACAATTATTGGGAACACGCATGTGGTAGATGCGTTCTATGGTGAGACGAATGTCCTCGGCCCTGATTTTCTGAGCTTCGCCAAGTTTCTTTGCAGGGATCAACTGTCGATTGCACGTCTATGAGCCATTTTCAATATTCAGGCAGGAAAGGAAGGAGGGTATACGGGGTTTGGTTGGGGCATATGGATACCTGGTTTGTTTCATGCCAAAATTGCGGACTGTCACGGTTTGATGACGGTTCACTGGGGCAAACCTAACGCGGGTGTTCGCAATCCAGGAAGCCTCGCTTTTCACAACACTGTCCTTAATCGTCTTCCGATCAAGTTAACTTCGCTACCGACTTTCCGAGTGTCTCGGGATCTTGTCTTTGTTTCACTATATGGCAGGGTCCTCCATTGTCTGCTTCGGGTTTCTGGAAAAAGAACGCTGCAGAAGGTGGCTGAATCGGTTCAAGACTGGGATATGCTTGTGACTCTGGCAAGCACCATAAAATCCCAGTTCACAAATGTCAATGTCATGGAGGACCTACGAGACGAAAGGAAGTCAGCGGACATCACAGAGAAAGGAGATATTGTTTACAAAAACACCGTCCTCTTCCTTCGTGATGGACTGATCGCACGAGAGTTTCACGATGCCATCAAATGTGGGGATTCCGGATGCATCCTTCTGGTCCTGAAGATATGGGCTTTGAGTTATCGAGGTAGCGGGAGGACCAAGTATGCGTATGAGATGCTCTATATCATTCATAACCTTACCCATGTCTGGCCGAAAGGTATTCGGTAAGTAATGCTATGATAATGTTATGGGGCGGCAAATTTCTGACAATTGGACAGCGATATCATACTCAACAACTGGCTTGTCAACACGACAGGAAGGGACAACGGCTTCTGTGAGGTAGATTTAATGCAGGAGCATATGAATTTCTGGATCAAGGTACGGCGCTATTTAACACGAGAGCGATTACCATGCTGAACAAATACCCAGAGCTTCTACAAAGCCCATGGGAGTAATGCATCATGGGAATGGCTCGAAATGATATCACCCTGCGTTAACATCCTCCGACATTTTACCCGCAGCCTGAATTCAGTTCTTGGAGCAAACTTGGGAACGAACCACGCACCACCAGACTTGATGAAAGACATCGCAGCCATCATGAAAAGTCTGAAACAGCATGACGTCTATGTGATTAAAAGAGGCCGGGTTTTGGATGATGATGATGCACCTGTGAAGGATATCATAGCGGTAGGGCTGCAGCAGCTCACCCATGGCAAGACAAATCCTCTCAAGGAATACAACAAGGAATTCTCTCACCTTCAAGCTAGGCGACGCCTCGTTCCCGTCGTTCCCGTTCAGCAGACGGTGGATCAGGACACGACCACTACCAGGCCATCAACAACATCGATGGAGAGTCCTGCCACTGTGGCAGCAGAAACTGCCGCGGTGTCAGCTTTATCTGCTGAGTCAGGTGTCTGTGATTCCGTCGCAAATCCACAGGATAACGACAATGATGAGCCACAGCCAGAGCCTGAAGCAGCCAGTGGCTCAGATACCTCAGCCTCTGAGGTTGATTCTGACATTGAAGCAGAGAAGGGAGAGCTTGAAATGCTCCTGGAAGAGTTGGCGAATGGTAACGACGAGTCGAGCTTGGCCCAAGAGATGCAGGAAGATGTTTCGTTAGATATGGATGGGGATCAGGAAGACGATGAGGCTGATATTGATGACATTGGTACAGATTTGGATGCTTCGGAGGTGGATTGAAGACATATATTGATTACAAGTAGGATATAGGATGATATTGATATCAATTCAGTGCCAAAAAGTCGAAGGGAGGGCACTCGACGGGTGATGACGTGGACGGATCAAAAAATAATTCTAAGTCCAATGTCACACGAAGCGTGACCCTCTAAAACATTTCCGTTTTGCCCAGCCGCTTTCGCCCCAAAGTGATAGCGCAGCCACGTGGGCGAAACGCCGGCTGGTAAACGAGCCTAGGAGCGGATTATCAAAATTGGGTCGGCTTTTGGTCAGCAGAGACGGAAAAGGGCAGAGCCGGATATTGCCGAAGATGCTTCACTGATAGTAATACCATCATCGCTAGTTGCACTCGCCGTTTCTCCCTCTTGTCCCTCCGCCACTTCTAAGCTCGCGTCCCTGACTCCTCCGCTGAATAGTACTGTATCATTGTCTGCCACAAATGAAGGTCTTGGATTCGGAATATCATTTCTTGCGGAGAAATCTATGTGGCGGGGTTTTTTTGATTACCGGTCTTGACGCTAACGGTAGCAAATTCTCAGACTGTTCTACACAATCCGCATTCGCGCTCCGTGTTTCCTTGTGCTCCCGGATAGCGGGACGATCAATGACGGCAATGATCCGACACCCTGATTGAAGTTACTGAGAATGAACAAAAGGAGACTGAAGGGAGCGCCATGGAGTACCGGTGCTAAGTACCGAGTTTCTTACTGTAGGTGTTCCGCCGGTCTTTTTTCAGTGTCCAGCTAACACTAGGTATCTCTCCTTTCAGATGCCTCTCGGCCTCAAAGGAAGCGCGCATTTTGAATATCGTAATTCGACCCCACCTCGCTGCGAAGGAGATCGATACTCTTAGCACGTCTTTATCAACATGCTTGATAGCGATTCAGATGAGTATACGGCGAGGAAATGATGTTGCTCGTGGTCCTCGTCCATGGTTGGGAGCGTGCTCAATGTGGTTTCACCTGCCGCAGGTGCTGGTGAGCCGTCAGTGTCTTTTACAATCCTCCCCCAAGTTGACATTCCTGATTTAGGATGGCCTCCACTGTCATTTCCTCATATGATGATGCCCTTCAGGAGGAGGAAACTTCGATGAACAATGAATCGATGACGGGAGGATCAACTGGGCACATAGAATTCTGCGTTTGCATTTGCATGCGTGCGTTTGCGTTTTCACGCATGCGTTTGTCACGTCTGCGTGAGCGTGACATGGATGCGTTTGTTGGGTGTCTTGTGTATTTGGGCTCACAGACACCTGTAAAATCATTTCATTAGCTACAGTGTAAGTAAGACTTACTGCCTATCATATTTATACCCAGTATGACATTGACACTGGCCATAATTAACTTTCTTCCTCATGGCAGTGTGTCTGTAAAGCTGAGTCCATTAATGTTCAAGCTGGTATTTTAAATGTAAGAGCATCTGGAGGCTTTGAGAGGTGTTAGTGGCCATGAGGTATGATAACCTTCAGTAAAAACCACAATACCATTACCATTCTGTTGAGGAACAAGCTGAAGAAACCAAGAAGAAACTGGGCCAAATCCTGGCTCAAAAATGACCACTTGACAGCAACCTGGCTATGCATGACTAGAATACATCATAGAAATAGAATACCTGCCTAGAGTGACCAACTAGAAGCAATTACAGGAGGGAGAAATAGAACTGATCATAAGTCAACTAGTTCAACTCGGACTTGAACGCATCAAACGCACCGAACGCAGATTTGTCACATAACTGTCACACACTTGCGTTTAATTTCGGACGCATGCGTTCAATTTTTGGACGCATGCGTGACTTATTTCTGAGGGGCGTGAGTCTTTGCGTTGATTTTAGAGGTGCCTGATTTACTCAAAGTCGAGAAAAACGAAGGGATCACAAGTAGTTCAGCCTCAAATGGTACTATAATCTTTGTGAGACTAGACCTGACTAACATGCATGCATTTATAGCCTTTATAGATGATTGCCCTCCGTTCTTAAGTCATAATAAGTCTCGGAGATATTTCCAGGAAAATCAGAAAAGTAAGTCATTTTTCAACAGAAAACATAATTAACTGGTATTGCTGAAAGACACAGGCTATCAGGATACAGTGCATCTAAATGCATCGATGGGCCCACAAACATATGCAAGTTGAACGCATGCACGCAGATGTCGAACGCAGAATTCTCTTGGCCCGGATCGACTATACCTTCATACTGACGCAGGGTGCCGGTCCCGCATATTTTCACCCGCATCATCCACCGTCATGCTGTCCCTTGGTGTATGCGCCCCGTTTCATTCAGCTATGCCAAATATTTCCACATGATTTCCACCATGAATGAAGGTCTTGGGTTCGGAACATCCTTTTTTCGAGAAAAATGTACGTGGCGGAGTTTTTTGATGACTGGTCTCGATTGCTAACAGCAGCCAACTCTCAGATTGTACTTTCCAATCTGTGCTGCGTGCTCCATGTTTCTGGGTCCTGGGTCTCAGAGATGACGGAAGACGACCAGTGACAGCACCGACTCGACGCCACGACTAAAGCATAGATCTTTACTGAGAATGAATGTAAGGAGACTGGAAGGTAGCGAGACGGACTGCCAGTGCTAGGATGGTGGCTCTCACTGAGATTTATGAGCGTGTTCAAACCGGTTCGTGTGCCGCAGGTGAGTCATCCGTGTGCTTTGTGATCCTTCCTGAAGCCGACAGTGCTAATCTAGAACTGTCTCGACTATCTTCTGCTCGTTTCTGTTTGCTATCGTGACGCTCTTTGCGAGGAAGAACCGTAGATGACAGGAGGATGCGTATGCCGTCGCTCTGATGCACGGGTGCCAGGCCCGCATATGTTAATCCTCTTCATTTACCATTATACCGTCCCTCAGTGGATGTGCCGAGCTTCATTTTCCCTGCAGTAAACATCCACCTCACCCATCGCCTCCCCCCCCCCAACAGACGTGCCACGGATTCCCCCATCCAGCCTATTCTATGCTCTCATCGTCGTCACCGACCGTCACTCCTTGTAATATCCCAATGACGTGGACATGTCAAGCCGCTGCCGATGCACAGTGCCGCGGATTGTATGATCGTTTCGTCAGACCTCATCTCCTTATCCTGTGGGAATTTTGGGCGTGCCGTAGGTGGGATAACATGAGAGATGGCGAGGTCGAATACAACGAGGGATGGGTATGACGTCGGAGGATGACTCTTAGCTTCCTGCAGATGATATCAATATCAACGTCTCTGACATCCCGCATTTATTCTTGAGTCACTGAGCATGCTTTATGGGCAATAACAAGACACCACCCCGAACAAACGAAGCTGAAGATTCGTTCAACGAATCAGTACTAAATAGTGCCCGAGGCGAGGGATGAATAGAACCAAAGCCCGACGAAGGTATCTGCTTATGATTGAGATACATCGAATCGGAGCCCAGTCCACTAACTCAACATTGTCCCGTCGTCTACACTAGAATATGGTGTAATCGCGACACAGCTTACCCCTGGTTCAATTCCCTATAGCTGAATTCGCCCTCATGCTTACCAGTTTTAAGTGTTGGTGGTCTGCATTTGGCATCAAAGGTAAATCAAATACTTTGTGATTATTTTATATCATCGAGAGCAACTTGGTAGTCGAAGGGCACAATGGATGGTGAGTCCAAGGCCCATCGACGGCCATAATCATTCCCTTGTGGTGTGTCCACATCAAACCGCTGCTAAGAACCTTGCCGTGTCTGTCAATGCCTGATCTCTTGAACGTAACTTTCTCGCCATGCATATCCCTTGTGTTTTATTGCTCTTGAAGACTTCATATCCCCGATTCTGCGTTGATATGGAAATTAGCAGAGCCAAAGAGACATACTGGAAAATGACCCGATTTCGGATATGGGGACGTGAACCTTAAGCTTAAGCATTGATGATTAGCTGATTTACCATATCCGAACTGCTGTTTAGGAGTGGAACAAAGTACATGGATTCATGAGAGCTGCGTAAAATATGTTTGTCCTTATCGGTTGGAATTTTTGATTGGGCTTGTAGAGAAGGTGTGCAGATGGATCAGGGATTGCTTCTTATGATACGGAGGATGGAACTAGTCTGTCGACAAAGTGAATGCAATCAGATATAGTGTATCTGCTAGCATGGTTCTATCTCATTGCGGGTTCGATTCCCGCATCCTGGCCTTACCAACTGATATCCGAAAGATTTTATTCCCCGGTACTAGTTCCCCCAAATACCGTGTAGTTATGGTTAAGAGCCAAGCTGAATCAATTCACCTTGTCCTTTTTCATCGCAGATAGAGGTTGTCGCTAATTGCATAAAGATTATGCTACGCAGGCGAACATTTAGTTACTCTATATTTCTGGCTGAAACGTATTGGGAACCGTTGGTGGACTGTAATTCTGAGAATAATGTTCGTTTCCTGTGGGTAGGTAGCGAAGGTGATGAGTGAAGGTATCACCGCTCACGCTGCTCAGTGGTGTAATTTACGGTATACCGGAGTTCAATTCTCTGTTACTACCTTGTTGAAATATTGAATTTTTGAACCACAAGTCCATCCCAAGATTCACGCACGATCATGTTGCCATAATCACCATTTCTTATGCGAAATCTGAGCATAAATAACCGCGCAAGTTCCGTAAAGCAACGAGCCAAAGGGTGTTTTCTTATATTATTTCCAAAACCACGAGGGCTGTAGGAAGGGGATTACACGAGATGATGAAGCCTGAATGACCAGCAACGACCAGAGCATTGAACCTTTTCATAGACTAGAATGAGATCATAAGTGGTACAATGGTTAGTATATTCCTATCTGATTGTGTGTTCGATTCCTGCATTCTTATCTGAATGAAGAAGATGCGACGAGCGCTCACTTTTCACTTTCTCCATTTTTCGCCGATCTAGGATGATATCATTGCACGGTGGACTCCTCGAGTTGGATTATCCATCACTCCTAGCTAACGAGCAGGCCTGCGATGTAGCTCAGGTAACATTGCCGCAGAGCATAAGAATACATGTCTATGAAACGCATGTCATGCATCCTTCCTTTAGAATGAAAAAGACGGGATCGATAGCGAAGTGACCAGCGAGTTAGATAACACGAGATTCCCGAAGCTACGGCCAAACTATGGAATCCGGTATGAAGGATGAAATTTTGAAACTCGTTAAACAGTGTATTGGTTCAAGGACCTTTGAAGACATGCATGCTACGGCCATTCGGAGATGGAAACAAACTGAGCAACTGAGCAAAATCGCTTTCCTTCTAAAGGAGAGGGTATGGAAATTCTAGAGTAAGGGAAAAGCAGGTCCCGCTTTTGAACGGTATTGGGGGGAGCTCGATGTCCAGAACGAGATTATCCAACAACAGGAGTTGAGCCTTTGGGCGATTATTAGCTCCGCATTATAGTACAGTAGAGAAAATTGGACATACCTGTACCTCGAAGTCCAAAGCATGCGTCGAGTGTACGATGGATCGAAGCCCCAAAATGGGGCGTGTATCAATAGGGTTGTGTGAGATGGGCGTCTACTAGATTACACCGATATGCATACATCTACAATCCACATACTGTAACATAAGCGCATCAATCACGAGATATAGAGGGAAGAAACTGGATTGTGACGTTAAAAGGTCCCAAAAGAAACCCAGTTAATGGAATTCAGAACTTCCCGATATCGACAGACGTCATGTCCGCAATCCTTGCGAGTCAGGCTTCCAATGCCAGGTGTTCTCGAAGATGAAGAACAGCAAGAAGAAATCATCCTGATTTGTGAGATGGCAGGAATCGAAGGAAAACAGCCGGGTTCTAAGGGCAGAAATGACAGTAACCTTCTGCAGCAGGTTGATATCAGATACCCGTCGACAGGAGAGGAAGAGCAAGCAGGTCAGCGCGCCGATGAGGGAAGCGAGTGTGCATTCTCGTAACCCAGGTATAAGGAGATCCTCGCGATTTTGAGTGTGAAACCACTTGCCGCCTCCGAAGTGTCGTAAAACACACGTAGGCGGGCTCATTTCCCCAAAAGTATGGCATCGAGTTCTTGATCTTCTCGAGGCAGGCGTGCCATCAAATTGATTCTCCCTTCTCGAAGATAGCGAGCGTCGCAATCAGTGATGAGTACTTACTTGGCATTGCTTGACAACAAACTCTACACATCCAGCATTCCGAGCCCGCTGGATTAAGAAGACCTCGATGCTTGTCAAACTCGATAGTAGGAGGTCAACGTTCGGAGATTCGAGGTGATAGTTCTATAAGAAAGATGATCAGAAGGTGAGCTGTCGTAGGAGCATCATGGTGCCAGTAAACATTTTGTTAAGAATCAGAATATTTCGAGTAATACACGAGGTAATGAATACTCAAGTAAAACCCGAGTCATGAGCGAGGATGTCCGAAAGCCGAGTTCCAACCACCGAGAGGGATCCGATATGGGTGCTAACAAGCGCTAGGCATAGTTAACAGGGCGTCAGCAAGCGCTAGGCATAGTTGGGAAGTAGTTGATTGGCAAGCGCTAGGCATAACCGATCAGGAATGCTTAAATCACAGAGTTAAGTGGACGTTCGAAGATGGGTAAAATTAGATTAAGATCTTAATACAATGTCAGGTAAGTATTTATACACTACTAGTAAGGACTCGAGTCAGTATTATTCTACAAGATTCCATCACATTCCAGCATGAGCAAGAAGAATAGAGAAAATATGGGAAATTGCCAGTAGGCCGAGGTCAAGACCGAGAACGCCGAGAGAAAGCATGTGTTGACTCATGTATGACCGGAAAAGGCCTGATATCCATAACACATTACTTCCACTAAATATGAAGTCCGCTCTATCTTCGTAGTACATTGTGTAACAAGTTCATGTCGGATTCGCGTTTGCCTGCATGTGCGACAGTATCTGCCTTCCGCACCTCGGTCAAGGCTGATTCCGGGAGCGTAGATGTTTTCCCGTGTCACGTTTTCGGCTGTAGTCCTGGCCCCATCTTTTGAAAGTAAAATTTCCAGACCTTCGAGCAAGCGAGGCAAGCACAGATTTGAAGGAGAGGAAAGGACGAGTTCACTTGCCTCGATGATCCTGCTGGATGGGACACTCCGAGATCCTGAAAAGATGCATTTGCCTATGCCTCTCCTCTCGGTTTCGTTCTTCTAAGCGGTAGACATCTTCGCCTCAACCTTTCCTGCTGGTTGTGGGACATGCAGGATGATTGAGATGGGCTAATCTGAGTGGGATCTGATCTGGTGCTTGCACTGGCTACTTCGGTGGTTTAAGACCATTCATTTAGGATATTCCGAAGGCCGCGTGTATGTGTCAGTTGGCAAGGTAGCCAGCAACTGACGACACTTGCACTACCAATCCATTGATGAACTGGTTCAATGTACGTCTTTCGGCAACGTCTCCACTGTGTGGATCCCAAGTTAGTCGGAATTGTTCATTCTTTCATTGTGGCCACAGTTTTGCCTTATCTGTATGCTCCCGTTCATTTCGAGTATATGGACGTACGCGTCCTGCCGATGACTCCTTCCTATCTGCGCAACCGTTGGATCTCCCGTACGGACTGCTCTCATACATTGCCCACTTCGCCGATCCCGATGCCTTCCGCGCACTCTTTCTCTCAGAGAAACGCATCCTCCATCACACAGCTCGTCATTTTCTTTCACTGTGAAGAGAACATAAAACCAGTGCGCTCTCCTGGAGTGCACCTTGAGCATATTATGATTGACCAATCAACGTTAAGCTTCAAGATATACTCAAGGAAAACTCCGGGTAGACCCAAGGCGTCTATGAACCGATCGCCGCAATGTTTGGAGTAATGCCACTGTCACCCTTGGCACCAACCAGAAACGCGAACCAAACATCTTTTCCTTCGATACTGGGCGCCTAAGTAGGTCCCTTTTCATAATCGTGGACGGATACTTCGACTTCCGTCAAAATTCATCGATCATCTTTTACCATGGCCTTCGCGTCCAAAACCTCGATCCAGTGCATAGCGGGTCTCGAACAGGTTCTAGGATTCTATTCCCCCTGTCTGTAATTACGTGAGTGATCAATAATTTTTGTTCTACGCATCACACGTGAACCTTATTGCTATTTTCAAAAATGATGAGATTCCGAAAAATAAAATAAAAGTTTTGCGCCTTGTTTGGGCCCCGCAAAAAGGGCTCTGAGCCGGTATTCAGAGAGTTATGGCAATCGAAGTCATCGGTTCTTTCGTGAGTTGTCTCAGATGGCACAGGCTGAGATCGGGCTTGGTCGTCGAGTCGAAACTTTTTTCCCCCGGAGATTCTCATCATTTTTGAAAATAGGAATAATTTCTTAATAGCTGATGGCTACGTTGAGGGCTCCGACCCTCTTTTTTCCCTAGGAGAGGAGATGCGTTGGATAGGGTAATTACTAATCAGGTGAGTGACATGTATATATCTAAATGATCAGTCAAGGCGTCTGTTGAGAATATGATACTGCCAATGTATCATGAATCACTTAAAGGAGATCGACAAGGAAAGAGTACACTGTACTATTGACCTAGTGCTGGCCTAGCTCTTCACAAAATCAATTACATGCGCCAGAACCAACGGGTTCTCCTTTTCGCAGGACTTTCGGGAGAAAGGCATACATCTATGTTCATTACATGGGAAGTCTCGAGAAGCACCGGAGCGGATTATAAAAACACGTTCCAACATAGAGTAGATTTTTGGGTAGCAGAGGCGGAAAAGGACGGAGCCAGCTATCGCCGAAGACACTCTCCTGCTACCCATCATCACCAATTGCACCCGCCGTCCCTCCCTCTCGCATCTCTGCATTGCTTCCTTAAATCCGCGTCCTCGATTCCTCCGCCGAAGGGTACCGCATGATCTTCGGCTGCGAATGAAAGTCTTGGATTGGGAGGACCCATTTTTTGCGGGAGAAACGTGTGGCGTGATTTTTTGAATAACAGTCTTGATGCTAATAGTAGCCAACTCTCAGTTTGTTCAATCAAATCTGCGTTTCCTTGTGCTCATGGATAGTAGGACGATCAGATCGATCAATGACGGGAACAATTCGACGCCCCGATTGATGTCACTGAGAATGAAGAAAAGGAAACTAAAAGGGAGCGCCACGGAGTACCAGTGCTAGGTTGTTTGCTGTAGATATTCTGGCCGCTTTTTTGGCGTCCGGCCAACGTTCCTAATTATCTATCCTTTCAGAAGTCTCTTGCGCTCTAGTAGTAGATCTAAGGATGCGCGCATTTTCAATATTGTAATCAGACCCCACCTCGCTGCCAAGGAGAGCACTACTCTCAGCAATCTATCATCACTACGCTCGATACCCTTTCAGGTGGACGTACGATGGGAGGATAGTCTGGCTTGTGGTGCTCATCGATCTGCGAGTGTGTTCAATCTGGTTTCGCGTGTCCTAGTCGGTGAGTCGCCAGTGTTGCTTTGTGATCCTCCCTCAGAGGTTGACACTTCAGATGTATATAAAATAGTGTTGACTGTCGTTTCCTCGTTCCCGTTTTCTATGCAAATATCTTTCAGTTCCGACGCAGGGGTGCCCAGCCCATATGTGTTCTCCCGTCTTGTTCACTGTCCCTCAGTGGTATGTGTCCAGCTTCATTCGCTCTGCCATAACATCCGCCCTCGTGTCTCTCCCTTAATGGGCGCGCCATGTGTTCAGCCACCCAGCCCATTCTATCTTTCTCATAGTCAGCAGTGATTGTCCAGGGTCCTCGCTCCATGCGATATCCTGATGACATAACCCCTTCACACTGCGGCCGAAGCACTGTGTCGCGTCTATGAGCAGATTTACAGTTGTTTTGCCGTACCCTAACTCCCACTTACCCTGTGGGGTTTTTGAGCATGTTGTAGGCCGAATGATGTAGCAGCTGGCCAGGTGGAATACAACGAGGGATGGGAATGGCGTCGGAGGATGACGCGAAGCTGCCCGCAGACGTTATCGATGTGTCTTTGTAAATTGAAAAAATTACGTCTCATCAATACATGTCGAGATGCGGGATGCCGTGACCTCTTGCATTTGATGCGGGATTCAGAGGTATGCCCCATCTGCTGTGTTGTCCATTCTCGTCACTCGAAAAGATTGTCCTGGGCTTACTTCTGTCGCCAGGAACGCATCAAAAGCTGTTGCGGCTGATACCTTGCTTTCCTTTGCTTAAGAATTCTTGTATCGTCTCTAAAGCCAATAAGATGTCCTTAGGTACATTTCTCTCGTGTCTTCATAGAATTGGTCCAATTAACCTGCGATTTTCATTGGCGTCGTTACTCGCAGCTATGACTCGCCAATAGGTTATCATAATCTATGCGTGGAACACATATTTGCCGATGACCCTGTTATTGACAAAACAGCATTTGTAGTGATATCGTTTGGAGAGTATGTGAGTCTATGGTTTACCGCTACCTCCATTGTTAGCAGAGCCTGAACTACTAAGTTTGTCCTCCGCTCTCGCCAGTTCCCTTAGGCAGATCAACAGGCTTTCCCCCTCCAGGAGCACTACAACCTGAGGAAGTGTTGGTCTGCTTTGCGTGAGAAGCGCATCTGTGACCCACGTATGTTGTCAGCTCGTCGTTCGGGCAGTGTAGAGTCCACATACCCTGAGTCATAGTCTGGTGAACTCCTAGCAAAAATGTAGTCAAAGAAGGGAGGCGTAATCAAATATGTTGCAAACCTGAATAGTCCCCTATGAATGTTACCGTGAGGATGGATGTGGAAACAAGAAATGAGAAGAACACACCTGTCATATTGGAAGTCTTCGTAGGGAAGGTGCATGCTGGGAGTGGTGTTGCTATAGTTTAGCTTGAATCAGAGTGTTAATTCTTATACATTTTTTTCTGACACTTCCATTCCCAATTTCCAAGGCACACGATAGCTGAATAACATTCATCAGAAAATCATCGATCACTGTCACCTGCTCACTGAATGCGGATTTCTATCATGCTATTGTTTGTCTCCAGAGATATACAAGTGCCTTACATTAAAGCAAAAGCGAGCTGTACTCGTTGATGGGAGGGTAGTAACTTTTCACTGTTTAATACCCCTGGTTGATGGTCAATAACGAGCTATGTACAATGACCCTACCATTTCACGGAGCATGCATCGTGATTGATGTGTATTAAACTTCACGGTTATCCATTCAGGGTATCGTGCTTCCAGATTAGGCCAAGAGAATTCTGCGTTTGCGTGGTACGTGGAACTGCTTGTTTGCGTTCCAGTCGCCTTCAGATGCGTTGATTTCTGTTTCCATCGGTGCATGTACGTCGTTACGTGAGCAGAAATTTTGAGTTAATGAGTCTTACACAATATCCCGATTTTCTGACCTTGTGGAAGACCGTACGGAGTTGACAGATACTTAATAGTGCTACAATGACTCTTTCAAACATGGTAGACATGAATTACCGACAGTCGTTCCTTCCTCAGACTCAGTATTTCTTGTTTGAGATCAACTACATTCGGTAGTCATTAATAGGTCTGATTCAAAGTTTTAAACATATTGTGGGCATTGGGGGTGAATGCGAAAACCGCCTGTAGCCGCCTATAAATTATAATTGATGAATTTTTGACTAGGATGTGATATCGAAGCCTTTTCCAGACATGGCAGAGTAAATCCTGAGGTATGGCACAGTAAAACAACGGAAATTGTGGTATTATAATACAGTAGATGAAAATACTAGATATACAATATACAATATGACAGGGGTGATAGGTGGGTGATAGGCATTATCGACTGCTCATACCGTTGGAAGCGTATCACTAGGTTAGGGAGAGAGAATGGACCAACGCTAGTAATAGTCGCGATTGTAGCTACGGACAAGCGGAAATCTACGGGAATGCTGCACGTGATAGTGGAGGAACCCACTGAGTCATACTAGATATCCTCACTGATAACCATCTTATCACGCGCAATGATCAATGATCATTCATACCAAGCATGTCGGACTCGGAACTCCGAGACTGTCACGAAATGCACATGTCTATTCAATGCGTGACAATCTAAGAACGAGCGTTGAACGTCACCGCAGTGAAGGCTGTCTATGTTTTTATGGTACAGAGCGCCCAATGACAGGGATCAATAATTGCGTCATACTCCAGCCCGGGATGCCCGATAGGTCGAAGTTGAAACAGATCCCGCCCAGACGAGCTTGAAGAAGGATTACGAAGTTCTAAGCTGTCATACACAAGGCTTCAAGTTCCAGGTAGAAGAACCAAGTGACAATATAGCAGATAGATGGAGAAGCCGTCACTGCGAGATCCCAACTACTGCGGTCGGCGGGACGACTCCGGTTGATTTTTGACAATGACACAAGGTCATGCCACTATCCACGGATGGCACTGCCACATCGGTCCGCATGTTCCGAATGCTTTTGGCCCCTGCGACAGTGCGACTGACTTTTACCTTACTGCCCCATTCTCATAGCGTCCTCGAAGGCTAAATACTCATCGATACTCATCGACTTGGCAGCAATACAGAACTATTAGGAATGTTATCCACATGCTCACCAGTATGCGACTTGCAAGCATAGATGCCAATAGGGATTCCAGGGTGCATCCAGGTTTCATGATTAACAACAACCTGATTCCTTCTGGTGTACGAGCCATCCCATTCGCTGACATGGACTATGATGGGACCCTATTCCATTCATCCATATCAATCTTGGAAGAGTTGCCGAACACATCTGGTTTGCAGAATCTAAAGCTGCAAACCAGATGCGTATATATTGGGGTCTGTTTGGCAACCTCGCGGTCACCTCTTAGTTTCTCAATGTCATGCAGGTTCACCTGTTTTTTCTTCGTTATCATGCTCGACGCCCATTCACATCATTTAACATTGATTTCTGATGAGGGACTAGAGTTGGCACCAAGGCGTTCAATTATGATGTACTTGTCTCGTTTTTGGAGGTGCAAGTACATCATAGATCCTCATCGACGTTCATAAGGTCATGTGATCAAATTCATTCAAGATTTCAATGAAGTCTGCCACCTAATGTGGTGCTGTTCCTTACCACCACACCCACTTTGGCTTTCTGCAAATGTGTATCCTGCATCTCCCCTTCTATTAGATGGTTAATCCAACAGGCAGAAATGGCACAGATAATGGCACAGGTATGCACTGTACTTCCTCAGCCGCTCCTCAGTGTGATAACATTCTCTTCAGTGCCTCCAGATGATCAACTCCAAGTTGCTCTCTGAATGTATGAGATTGAGAGGCTCCCTATCAAAGAGCGTCTTGGTCGCCTTGAGGCCGAGTTCAGCTATTGCATCAAGTCTGTCTACTATTACTGCAAGTGTTACATGTTTACTTATTCTCGTGAAAGGAAGAAGAAGCTGAACACTCTCAACAACAAGTTTGGCATTCTCAGTGCACAGAAAACTAGCAAGACAATGTCTCAGTCGATCGCTACTTCTCTTGTTGTTGCGCAGCTCGGTAGGGATGTGCACAGCCAAAATGGACCAGAAGCCATCAAAAGGTTTCTCGCAATATGTGGCATCAGCATTCCAAGGTATGTTCTTTATCACATCTTGATATTCATAAATGACAGATCCTTGCTTTTTTCAAGACGCATGATTCGAATTGCTGCACGAGAACATGATCCATTTGGTGCAGCCTGCTGAGCTCCAGGACAGATGCATGACTGTATTCCCCGGACTACCCTTACATCTATTGGTGTCAATGCAGAGTACAACTGTGATGGCCATGAAAAGCTATCTTCTAAAGCTTTGCACATGGGTCCAGTTGGAATTCCGATCTACGAGTTCTGCGATAAAGTGTCTGGCCACATCATTCTATTGACCGTTGTCCCTGATGATAGGAGTTCTGTCATTATTGGTCATCTACATCTCGACCTCATCGAAAAAAATCAAGGTGCAGTTCAATAGAGTGTAATTCACATTAGTCAACTCATTTTTCTTCTAGCAATTCCTCTTCAAATCACAGTAGATAAAGGGAGTGAAACCGGCGAGATGTATGCCCAACAAATAGCATTAAGGTGTGATGCATCTCTCATACTCTTGGGGATTCTCATGCATATAATGATATATTAGGGAGTTGTATGCACCAGATCTCAGTCTTGAACAATGGCCCACTTTCGTTGCTCTAATGAGTACCCATAACACAAACGCTGAAGGTCTCTGGCTGTTGATGTCGAAGATGGCCACTGGAAGTATCAGGGAGATTATTCAGGCCAGACAAACGTTCGGATATTTCATCCCGACAAGCCAGCTTCACATGTCAGTATCTGTGTGTTGTTAAGTTCGATATTCTGAGAGCTAACTTGATGCATCTGTTCTCAGGAATCTCTTCCAATGGCTTTGGCCTCGCATTGTTCAACATCATCTGGACGAGTTCACGCTGTATTGGAACACGCATCGAGTTCGTTCACAACACAAGAAGGCATTGCCGTCTGGTACCATGCCGAACAATATCTTTTTTAATCCTGCTGCCTTTGATCTAGAAAATGTGGCGGTTCCTGTTCTGCAAGAGGCTGTCAATGCTTTACGTGCATGTCTGCCACTTTTGTGCAATGAAGCTCTGAAATGGGTGGAACCGGAGTTTGATCAAGCAGCAGAGTTAGCCTTTTCTTTGATTGGGTGGCCATCTCTTGAAGTGAAGCAGGGATGGGTGATTTTCGGAGAGATGATTCCTCATCTTCAGGAACTAGTATTTTGAATTGTAAAGAGATTACGTTGTAGACAAAATATGCATTATATCTAGGCAAGAAATTTTGGCATGTGCGGAAATGGCAGGCAGGAAATCAAAGTGACTCTGTCACACCACACTCCCTTGGCATTTTCGGTAGGAAAGGATAATCAGCTCTGAAGCTCCGATTGGGACCAGGACCAACTACTTTTTTGTCTTCCACCACCGTCGACGATAGGTATCGACTCGGACATGCTCACACAAAGCCTCATGACCAAGCACAGAGTCCAGACTGTCCTCACTCACACATCGACTCCTCGCCCTACCCTGGATCAAAGCTTGAGGATTCTTGTGTTCAGTATGCTGTCAATGACCCTGACTTGCTATCGGGCTGAGCTAGCACCTGCTGGCTGTCAAGGAAGAGACTATTTTTGACCTGAGGTGACGTATTTGGAAGATGAGAAGACCGTTTGGGATTCCAAGGCCACAACTACAGATGTACATGTACAGCTATGATACTAATGAATGATACTAATCCTTGCTTCGCTTATTTTCTCCTGCCTCATCTTCTCCTGATGAAAACTCCATATCACTCCCATCCTTTCCATCAGTTGTTCATATCGAGCGGTGGTCTCCTCTCCGATGCTTCACATTGCATGTAACCTTGATGTCCTGTGCTCTTTGCCACCTCCCCCTGACTTTGCTTTTCCCCTTGTCTTTCGTTGGAGCATCATCAATGATGGTCAGATTGGGAAGTTGCAGGTCAGTGCAAAGCTGGTTGCACTGATGCATCGAGCAAAAAAGATCAATACCTTTTTGACTGTGATCAGATATGCTTCGTCGTTCATGCAGATCATCAGTCAAAGAAAACAAGGTATGAAGAGCAGCGTCAAAGAGGACATTCTCGATTTTTCCATTGGCTGTTCGAACTTCTGTCGCTAGGGAGAACACAGTGAGTTCAACTTATTTATGATTAAAGACGAGGATACATACATTGTAAGTCCGCAAAAACTAGATCACCTTCGCTATAGGAGTAACTGAAATGTGTGAAAGCATCCATGATGATTTGCCCAGCTCCTTTATGTCCTTGAGTGTCGAATTGCATTGTGCCATTCCATTTGACACGGTTCGATGGGCATCATGGCTCGATTGACCAGACAACATCAATAGAGTCAGGACTTGCACCTTTCTCAAGTTGATAGTCAATGTCATCGAGATTAGAAGCACAAGAAGGCGAGGTTTGTGAAGGCTGTTCTTCTGAAGTTGGTTGTGTAGGATCATTTGATATAATCTCGCGAACAAGGCGGCAATCAGTAAATCGGAACTCTGGAAGGGAACAATGAGCAGACAGCTCAAGCATATGCCAAATAATAACATATGCATGGAAATGGAAATATCTGTCTCTTCAGCACACTCGTAAAATTTGTCTAGGAAGTATTCGCCTTTCTTCTGAGTGACCACCTCCTCATATAACTGTGTCATGTTCTCTTGGATATCAACGTCCTCAATGCTATGACCAACATTGAAGAAATGCTTGGCTACCCATCTTGACCCTCTATCCAATGTGGGCATTGTTAACTGTGAGAATTGCTTGTCATGGCAATGAATCAAGAGATAGGGAGCTGGGAACTTACTTTGTAAACCTTCTTCATCAATCCTTTAGTCATCGGCTGATCTTGCAATGTGCCATGGAAGACTTGTTCTGACCACTCAAGATCAGAGATACTTCCACTTTCATCAATTTCCAGACGAGCAATCTGGAAAATGACCGCAGAGCTGGTCTCAACTGAAGTCGGGAAAACTAACTTTGAACTTGAATCATGGCAATAAGTACTCGTAAATGCAGCTGCTCAAATGAAGATTCAATGGACTTAGTCATAGGAGGAGCAGGTACTTACATTGCCGAATCATCACTGATTGCATCTCAGGGGCATTCTTGCGACTGCCTTGTCTTGATTTAATACCACCCAACTCATGAGGTACCTTGGTTTGTACACGATCTTCATACTGGAGAGAGTTAGAGAAATGTGTGCGATACTATGAAGACAAATACAGACCGCAGAGATATTGATTAATAGTTCAAGGTGTATGCTTGGCAAAACTTGCTTCTTTGAACCCGTGGATCAAGGAATATATTGGTCTGCATTAGGGAGTGCCTTGTGATAGGCATATAGCTCACGCAGAGTCCCAAGATGTGTATTGCCTTCAATGATGTTGTTGCCCTTCCAGCGAAGCTCGACCTCTGTCCTTGAGTCAAATTTCACAAGCTTGTCTTTCAAGGTCAAAAATCAACAAACACTGGAGCAAGGGCTCTGGTAGAGATGACATCCATATAGCATTATATTTAGGCAGCCAAGAGTTCTCAAGAAGATCTGTGTTATATATTTAGTCAATCAATTATTGAACTGCAATAATAAAAGAATGCACCAGGAACAAGACAGTCCGGATGATGCGAGTCAGATGTTGGGCCAAGCCTTGAAACAGATGCCTTCTTTCCATTATTTACTGTTAGATAAACAACAAAAAGCTCGGTTTTTCCATTGACTACATTGCGTAAACCAGTAAGATTGGCAGTACTGAGGATAGTCGAGGGAGAATAGCCGTTGCCACCAGATCCGGAAGCTAGCATGTTTCCTGCATGGCCATCACTGTTCCGTCGGTTTTTTGCTTCCTGCATTTTGAGAGTAAAAGCAGCAGCACGAGCTTTGTCAGCATCAGTCGGATAGCCAGGAACAGATGGTCCATGCTGAGGCAGAGTGGGAGGTGGGGGCATATGCCGACTTGAAATGCCTTTTGGAGACTGAGGAACGAATCGTGCGCAGTGAAGCTGAGGTGTCCGGCAAACGTTGAGTCTAGTTTGTAATTATTAGCTCCGCGGAATAGTACGGCTAACAACACTCAACTTTAAAACGCGGGTGCATTATGGATCAATCCAATTTTATGTTGACCAGGCGAGGAAGAAGACTCTGAGTTACTCATATATACGGACCTAACTCGTCTTCATTAGTTACTGCGAAAAACCAGGTACGGAGCAGCAAATCAACCTGGACTTCAGTTGACTCGCGTTATAGGCAGGCGATGTTCATTCTGTTAAGGTCATGAGAGATATATCGCCGGCGATCCTTCGACGTTTTGAATGACTTAGTAGGCTTTCGTGGAGCTGCCGCGTCTCACGGTAACAGAGGATCGACCGGTCTAAGGATTTACGAATTGGAGGTGGGTATGCACAGTGTACCGCGAAGTTATCGTCATCAATGATGGACCAAAACCATCTATGGAAGGATGAGTAAGTCAAACAGGCATAATATTCATAGCACAAGAACGCACGTATATTGCAGCGGCGTGGGATTCTTAACCGGATCTCGTCGATGGAGACGCAGCTCTGGAGATGCTAAATAGGCAAGGAATCACGTCTAAATTGGACATATATGCGCGTCAAATTACAAGTCGGGACGGTCCTCGTTGAATTTTAGCCCTCCATCGACATAGGCGAGCTTCTGTAAGAAATTTTATTAGATAACCGTCGATCGCAGAGAGGACGACTTACGATGGCGCCGTTTTGAACTATATTAGCCGCTCGCCGGAAACAAGCTCGTCGAGTCGTCGCATTGCGTACCTTGTCCCTTGATTCAAGAATACGGAGCGCAAGCTTCCAAACTTTGAGGAACGATGATAAGCGTGAGTGGAAGAGAGAAATCACAGCCTACCTATCACATCTTAGCCTGTACACTCTCAATACTCCAGCCATCGTCTTTGCAATCTCCGTGTCCTCAGTGAACCTTCGTGAAGTCGGAATGGGGCCATACGCTTGTATCCTGGCGCCTTCCAGAATTGCATAGTCGTTTAGCTCGTTCTCGACTTCGATGTCTTCTTCAAGCATGGGTATGGTTTTGAATGGCCATATGAGGGTAATTAACTCTGCACCTGAGGAATAACGGTATCACGCCTGTGATCCTCTAGCCCGGGCGCACGATCAGGCATGACTAGGGCTGGCGATCGATGACGGACTGTCAGGGTCTCGCGGTGGTCCTATATAAAGGCAGGAGTCGTGACGCGTGACGCATGCGCGTGAAGCTTAAGAAGGGAGTGGTGCGTTCCATGAACTAGAGTCGAGAAAACAGTGTAATACGGCAAGAATGCTGGACTTCCGGGATCCATCCATGATATCATTAGACACATCATAGTAGCTGCATGCAAAGTTGAGAGAATTTCCTAGCTTATGAAGAAGAAAGCGAGCCTACCATGACGGTGAAAGGCGAAGGCTCGGTGGAAATTGTTACTGTCACAGTCACGAACGCGTTCGCCACGTGCGCTGCTATTCTTCTGACACCGACACCCTGCGGACGAGTCCGGAAGGAAGAAACGCCCGTTTTTGGTAAATCGGGACACCTTCAAACACTCGCCCAAGAATTACATCTTCAATAAAAGATTCACAGAGCCCTTTATTCACGATATATTCTCCGCCAGAGCTTCGGACAAGCTTCGGAGAAGAGAAAATAAAATCACCATCGATCCTCACTGTGTAACTAGGAATGGGTGTTGGAGAGTTTGTTGAACACGTTTCAGAGGTGCATGCATATCTTATCTCTCGAATGAGGCCGATTCTTGCATATCGCTCACTTTGAGGACTGTAGGGAACGAACATCATACCGGCGCTGGAGGCTAAAAGATGGGGCAACACCATCTGTCACGGAGAACTTTGTGCCAGAGTGTACAATACCGGGAAACCAGACGACATGAGCTGTGGGACCCTCTATTGGTACCGACGTAAACCTTATTGCGGTTTCCGGTCCGAAACTCCAGCCACGCTTGATATCGATCCTCCATCATCCACATACTACCAACCCGCAGCCGCCTCGCCCTCTTGCACCTTATCGGCATGTGAGTAGACTCCAATACGGGAGTTATATCTATATTCATCTAATCCAGAGATCTACACATTATGGACCCATCGTCCCGCCTTCCATCGGAGCTCCTTCAAAAAGTCTTCCAACATTATCTATCTGATCGCGAAACACCTGTCCAATCCTTTGATCATTCTGACGGTCTTTGGGTTATCGGACAAGTTAACAGCACCTGGAGACGTGCGACCCTCGCTAACGCCTCTTTCTGGTCGGCTATCCACGCTACGTTTGCATATCCTCCTGATCCTGCTACCGATTCCTCCGATCGCAACGCGATCAGATTGTCAACGCAAACGGACCTAGCCGCTATTTTAAATGGAGAGGAGATTGATGATAGCCAGTACAATGGCGTACGCAGCGTGGTCCTCACCAACGGCGTCATCCAAAGTCTTACCTGTATTCTCTTTTGCTCGAGAGACGTTCCGCTCTCTGTATGCATCCGCTTCCCCCTCCAAACACCCCAAAACACGATCCCTCCAACCTGGAGAACGTTTTTCTCACTGCTTACCGCAGAATCCAGCCGGATTCAATCCTTAGAGCTCGTGGTGCCCACCCCGATCTGGGACGATCTGGCCGTTATCTTACCATCCCGTTTTCATATTCTCCAAAAGCTGCACGCTACCATCGAGAGCGGCTCTGAGTTCGCCACATTCATTTCTTGCTGCCCGACTCTCATCGATCTTGCTATCCGATCATCGCATCACTCATCTCTGAGTCGCATCAATGATGCAATTCGCGTTAATCAAAGTTCTATTCCGATGCCGCACCTGCGTTGTCTGGAATTAGTATATGCTTCATCCTTCCTTGATTCTGTGCATGGACAAAACCTGAAGTCCTTGACGCTCATAAGCAATTCCGTCGAGGCATTTATGTCGCATGCTCCACCCCTCGCTGACTTCCTCCACCGCTCCAAATGTGCTTTGACAAATCTCGATTTGTCTTGGCGTGGCTCCGTCGACGAGCTGTTGATTATCCTCTCTAGGATACCAACGCTTGAGTCGTTTACATGTCGCAGTGACCTGAATACGGTCTTCTATGAAAGAATGACGTTGCCATCCACAATGTTACCTAGACTGCGAGCGTTTTCCCTTCAACTCAGGGAATCCATAACTCGTCTAACAAATCTTCGTCGAGGTCCTAGACCCGTTGTAGATGCCACGTCCGTCATTGACATGGTTGAGTCTAGGCTATCGGGCGGTGTGTTGCAAAGTGTTGACATTAGGTATATTATGGTGGATTATTTGAGTGAAGGGTCAAAGAGGAAACTTTCCACCCTTAACGCGACTCCCTGTGTTGCAGTTGAGATAGAGCAATTCTCCGCTGACCTCGTACAGTCCCGCATTCGTCGTTATATTGATGCTATTGGCGGACGATAGGAGACCAGGATATTCTCTAGTTGCTCAATGCATTGCTAAAAAGGGGGGTCATTGCTGTATGAGTGTTTGAAGAGCAGATAGTGAAACTAAAACGATTGTACTTTTATATTTACAGATTGCTGCATGGGAACTATCGCTTTTTAACATGTTATGTTCCACGAAAGTCGGCCGGCTTCGCCCCACCTCAAAGAGCTCCCGCAACATCTGCGATGCCGCATCACCACTTAACATCCTCCAAACATCGTAAAGCGCCCACAACATTCTCTTTATTCCCATATGGAGTGTCACATCCGAGTGTTCTCGAAGACGCAACGCGCATGAAGCGTTGATTTATGGTATCGTAGAGGTGCCACTCGAATATGAACACACCATTATCTTAGAACGGTTTCTCCACTTTTGAACCGATTGAGGGTGGAAAATGCTGAGGATCGATGAGCGTCAAGTTCCTCCTGCGTTTGACAAAGACTTGAAGCCACTCCATCATCCAGAGCCGATACGACGAGGGTGACATTCGGTGCAGTCGGACTTGAGATTGACGTTTCAAAGTTCTGCTCGGCAAAGGCATACTTGTATAATAAAGAACGTCAGAAAGAGACTCCGTAGAGAAGGACAGCTTACGTGAATGAGTGAGCAAAGTTCCTTCTGCAAATTCTCAGGTCTCCTCCTTTTCCCTATTCGATCTATATATCTGCTTGGCGATTCACTTTCAGGTTTTCCCTTTGCATGCACACACATAGAACTCCACGGTCTTCACTACCTTCCGTCCTTCATGTCCATGTTTGCGGTATCCAAAGCTCAGTCAGCGTTGATCCCATGAGCTCCTTGTCAGCGACGAGCTTTTTCCAGTTAGATTGTACGCCCAGTAGCCTCAATATTCTTATGAAGATCTGTTACAGCGGGGCGTCTACTCTCATGGTCATCCTTCCTCGCCGCGGGCCTTTTCGACACATCCTTCTGATCTGTCGTGATTGACCGTACGCCTTCCCGATGAATTCGAGAACCTCGATGACATTCGTGCTGAGATCGTCGACTGGTATAGAAGAAAAGATAACTTTTTTCACAGTCTCCGGCTATGAGGGAGAGGGAGCTAAACTCAAAGGTCGAGTCGTCCACACTGCCAGTGGTTTACTCGAGCTATAACCTTGTACATATGGTTGTAAATAGATATTCTCCTGACGGGTGTCCTGTTGTGCCCCACGACGAGAGCATAGTTCGAAATGATCTTTGGCCCAAGGTCGCGCTGTTACCCTACAGAGCAGCAAAAGGGAGAGATTTAGAGAAATTATAGAAACGATAACCTTTAATGTGGGGAACAACATGAAGAATTTGGAATATGCAGGAGCTATCGTGGGGAATTTACAGATCGTAATTATTTCGCGCAAAGTTCAGAGAGAGTTTTCTCGCTTCTGATGGCGATAGAAGGAAACTCGGATGGCGCGTTACCGTCACGCTGGAAGTCACGAACGCGCCCACCACGTGCGCAATTACTCTGATTGGCCCTTTCAAATTCATCCTTTACGACGCCGTTAGCTTCTTCGCTCACTTCATTCGGCAGTCTCGCCTTTACAAATGGATATGTGAAATCTGACATTAGGAAAAGACGCGATGTGGCGTGTTGTCTCTGGCTACAGAGGGGCCCCAAAGGGCGCCTGAGGTATCAGAGTATGTATTTCCGGGTCGTCTAAGGTCAGTCTGAGAAGTGTATGCCCGTCCATTAATTTACTAATGTCTTGTCTATACTCTGGTACTTATCTTTACAGAGAAATAAGTTGCTCCCATGTGATTGTGATCACGCCGAGATGGATGGCACTTGGCGCAGGGAGTGATTCAATCAAGGTATCTGTGAAATTCTTCGTTTCTCAAAGTCCTCTCTTCATAACTTTTACACTATAGGATATTTCTTATGAAGCCTTGATGGACCAAACGGGTATGATCGTATTCTCTGTCATGCACTTCTGCAATCCAGTTGCGATATTGCCTGACAACTTGTACTATGTGTAACAATAGGAATATCGTTTTCCTTGAAAAACCTGTCATAAAGGTCTTCGGAGGGATTTTTAGCTGGATCGAATGGCATGATGCGATTTCCTTCAGTGTAGGACCATTCATTGAGCATCGTAATGGTATCTTCTGACTTGTTGGTCTCTGCGCAAGTGGACAGAATTGGCTATGTAAGATCGTTATAAGCGAGATGTATCTCCCTTGACATAGGTGTAATTGCTTACCGGTGTGTCGCCGTGTACCGATCTATCTTCCATCGTTCCCTTCCAAATCTTGATGGTATTTTGACTATTCATAGTAGAATGAGTGTAAATCATGAGCATTGAAAGAAGACAATGAGACAGACTGAAGTTCGTAGCTTGTATAGGTTACTCCGATGTTGTGGTCGCTATTCAGCCCGATTGTTGTAGAAGCTCTACGAAATGCCTTGCCCACTTTACGGTTTTTATGCGTCGATGATTATGGCTGATTTGTTGCTAAGTTTATAATATGCCGAGATAGTCTCATACAGGAACAATTTGTATGCTAGGAGGCCCGATCACGGTCCTGGGTGACGACATCCCTATGATATCTAGATGAGAAATCAGTAGTACAAATACGTATGATGATGTCTTGGCAGTATACCTGTGTACCTGAAGAATTGATACAGCATAGCATCAACAATCGACAATACTCATGCATAACCTTAAAACATGAATGGACTGCTCCCGTCTACTATCGTCACAGCTTCAATATATCATGTACCAGGACATCGGCACATGTTGTTCATCTGCCGATATATTGTACTCACGGACCTCAAAATATGTCGATATGCACTGGCATCGGACCATGGAAACTTGCGGTGTATAGTGATCCGAGGCGTTTTCTTCTCCCTTCCGACTATTTGATGTAACTGTGTATTGACTGTGTATTACATGCTTTGCTTCTTTTGTATCAGAATGATGATAATGGGTGCTATAAAACATACCGGTATCTTTATACACCTTCGGTTTCTCGTTGTTAAATAGGTATGCAATCCACTTTCTGTGTTTGTTCCCAAAACACCGTGGAAGTCCTTCGGTTTTTGAAGGAATTTCCTTCTAGAATTAGAGTTCGAATCCCACATGTAGTATAGAGTGTCAAAGGCGGGAGGCTAGTATGTCCCAAATCTAAAAGCCAAGGAAAGCCTAGCCAGTTTTATCTCTGAATTCAGGCACGGGATTTGCACTCGAAACTGCAGTGAAATGCATCAAAGCATTTGACACGCCAACGCCGTCATAACGGAACAGTATACAGTAAACGAGTTTCGTATAGTTACGGTAGCTGGTGTTCCACTGAGACGAAGAAAAAGAATCAAGCTGCAGCTTTCGAATACTCTGACACTGTTGCGCTGAATCGAACCACAGGTATGGAAGAGTCAACATGAAATTCACACTGCAGGACCATTCACCTACAGAAGCACAATACACAGACTTTGCATCACGTCTACCATGCCAATAGATGTTGTGAGAAATGAGATATACTATCTGTCTGGCATGCATGACTTTCTCCCGAGTAAAGAGAGCCAGGAACGAAGAAGATGGTCCATATCTGTAGTTGTCACGGGAAAACAAACTCTAAACAACCCGACAATAGCACCACTTAGAAAACTCGGGGATTCCCCCAAAAGGCGGATCTTGATTGTGTGAGTTGCGGCCGATCTGGATTCACCAAGGACAAGAATCAGCAAACACACATGCGGTCCGCGGAGAAAACAGTTTCAAGTGGATAACATATCATGGAGCTTCTGTACCAAAATTTATTATGGATTTGTTGGGGATGTGAATGTATGTCATCGTAACGTGAGTTGCACTTTCACTGGCTTCGACGCCAGGGAATTACATTGACAAACGAACTAAGGGGGCATGACCCGTACAGTATCTGCTCCATGAGTAACTTCTGCAGGATCATCCAGACCTTCCATTTGCTTGCGTTTTCCATTCCACTTTGTCGTTCTGATCGATACTCAGAATCTCTCTCACCGTCAAAGAAAGCCTATCATGATCAGACACAACCTTTACTAAATCGTCGTACATTCGTGTGTGAAACCGCCGTATTCTAGATCCACAAACACAGCTTTCATCCTTCGAGCAAGGATAGTAAGTCAAAGATCTAATAAACAAAAAGGTAAACATACACGTCAGCGCTGTGCCTCTTCGTTCCAGATAACCAAGCCGCCCTCCCTCACCTTCATTGAAAGCTGCGTAGTTAAAGCCTGATAAAGTCAGCTTTGAGCATATCCTAGGGATTATTACATCGTAGTCACCAAATTCTCGTCTTGAATATCCTGGTTGAAAGCAGAAGCGCTGCGAAAAGTGGGATTGTGAACTTTTTTACAAAATATAATTGCTTGATAACGAGTACTATCAAGCATCGGAAAGTACCTATCTTACTTAAAAGTGCTCCCTTCGACCAGCACATGCCTCATCTAAGCACGTCGGCGCTTGGTCGTGAGATTATCTGCAAGCACAATAACCAGCATCAGCCTTGTCTCGAAGGAGGAATATTACCATACTTCGACGAAGTTTCTCCACGATTTGCGCTTCCCACCGTTGAAGAAGTTCAAGGTAGGCAACCGAGGGGACTACGAAATAGGCTCTCCCACTCTGAAGATAAATCATGTTAAGGGAAGACAAGTCTCACTTGCACTTCGACAAATTCCCGTATCAACGACGATATTGAGCATTCACGGTAAGATAGGTGATACCTACAATGGGGGATGATTTATCTTGAGCTCATTCCGCTTTGTGTAAGCGCACTTCTATACAAAGAATGTCAGAAAGTGATCAGTGCTGAGAAGGACGACTCACGTCCATGCTATCTCCAATTCGAATCTCAATCTTCTCCTACTTCTCCCGATTTCTTTTCTGCCTGAACTGGTGATAAACCTTGCATACACACCAGGATCGCGAACCATCTTTCTTCCGTTATCTCTGCTAATCAGAATCAATAGGAACGCCTTCCTGGAGGAGATCCTGTCCCATCGTGATTCGAATGGAACCTCTGAGCCCGGAGGGTAAGCAAGAGTGTAGTAGAAAAGGTATAGGCCTACCGAGATCTGTGCCTCCTCCGTTCGTTGCGGTCTGCCCAGTTTTAGCCTCTACTGTGCACCCTGTACCACAAAACTAAGCGCGTCTTTGTCATCCTGCCTTCGATGTCCTCCGATGAAGACGTCTTCATTTTCGTCCTTCGTTCACGAGGGCTACAAATGCCAAAACTTACCGACCGGAGAACGATTTGTGACGCTATGTCGGGCTGTAAAGAGGTGTCTCTGATCGTGGCTTGAAGTCGTTCCCCCGCTTTTGAGTCAACCATGCTGAGCGGCGCCGAGCGTCGCGTTCTTCCAGATCTTCCCACAATCGAAGATGGCTTATATACCTCCACGATGCAGGGCCAGAAAGATGAAAACCAAATTTGCTGCTGGATATCTGCGCGGGTCGAAGTCAATAGTTGGGGTTTGACCTTCCGAAGTTCTACTCGACGAAGGCTTAGTATAAGAAAGAACGTCAGAAACTGATCCACGATCATCCCAGGCGCACATCACAGGAACATTACTCGTGGTCCATGTGACAAATTCGGTAGTCGCACCATGCGTTGATGTCAAATCAAAGGTGATAATGTACGTTGGCTTCAATGGCTTCCTATTGGGCTCGGATTCTCAGATACACCCAGAATGGAGGGGAGAAGTTTTGAATTTGGTCTATCTGGCGTGACTGGTAAGTTTGACGGAACACAAGAGGGATCAGACAGCGTACCTAGGCTGTGGTAAGGGCAGAAGGGAGGGTTACGGTCCGAGATTGCTTGGCAGCTGCTTGCCAAATACTCACAAATATTCGGCATCTCGGATCGACGTACCGAGTGCTTGCCGCCACTTAATTTACATTAATTAATTCAACTCCCATGAAAACCCTACACCTATAAATCAAGTGCCTCCGCCACGGCCCTTTCACCATGTAGTTGGCTAACGCTTATCGGAATGCTGAGTCAGCATAGATACTCCAAATTTCTCGGTGCATCTCTGTACTCGGAGTCTGTAAACTGGAGAGTAATGGTGCAGAGGCCAGATTCATCATTCATGCATTGTGATAAGGGGGGTTCTTTTTAGGAGTTGTCTGCGTGCTCGCTAAATTGCGCGTCCTTGAGATGCATTTTTTCCTCTTCTCATAGTATTTTGTTGTGTTCACATTTTTATATGGGGCCTTGAGGATGCAACGGTTCGAATCGTTCATTTTTAAAAACACGCGGCGAAGACCAGTTCCACATTTCTCCGTGCTTTTTGATGTGGCTCGTTCAGTCTCTAATTGTTCTTTGAAAATCCTGAATGCTTTGCATACCTCTCTAGTAACTGCCCATCTTAAAACTATTTGCATACTCTAAGTTTACAATGGTTATTTTCCCACCATTCCCGATGTATTTGCAGGATATTACCCTAGTCATGTATCCGTACTTGGTGGTACACGAAATATTAGAAGTTACGTCTGGGTTCAGCAATGATCTCAGCACCGCCTAGGAAGCCGGGCGACTGATTAGTGAGTGATACAGGAACGAAGAAGGCTAAAACACCGCCTGAGTCCGGGAAGGTTCAACGATTTTTACCAATACTGCGTTCCATGGGCAGTGAAACAGTAGGAAGCCGTCGTCCTACGCTGACAACCTTGCTCTGATCCATCCAGTCGGAAATTCATGTGACTGATCAAAGCCCCCAGGAGCCAAAACCCTCACCATCCCGCAAGTATTATGTTCTCCCTGACAATTGTCAGCGAACCACAGTTTTATATCCCCCACCTCGCCAGCTATGTCACCGATTCTTTTTATTGAAAACTTCGGAGTTGTTGGGCTTTCACGGAAGTCAACTTCGATTGCCAGTGAAGCCCGCTCTGTGATGGAGAATTCGTTCATGTAATCCGATATGATAGGTGAAAGAGTCCCTTCGTTTTCGAGGATTGTAGTTTGGGCGAGGTACGCGAGGTATTTCCTATCCTTGAGGCTTATATTGGCTAATGTGTTTACCATTTGTTAGAATTGTTTTGGGCCTTGAAATGTCGTACTCACACCTGATGCATTTATCTTTGTGCTCCGACTTCCAATGTGTCTTTTGACACGATATAGAGCAATACTGAACGCTTTCACACCGTGAACAGGATTGCATATTCCTTGCGTATGGTCGTCGGCACTAGATAGAAGCAATGAGAGATAGATAATGTCTAAAGAAAGGAAGACTCACTGCAAAGCAGACATTGGGTAGTTTATCGCACCCCTCCTTGATCACATTACGATTCTCACTCAACGAATTCAGATCTTTCCAAGCGCGAACCATGTCCGGTGTATAGTACCTAGTATCCATAACGAAACCTTTCTTGTCCAAGGAAGCGATAGAGCGAGCAACGCAGTGGGTGACTGATCTGTAGGAGGTGTAAAGTATAACGCAGTCGATGATCAAGGGAATCAGAGGCTGCATTCTATAAACCTCGTTAGGCGGGAGAAGGGGCCAGAGACGTAACAGTATCTCCAAAACGTGGTTATCGACCATCGCAACGACTACAGGGAGATCGCAGTATGGAAGACTGACGCGTACGAAATCCACACTGTCGGACAGCCGCATCCAAAGCTTTGAATATGACGGAGGTACGACACGTACGATCTTCGCAGCGTATTTTCGCAAAAGAGTGCATGTGAACCTTACACTCTCCTCGTGTATTATCGCTTCTCCAAGAATTGGCGACTTGCACATGAGGCGCATGAGACTCAGACAATAACCGTTAAGATCATCGTCGTTATACCGGGCACCATCAATGTAGTCTTCCAAGACTGAGTTGAAGGAAAGCCTCGCCGTTTCCTCTGAGGCCACTTCTAACGGGAATCTCCCAATCCATTGCGCTTCTTGAAGGACCATAATAGAATACAACAAGGAACTCAAATTACGGACCGCGGCATGGCAGCAGGAACGGCACGATTCCCGCCAAAATTCAACAAGGTGAGGATGCAGTGCACTATCGGCGGTAATGGTTTTGTAGTAGGACAAGTGTTTGGCGAGGGATTGTAGACACATGGCGGTCGCAGTCTTCATAGCCGTGAAATCAAAGTACGGCATTGATTCTGAGACCGAAGGACTCTCGGAAGTGCATATAGAAATGAAGTGGAGACTCCAAGCACGTATTGCCGGCCATAGACTGAGAAAGTCGCTGTTCCCATCAGAAAATCCCCCGCCCGATTCTGGATGATAACAGTAGTCGAGACCCCTACAGATGGCTCGAAAACATGTCATCGCCATGACAGTGGAGGGTCTGTTTAGTGAGTTCCTATTACTCGAGGGAATTTTGTTCGGGGAAAGGTGACGTCGAAACACCTCGATATATGCCGGAAGTATCTGAGCTCCTGGAACGTCGTCTAGACCGGAGACGGAACCATCCATTGCCTGTTTCTATACACAGAATAAGCAGAATCGGGACAGAAGAAGAAAGCGACCCCAGACCTTTCTTTGAATGGCAGCGTCGACGGGCCGTGCTCTCGCAAGCACCGCAGGATTGGTAGGCATGGAGGAGCTTTCTCTCAGGGGGCTGAGACGCAAACGACGAAGACGGGGAGGAGTTGGATTGAAAAAAGGCCAATGTAGTTCTGATGAAAGAAGAGGTTTTCCGAACAGCCCCGCAATATCCTTATTAATTGCTATTATTAGGGGCACCTGCCGAGCCGTTTCATCATCTTCAGAAATCAACGTAATTACAAACGGGTATCTCCGTGCTTCATACATAGCAAGAGCTATCAGATAACATCACTAACGTACCGAGATTCGGGGAACCAACCACCAGGCTAACAATAACCCATGGTGCGTCAAATAAATTAGCGCTATCAGAACCGAGGACTGAAAATATCTGTAGTAACGCCTCTCGTGGCAAGCGCCGTACAGGAGCCAGGAGCAACCTACAACCATGAACGTCCTTCAGCAATCTTTCCCGCCGATCTCGAATTGTTAGGAACAGAGGCTCGATCTCCCGCAGCTCCTCTTCGAGATGAGTTATACAGTATCATTCATGATGGCAACTTGAGAGAAGTTTAAAAAATCCTGATCGTAAGAGCTCGGTTGGATTGACGGAAGGAGAATAAGGTCGCATAGCGTCGAATTGACATTTGGGGCAGATAGTGTCCTGGAATAATGTCTTTGGTAACGAGAAACAGAGGTTGACGATAAGTTGTGCGTACCATGACTATATCTTGTATTAATATATGTAGGAGACGGCAAGACTAAAGAATGAGAGGTTTCGTTGCGAAGCTGTGATGGTAGGGATCAATCTGCTGTCGGCAGGAGCCGGTCTGAGCTCATTTTAACAACACGTGATGTAGGTGACGGCGACGCGTCGTAACGCGTCGAACACGCTTCATTAGATAGTCTTCCGAAAAGGAAAAGGTCGCATTTAGTCATACAATACAGGCGAAGAGATAATAACTCGATACATTTACAATCTGCATAATTACGCCCGGCCTCCTTCTGTTCCCCGACTCGCCTGCCATGTCTCCGGTCCCTATCAAATAATAAGTACTAAAAATCGACAGAGAGATGTACAGTGCTCACGGTCCTATGCTTCATTCTCTGGTTTTTTATCCTTCTCGTGAACCACTCGTTTGCTGTCACAGGAGTGTTGAGCTGATCCGCATTCTCGACTGCAGCAGCAATCATAGGACTTTCGTCCACCAGAGGTTGAAGTATGACTGAGTTTCCGGGTCTGGTGAAGTACACGAGAGACCAGCGCTCGAGATGTGCTTGAGGACCCGGAGGTGGGCTAGACGTGATGGTTATTGTCAGTCGACGAAGGGAGGGATTGGAGGTGACATCTTACAGGACACGATGGATGTTGGATCGCAGAATTCCCCCGCTGAATAGCGCCAACGCGTCACCGACATTGCAGATAGCGTGTCCCGGAATAGGCTAGTATGGGATTGTCAGTAGGCAAATATAACAAAAGATACGAAATCACCTTCACATACTGCCACTCTTCATACCCAGGCGGGAGCACCTGCAGCCCGCCAAGTCGATTATGCAGGAAGCTTAAAGAACCAAAGTCAGTATGCGCCCCGATAGCCATGCGATCGCTATTATAGCCTGCAGGGTTCTTCGTTGTCCTGGCTTCACTCCCGCTGAACTCTTCTCGGCTATGCTTTTTCGCAAGAGATCCTTCAGGTAGGCCAAGTTTCTCGTTGAAGATAGCGAGGATCGTGTCATTGATTTCTACCGACTTGGTTACAAAGGGCTGGATGGTGCTGAACATTCGGGCGTTGACGGGGCTGGGGTACTCTCTCCGAACGGGTGTAGGATACGCGAGGGCGTCGTCTTTGGATATGTTAATGAATTCAATGGTGTCGGTGACTCCACTAGCATCTACGGCGTTCGCGCCGGGGGCTTTATACCTGTATCACTGATTAGCTTTGTAATTTGCCGAAGCATGTGACGCACCCAAACGAAATCCCATCATCGCCTTGCTCGTATTTCATCTTCTCCTCCATCGGTAGTTTCATAGTCTCGTCTCCCATGTCGAACATGCCATTGGCCTCTTGCTCCGCGCCGTGATTCTTCAGACTGCCCAATGAAATGATATCAGTCCACGTGGAGCCAAGATCAAAATTCGTACTCACTACCAAAATCCCAGTTGTCTGGCAGCTCCCCATAGTTTCTCGATTTCTTCCTTGTCGCCGGCTTTGAGGAGGGCGTAGTCGATAATGAGAAGAGGGTGGGTGGGGACGTCGTCTGGAAAAGGTGGGAACTTGGGGATAGTCATTGTATAACGGACATGACCCTCCACAGCTTAAAAGGTTACAAGCCCAGGTCACGGGTACCAGATGTGGGACGGAACCGTTCCCATTCGAGAGACGTTATGCTTCCATCAGCCGATGGGAGCGTTACATGATGTCCTCGGGAATGTTCAGAGTCAGGACCTTCGCGTAACAAGACCGCATTTCTCCGATTGCGTCTAATAGGGAAGGTCTGAGAAGGGACTTCGTGACCAGGGGGATTGTACGGTGCACCGCGGCAAACGGGAAGGAAATCCCGGCAAGATGCTGGAGAATGAGACAAAATGATTGTAGCACGAATAAAACTCGTCACACGCTGTTATTGCCCTTTTCCAATCATGCCTGTCTCAAGTTATGATGCATAGACCATACATATTCATAGCGTGGGGTCTGGCTTATCAGCCGAGTGTCGATGATGTTTGGATGTCCGTTGAATACTGCGCCGCAGGTCACATGTAAACCTGGAAACGCACTAACGTAAGAAAGTATTTCCACGCAAGCAATAATAGAGTGCGCACCATCTCATAGGGATCTTTATTCCAAAACGCACATGAATAATGTAGTCTCTAGAACAACCTGTGTGAATCATAGATATCAACTGTGTGATGACACTGACCGAGTTTGCAATGAGAACTAGTACCATGAAAGGGCTAATTGACCTCAAAGGTTAATCTATCGCCTTTCATGGAAGGGAGAGAGGCAGCGACGAAGACGTGTTGAAGACGAGGGTGGTCCTTCAGCAAGATCCCGGGTACAGCCGGCTGAATCAAATATTTACCTCCGATCACGTGCAGAGTAATTTCAACGTTCTACTGTTCTACCCAACTTAAGCCAAGTATAGCAGTGTTCAACGGAGCCCTCCGTACTGAATATGTATCCACCGGGAACTCCATCATCAAAAATCAAAGATACCCGCGCCTATGTCGGTGCTTGAGTTTCTTGGTTACGAACAACTGGCGCATCACTGAGCTCTAGAAAGAGTTTGATGACATTGCCTGTCCATCAAATATCCGGGCTGTATCCTACCCAACACAACGATATACCTGGTCTAGAAATGTTCCACCTTTACTTTCCTCCGGAGTTTCATTGCGCTTGTCTTCGTGGTAGTCTGTCTACTCAGCCAAGTCTTTTCGCGTGCATCTCCCTACGCTCCTTACGATTCTCTGCGAAATCATGGCCGGATTCCATGACTTCGCTCGGCACGCTGGAGGGCTAAAAAATCTACAGCGGAATGATGATAGTATGCGCGTCATTCCATTTCACGACCTTTGGCAACTAAATGTCTTATAGATTGCTCTACCGGCGGATTCTACATTTCTCCTGCCAGAGGAGCTGTCGTCGACTCCCTCAAATCTACGAGCATTACCTGGGACACGTCATGCGTCGAAGCGAGCGCAGTCGATATACATCTATACGCCCCTTCCATGTCGACACCGATAATACATGTTTGGGAGAAAGTAAAGAATGCAGATGGAACGTATGACGCCACACTCAAACCTCGGTGGTGGAATTCCTCTAGCAACATACAGCTCCAACTTGTCATTCTACCTGCGGGGAATCCTCCTTTTCTCGCCGCTCTTCCCGCGGGACCTCTGTGGAATGCGACGTACATACAACCTGAGTCGGGTACTCCGGATAGTGCTGATACCTCTAAGCAGGACTCGGCAGGTGAAGTCGTCGGTTCGGCTTCAAATTCAAAGGTTATCTCTGCTGGTCAGATAGCTGCAGCAGTAGTCGCGCCCGTGGTGTTCATCATCATTTGCGTAACAGCGTGGCTGATATGGAGACGTAAGAAGGGGCTAAACGAACGGAGGGCGTGGACAGAGGCTGTGGACAGGAGAATGTCAACCACCACTGATTGGCCGAGTATCACTGTTTCTGGGGCATCAGCGGCTATTCGAAATAGCTTGGTCGGGACGCCTACTCTAACGAGTACAGGAAACCGGCCGAATTCCAGTTTCTATGCCGGTCCTGGGCATGCAGGACTCGGGGCTGGATTGTATCGTCATCAAAATGAACAGCTCGCTACATCGCCGTTCTCTTCCAATAAAGATGATTCAGTTGCGGTCGGTACGGGGGAGTCGATGTTATTGAACGTTGACGCCCGGGATGCCGAGATTTCAACACCTGAAACTATTACGGCGAGGGTCAGTGACGGTGGGAACTGGTGGGCTATCTCAGAGAAGAAAGGTTCGTGTTTTGATTTTTTCTCTCGCTCATCTATTCAAGTCGATTTCCGTACAGATTCGCAAGCTGACCGTGTCTTAAGATCACCCCCAAGAGTGCATGGCTATCATGAAAATGACGGAGAGTCCTTTCGTCAGATGCTCAATGCTATCGACCATACTCAGACGATGGGGCCTGATGATATGATGCGTGCCTATGCGTATCGAGGATGACAAGGTCTTTGATATATCGATGTGATGGGAGCGACGCTCTTTCGGTGAATAATCCCGGACCTTTGATGTTGCCTTGATGGGACTCTCACATTGAAAAATGTCGCGCTACGCCGGGGGCTACTGGTCTGATCTCGGACTGTGACAGGAAGGTCTATTCCTTCGGTCCTGATATTTACTTTAGAGGTTTATTCAATGTGTAATAGTTGTGTAGTATCATAACTTGATTAAAACTTAAGCAGGTAGTATTTATGATATCTATTTTTCATAGCAGCCTTGTGCCAATGCGGCTCTCGGTCCTTGTTGAGACATGCTGCCACGTAGTCATCCTCTCGCATGTACTTAGTTCTGCTACTTAATTGCTAATTAAGTAATTCCGGCCGGAATGTGACTGTATTTATCTACGTTGCTCGTCCCGTGAGTTCCTTGTCGTATCACAATTTGATCGCGCTCTAAAATCATTAATGATATCGGTTGAATGTTTATTTTCAAGGACGCCGTGTTCTCTTGGTCTATGCGATCTGATCTCTTCGGTTCGGGAACCATGCGGAAGACGGACCGAGAATTCAATAAGACTCCGCCCGAATTTAAGATCAATCATGCACAGCATTTCGGCAGGTACTCGCTAATTCCGCCCCGTCACGGTCATGCACAAGATTACTACCATTACTACTGTGCCCACTAAACCTGTGAGCTAAATTTGCGGATAGTTCAGATGTCTATCTCGCAGGGAGACTTTACTTCCAAGCCCTGCGAAGCTTTTACTGAACGCCTTCGATGGGTTAAGGCGCTTCGTTCTAGCACACAAGCAGCGGTCATCTGCCGGGAAATGCCACTTGCACGCCACAGACACATTTTTTCGAATGAAATGTAATCGTAGCGTCGGATTTCCAGAAATAATTTGCTGCCGGACCGTGAGTAGAGGATATTTCTGCCTTGGCCTCCCATTCTGACCATCTCTCAGGAAAGGCAGCAAAATCATAGTCACGCAAATATAATACCTCTCCCAACAATACTACCAATTCAAGGAGCGTCGATATTGGCGGTGAAACGTCGTGTAATGTGTCTTTAACGATCCATAATGAAGTCGCGCGAGATATAACTCGCGGCTGGAGACAACACCGAGGAGGTCTGTGAATTCGTTAAGTGTAGCTATACGGTTCTCATCGCTTTGTTAAAGTGCTTGGTTTCGCAGAAATATTTCCCGCTACGACTCCATCGTCGACGACCGGAGTGCCAGATGGGTCACAGTCTTTATCCATCATTAATGGTCCGTCAATCCAGCAGTGACCTTCGCTTGATTGAGATGTCGAGATGGCAATCGTCAAAAGGCCGGCAGCCTATATTCACCATTCTTTCCTTCACATCTATTAAGCTGCATGCGATGACGCCGAGCATGGTCAGTTTATCGCTGTTCAACGTGATTCCGAGCATTTACCGCTACTTTTTGAAGATATACCCGAAGATACGCCGTATCCTTCAGCTTCGCTCCGTTCTTGCTTTCGCTACATCCATTCCTATATCGATTATCTATGTCCTAAAGGGGTGCACGTAGAAACACTTGATCCATGGTTCGCCACGTGGACACACGGTACCTATTCCATACCGCACATTCTCATGATGGATAGATGACTCGGCTCAAAGACTGAGCTATCATAGAGCAACGGCGGAGACGTCTATCAGGGGAATATATCCCATTAAGGCATTTCAGCCGTCGGACCAAGAAGTCTCCGTATCATCTGATTAGCCCTGAATCACCTTCAGAACAGGTGCTGGATCGTCGTATACTTAAGCCATGGTGCAATGGTACCATGGACCGTCCCTGCGTCTCGTATGCCTTCCTAACCCCAAACTCCTTCATCTTGGTACCAGCGATGAGGTCCGTTGCCAAGTACTCTGGCGATGCTATACTCTGGATGGCCTCGAAACTTTGAATCTTCGAGGATATTATGCGAAACGTTAACGTTGAGGGATACGTGCTAATCTTACTCCGTGCGTTTACTGCGATAATCACCCTAAGCTGTTCATGTCGCACCTCGCATTGGATAGTGCGAGTCCCCTGAAGACTATTGTGGAGGTGGCGGGGATCGTGGGTTGCTTCATCCCCTCCTGAGGACTCGTGATGATGTTGTAGGTTGAGGGAGTAGCGATTCGGAAGCATCCTTGCTACGTTTATGAAAGCGGTGCGATAGTGTTGTGAGATAAACCGTACTAGGAGGCTCGATGGTCAGTACAGTCTCAGAACAATTATTTGGATGTGTCTTGACAGCTTCCCCTATTGCAGGCGTTGGTTCCTGTTGTTAAGGATGAAGATGTTAGTTTCCTTATTACAGTCCAGTCTAGGTCTCTGGTGACGGATTCTTCTTTTACAGACGTGGTGGCGAAGAAGGCGAACCTGCACCAGAGGCTATCTGTCATAGAAAGTTGCCACTCGTAGTCGACCGCAGCATCGTACGAGAACGACAGTGATGATGGCGTTAAGCTGGAACTGAAACTGAAAGCGCTGCGTATCGAAATGCAATTGGGGTTATGTATGTGTGGCGGCAGGAGCGGCGCATACTTCGGTGCCGCCGATGCCACCATTTTACTCCTCTGAGCGATGTCCGTCCCGCGGAGGTGAAGATTTTAGGCCAGTCTGACGACGAGTTGAGCGGAGATACGCCTCCGTACTGCGGAAGCGTCCTGAGAGCGGGACGTATGCTACGGTATGTCAATTCATACCATGGTGGTAATGTAATAATCATTCATCCTACTCCAGGAATAACTACGAAACACCTGGATTCGGATTTGGAGTTCACGACGACCCTGTGCAGCTCCTCGCATCATGATCATCCTTGACTGTCGCGGAGGACCGTCTATGCCAGCAGGGCAACGAGACCACATTCAACGTGTCCAGCCATCCGCTTCGGAAGAATACTGTCCCGCCCTCTCAACAACATCATGGCAGCTGCACGTAGAGAATGGAATGGTTTCTTATCCTTCCCGCGAATGATATTCATCAGCATCAAATCCTTCCTATCCCGATGCCGTCGTCGTCTTTTCGTCTTATTATATTCGACGTTTTCTTAATTCTATAAAGGGTTTTTAGCCTTCCTCTCAAAGTTCTCGCAGAACGACTATGCATCCTTCCATCTGTCAGCCTATGTGGGAACACGGTCATTCCTTGCTCTGATCCGAAGGTGAAGGCAGTTCCACGGTTCATGCATAACGAAGCGGGGATGTGGGTGGCGCAGTTATCCCTGATTGGCGAATCTACATCACAATACGGACCGGTGGGCACCGGGCGGTCGTCATTTTTTTTTTCGTGTGAATGGTGAAGGTCAACGATTGGGCAGGGTGTTAATAGGGAGCATCTTCGAGCTTGTGAACTTTTTCGAAGGCTTTCGACATCTGTGAACCCATGAGAGTATTGGGGCAGATCCGGGACAAAGTCGAGACCCGCCCATGTGGTAGACTGATACCCGAGGGCCGACGGATGCTGTACAAAGATTCACCTCTCAGGCACAGGTTTAACGGGGAACTCAACATTGAACGGGAGGGCAAGAGGGCATTCCTATAACTAGGCTTTACCCTAAGACCGACCAGGAAGACGAGGCAATGGAAGATGCGGCGGTCAGGGCAGCATCTATGGCGACGAGAAGGGCTTCAGTTTCAGGAGATCTACTGTAGGTTCCGGTTCTTTTGGCCGACATCCTGAAACAGACATGTGCGCGCGTTCTTGATGGCCATTTTGACAAAAATGAACGCTCAATGACCCGTTAAACCCAGCTGGTTAGTTATTTCTACATTCGATATCAGAAACAGGACCGTATTAACCGTGCGTTTGTATCAATCAGGAAAGTGAAACATGTGCAAGGGGCGGCATAGAGTTCAAGGTCGAGTTGGGACCGGAAAACACCGCCTTGGCCTCCTTGGAATTTAACCTCCACGAAGTCGCTCTCATGGCTCTTCAGAGGCCTTTAAAGCTCGCCTCCACTACGGAAATTCGTCAAGTGGAACTTTCGTCCTTCGTACGTCTAGTCTATCTTTTATCGACTGTGACGCTGGATTGGCTAACGCTACTATTTCATCTCAGGGCACTGGCACCAATAGTAACAACATGGATAACCTCGCCTTCCCCACTGCTACGGCAGGTGCCACGGATCCCCAATTCATTCATGGTCTACCCGTCGAACTACTGTGTGAAATATTTCTTTGGGCTATACAGGGGAATCCTGCCGCCGACACAAACAGTATCCTGACTCCATGGGCTCTTAGTCACGTCTGTCGACAATGGCGACATGTCGCCATTTCCTTCCCGTGTCTATGGTCCACCATGCACATAGCGTCGACGCGAGAGACTCCGCGTCATTGTTTCTCTGTAAATGATACCGAGGGACTCGGAACAGCGCTCCGGCGGTCTGGAACCACAGCCCTGACACTCAGGCTGGAGTTTCCCGACCTTGAGCTCTCACCAGGTCATTTACGCGCGCACGAGTTGCTCGAAACTCTGGCGTCCGCTTCGCCCCGCTGGAAGGATATCACGATGAACGCCCCCCTTTCTGTGTACCACGAGCTCTTCCAACGCGTCGGTTTGGGTGCACTTCCCCTCCTTCAATCAATTCATTTTGAAGTGACTTCCGGCTCTTATTGGGGAGCTATTCCAGCGACCTCCCGTCTCACTGATACGCTTCAAATTGCGCCGATCCTTCACTCAGTGACCATGTTCCCATTCCTCGCCATTCGTTTCCCTTCATCGGTGAAAGAACTTACGACGAAAGATCTGACACAGAACGAGTTGTCATCGGTCACCCACGACCTTCCTCATCTCGAAATCTTAAATGTGGTTGGGCTGAGAGCCTGGCATGCCTTTGGACGGGCTCCCCCGCCTCAAGTCCATACCACTTTGAGCCAGATCGAAATTGAGAGCGCACAAGATCTCTCCCATTTCACTCTCCCAATGCTTACGCATCTCCGGCTCCTGAAGCCATTTTGTTCTTCGCCACAAAGTCCAGATTGGAAGACCAACTTCTCGCTGGACGTTGTCAAAAGGTTTATCCTTCGTTCGGGGTGCTCCATCAGTTATCTTCATCTTCGTATTCACGAAACTGGTCCGGATGTGACCGGTATCCTGTCTCTGCTCTCCAACACTACGGTTTTGCGCGTTGACGTTACGAATCACCATGCATACGGAGATCTCCTGAAGGCGCTCCGAAGCAAAGAGGCGTTGCTACTTCCCAAACTAGCCACTCTCGAGTTTTTCGGAGTGGAAATGTCGGAGCGGCATTTCGAGACGGTTTCAGGGCTTGTTCAGTATAGATGGAACCACCCGCTGTTGCGACGTATAGAAAGGGTATACATCGAAAACGGGCCGCTAGTGTATAGAAATGGTCATGGCCGTTTGGATGAAACCACTGGGTCGCTTACGATAGGAGACGACACGTTTAAACTGGTACGTACCCGGTCTCTTCAGAATGAGTCTTTCTATTCACAATCAAATAGGAGGGACGAGACGGTACTGACCTCATTGAACATTCCGATGGCTATCTCCAGTTAGCAAATCGGCAGTGGTCCAAAGATAGAAACGACAATCTGATCGACATTATTGATGGCACTGGAATCGATGCGCCTGGTGTTCAATCGCCGCGCCAGGCATGCTGGGATGTCGTCGCAATTTGAACGCGATTTTGGTCACGAATGTCGTTTGCGAAGTGCCTTCGGACCGGTTTTTCTTTTCATCAAAATTATAGTCTCTTATCCTATTATAGAAAGAATTTCATAAAATATCAAGGGGTCAGGTCTGAAGATCAAACTTTGGACCCACAGTAATCGCGACATCACACTCTCCTTAACAATCGACATTCAGGATCAGAATTGCGCTCGTCGTCGAGTATGTCTTTCTGCTGATCCCACCCTTTCCTTGCTTTCTACCATCTGACTTTGCTTCAACGTTGAGTCCCATTGTGAGCATCATTTCACCTACGCCTCTATCTCCGCTAACGATCGTTTTCCTTTGCCTTTGACTATAGGACATATCAGTCATTAACTCAAATACTCTGAAGGTGACCCGAAATGCCATTGCAGTCATCTGGGCCTCCAATACACCGGCTCCCAGCCGAGATACTCGTTCAAATATTTGATTGGGCTCTCGTCGACGCTTTGTCCGACAGTCGGTCCGCCGTCCAATGTCCTTGGACGCTCAGTCACGTCTGTTCGCAATGGCGACAAACAACACATTCCTTTCCCTCCCTCTGGTCCAAACTTCGCATCAATATCACTGAAAGTTCCTCATTCATTCGCTTCGGCAGGTTCACACCCATCTCGCCTCAAGGGTCTGTCCATTTCACGGCAGGTCTCGACTACGCATTGAGCCGCTCTGGGACCTACCCACTTTCATTTCGTGTCGAATTTTCGGATTGGGAGGATTACTCCCAAGAATTGCTTATCCGGCTGGTCTCGCTCTCCCATCGATGGGAAGACATCATTGTAATTGCCCCTTCGGAGACGTTCAATGCCCTCTTTGAATTGCTCGGCAGCGCCCAACTTCCCCTCCTCCAATCAATCCGTTTTGAATCGTCATCACGATTCTATTGGGATCATATGCCAGCTAAAGATAGATGCACCGCCTTCCAAACCGCGCCCAGGCTTCGCTCAGCGATCCTCAATCCAGCCCTGATGTTGCGGCTGCCTTCGTCGCACATAACGGAGTTGAATATCAGCTATCCCGAGCCTGAGGATCTCCCCGTTATTCTCGACCAGCTACCTTGTCTGGAACTCTTCGGGCTTACCGGCTTTAAACCGTGGAATATCGACAACCCAACACCGACGCTCCATAAGGCATTACGAAACATCGAAATACCCTCCCTCGACCATCTTGCGTTCTTCACGCTGCCTTTACTAACTCACCTCTGCATCTCTACCATTACTCGATCATGGAGTCCTGAAACCGTCGCATCGTTTCTTAATCGTTCATCATGTACTATTCTTCATTTGCAAATATCCCTAGGCAGTATCCTTAGCCGAAACGTTCAAGCTGTCCTTTCCTTATTCCGCTACGTCAAAAACCTCAATATCGGCATAGAAAGATATCGAGATCTTTTCGATAATCTTCGAACAGATTCATCGCTGCTACCTAACTTAGAAAGGCTCCAACTCCTCGGAGATAGCGTGAATGAGTGTAATCTGAGAGACGTCCTTGCCCTGGGAGACGCTCGCTCGAATACACTTCGCTTTATTGACATTGGAGTATGCTCTCGTGTAGAGCCGATAGATCGCGAGGACCGTCTTGAGATATGCAAGCGACTCATGCATATAGGGCTTCGGCTCAATGTTGACGTGAAGGAGTGAGTGTTTTATTACCTGACAGGCGATTGGTCCTCAATGACGGTATTGTTCTTGGAGATCCCGACGCAATACTTTTATTCACACCACTCGTGACCTTCATTGCATCATGATGTAGCCTCGCGATTATATACGGAGTCCGGTTCGGTTAGTATCCACATCATCAACGTTGGCGCTAGTTACCTTCTGTACCTCGGTACACATCATTAATAATCCATTGTCCACTGCGCACCTTGAGAATTGCTGCGCGATACGTTATTCGAGTTGATACGGGCATGGATAGCCGATGCACCGCAGCCTTCATCTCCTTCTGTTGGAACTTATTAGGTGGAACATGATGTCCTTTATCATCGCCGACTCCGAAAGCTCTTCAGATATTTCTCACTGACAAGGCTCTTCGTCTTTTTCAAAGTTGATGTACGCCACTTTGTATCAACGAAAGACCGACACGTAGACACGGAACGTACCATATAAATTGTATGGCAGTGTGCGCTGTTATGTGCTGTTGCCTACACAATACAGCATCCATTATCCTGGGACCATAATAGTGGATGAACGCCTATGCATCCTTCCTACCAGATCTGTCGCTGCAATGGTCTCCATACCGTCGTCGCCCCATCGCCCGCTTGCCAGGGAAAGGGCAGAACTAAACTCTCTGTGAGTCTTCGTTGTAGCAGAGAATTCTCGCCGTCGGATGGATGTTTACATGTCCTGGACCTCCTGCAGGTCAGAAATCACACACACACCACTCGTATCATCATCTACGAGTGCGGAAACTCATTCATCCTCGTCAGCAGAACCGTTCGTATTCCCTTCACAACACGGGCTGACAGCATGCTGTAGTAGCAGCTCATCCACACCCACACCTGCTCGACCATCAACCCATACCGGTGTAATCATCGTCAGTGTCCTGGGAGGTGTCACCATCATATGCGCTCTCGTCCTCGGCATTTTCTTCTTGAGGCGTGGGTACATTATACGAAAGAATTCGGACAGGTCGCAGATACCAGATCCATTCCACCAAGGAAAAGTCTGTGACAGCGGTGACCCAATTCTCTCTCCTGAGACGCCAACAATGAATACGCCTTCCGGTGCACAGGATATCTGTGATCGTGTGGAAGTGCGCGATGAAAGGGAGAGACTGGAGCAGTTGGAGTCGACGGTCCAACTGCTACTGAGCGAGTGGCAGAGATGCAACGGTTCGGAGATACAGGAGCCTCCGCCTGATTATATTTCTTCAACCTGGGACGCCGATAGGAATAGCTAACGAATAAAACAGTTGGACTCTGCAGAAACAAATACATTCCTTCTCTGACGATGACAGTATTTTATACCTTACATAACACCAATATCTCAAACCTTGGACTCTCTTCCGCCTAGCTCAGAGTAGAGCACATCATGATCAGTGCCGACTTGTTTCCCTCGTCTTTCCTTCTTGAAATGGTTGGACAAGAGAAAAGCGACATCTTGAAATCCCTTTCAGCCTCTGCCCAGACAGGAAAGAGGAATGGACTTACCGAGACTTTGCTCAAAGTTCAGCCGAGGATCACAAAACGACTAGAGTGAAAACAGTATTAGGTCATGCACGTTCTACCAAGCGAGATCACAAACCTGGTATCTCAGACCGAGTTGCTCCTCACTGAGCTCCATACTCCCGCCAAGACACTCGGTAACGCTGAATCCCTCATCGTTCAGTTCGCCAGTGAACTCAAGGCTAATTCCGCCCAGCCGGCTCCCACTCGATGTATGAATCCTGAGGCAGGATGTGATTTCCCCAATGATTGCGCTGAAATGACGAGTCTTGTAGCCTGTCGACGACGTAAGAGTACTACATTGAACAATGAGCGAATGTCGTCTTGTAACGTTATTGGACACTTACTTTCCATGCATAGGATCGCAGATCCAGACGACTGGATGTCCTGAGCGCTTCACGGCTTCTATATGGCCCGGTAGGTGAGCGTTGATCTGTAACGATTAAAAAGGGCACACGCAGGGAATCAGACATAACTTACCTTCTCCGCGCCATACCGTGAGATGAGGGTTATCCTTCCCGGCTCCTTCGATGGATTGACAACTGTAACACTTTTCCTTCAGTCGTGGCAAGTGACGGGAAATGACGTCGTCTTACCGTCTAAAAGTTTTGCAAGTTCATCATCGGCCATTGATGGCCCGACTTTGATCCCAATCGGATTACGGATTCCGCGAAAGTATTCGACGTGGGCGCCATCCAATTGTCTGGTACGGTCACCAATCCAAAGAAAGTGGGCGGAGGTGTTGTAGTGACCGGATCCCGAAGGCGCTGGCCGAGTGAGCGCTTCCTCATAGTCGAGCATCAAACCTTCATGACTGAATGTATTGCCGATTTCAGTTCCGGCAAAGAATTACACACCGAAAAAGGGCCTACCTGGTGTAGAAGTCGACCTCGCCCACTGTTCCTCTCCCACCTCCTTGTTCGAATGGAGCTGATCTCTCTGCGCCTATAGTCCGGCTGAAGTCGAGAGCATCAGAGAGTCCGTCTACGATGAACTCGAATTCCTTTCTAAGGGACGGCTCAGGAATCCAGCGTAATCGTATAGTAGAAGATCTACCTGAGTTCGGGAGACCGGACATGATTGAAGGACCAGTCCCTCGGGTGATGAAGCGAGGCAAAGCCGGAGGTGAGCAATCCCCGGACATGATTCAGCGTCGCGGTAGAATGAAAGTAAGCGCTATGATCCAAATGAGCACTTTAGGTCCAGCAAATGAAGGTCGAGCCCACCTTAATAGGCGCTGAGGGTCCGGAGTGCGATCATTTGGATCAAGTCTGCTTGATGGTGAGGTTATAGTCACGTCCATTTATATGACTACATACCCGTTGACGTTATCCCCTCTGGAGAAAAAAGAAGTTAGAAAACCGATGTCTATACAATGCTGATCTTACCTGAAGCTCGTGACCAGTTTCCCGTTAATAGTCTCAGTCGGACTACTCCTGGGTTTGGCATACTGCCCCGCGATGCGCCCAATTCGTACCTGTAACGAGGGTCGGTTAAATATAGAGTTGCCTTAAATTTAGAACTTACGACAGGAAGACGCGCTCCCCAAATGAGGATCAATGAAAACGAGAGGATCAGACCGATCTTGGCGGAGATATTTTGCTTTGAAACGCGGCATCAGAAGCGTGAAAGAATGACTGAATAGAAAAGCTTACCTGGGTGCAGGCGTCAAAACTCTCCGCGCAATCGCCAGCGTGCAGGAGGAAAGCCTCGTTCCGCTGTACGAGGCTGAGTTGATACCGGAGACGTTCAATCTAGTACTGGTAAACGATAATAGGACCTTCGTAAGAGGCCTCAGTACGCACTTCTGCAGGAGTAACCAAAGGAGGTAGTTGCTCTAGCTTCGAAAGGACGCTGTGAAACATCTTCGTCAGAAGGCAAAGTTTTTACGCGTTATGTTGGGCATACTTTGACAGCTGATCAGGGTTCGGATAGGTCACGTCCTGGAGACAACGGAAAGGGGTCAACTGAAGAACGGAAACAAAAAAAATTAGGCTTGACGTACCTGAGCAATCGATTTTGATTTCCAGGTCGACGGACTCCATTCTGCAGACATTGAGCAAAGAAGGATTTATGAGTAGAATCCCGAAGAGAGATGTTGAACAAATAGGGCAGAAAGAGACGAGCACCAAACGCCCAAATGTGATGCAGGTGGTGGAAGGAGAGAAAGGACGTCGCGTCACATCATACGAGTCATATGTACATGCCGCGGTATTTGCCGCGCCGTAACGGGCCAATGAGAAGTGGCCGAAGCAAAAGATTCGGTTTGCAGAGTTACAAGGCGAAGGAACTGATTCTTGAACTGAGCATCAGAATCGGAGGTCATGGCACGTGGCCATCGAGTGCTCTTTCTCCGTCCCCAGTTCTGCGAATCGGAATGTTCTTCCGATGGACACGAGCGGAAGAAAGATAAGTGTCGGTCACGCTCGTCACTTTCGTCACACCTCCAAGGAGAAAAGCGGCAGCACATCTGGACGGAGATGTTCAAGAAGAAAACGTCAATTTGCTTCATGGAAAATACAGATTCCTCCTTTATATGAAGAGGAGATACGTTAGCATAAACGATGGACAAAAATAGTAGCAGGCGCCAAGATAAGCGAGAAAGAAGCGGGTGACACACAGCAAATTTGGTAGAGAAGCGCTACGGGGAAAAGTAAAAGCCTTATAACCGAAATGCAAGACGAGAAACGAGAAAGATAACACAACGTTCCTAGGAGATGTGAGGATCAGGCGTCGGCAAAATATTGGAAAATGGAGGACCTACAAAATTCATCCCGTATATCACGCCGCAGCCTCTGACATCGTGACATCGCCCAGCATCGACATGTCGCCAGCGCCGTCTGGTCCAGGGATAGCGCTCAGTGGCTCTTCAGCAGGTGGGACCGCGGGTGCTGTTTCCGATGGTGCGACTTCCTTCTTATCTTCTGAAACAGACTAACGATTAGCGCCGTTCACCCCAGAACTGCCATTCTACCTCCACTGGTATTGCCGTTTCCATTCAAATCCATCTTGGCGGTTCCCTCCGTAACACCATTCGTTGACTCGTTCTTGTTTGCGTTCAAAACTTGTTGCCATCGATCGACTAAGGCTTTGGCACGCTCGCGGAACTTGAACTGATTATCGTTGGGGATCTTTTCTTCAGCCAAAGCAGCGATGTGGCGCATGACCTTGCCGATTTTCGAGAACTGAGTAACAGAAAAATATTAGCGGGAATTGAATGAAAGGGCAGAGCAAGACTACGTGAGCAGCAGGCCAAATAAAGAAACCGCTCGTCAAAGAGATGGCAAAAAGTACCATACTCAAACGCAAGCAGTTCCTCAATGATAGACAAAGGGTGCGTAAAAGGGATGCTGAGGTCGGACAAAACCGACAACCCGGGCCACGAAAAAAGATAATGGACGAATAGAATGCCATGGCGTTAGCGATGTCACAAAGAAAACAAAGTCCCCCTCGAGAGACAAACAGAACAAATTTTAAGAAAAGTCGACGAAAAGAATGCAGAAGTTGACAACAGAAAGCACGTCCAATTGCATGGAACTAAATGGGCTGCACCTTGGAACGAAGAGACGAAATCGGACGTCGAAGGTGAGATATGGCGGAACCTCGCAGGGTTAGGTAGCAAATGGTGCGCTTGCCTGCTCAAAAAAGTCATACTGGCAGCGAGGGAAGAATGGTGTGTCCATAACCAATCCAAAGAAACAAAATATGGGCGAAGCGAAGCGAAAAAGTAAGGGGGGAGCAAAGGAAACGAGATGTTCGCCTGAAAAAAGACAATAACGAAAGGAAAATGAAGCCAACGCAACTGGGGGTCGCAAAAAAGAGGCTCGAAACGGATACGCTCATAGCGAAGGTGAATAGAAAAGGCTCGCGCATCCAACGGAGGAAGTCATGAAGAAAAGTCGGAAAAGGGCGAAGAAAAAGACAGAATTGATGGTAGCCTTGCCGAAACTCTCCCAATGAAGGTAAAACGTGGCGGAAAGGGCTCACCGTGAGGTAGTGAATGGTGATAGACTGGTAAGCCTCGACTGTGCGAAACAGTTTATCCATCTCTGGCATATCCTGGGGGAAAAACGTCAATCGATAAGGAGACAGACATCAGGTAGCAGACGTACCTCCTCCTTCGGGTCCCCCTTATTGCTCAAAAACGTCTTCTGCAACCTATGTCGCCATTCGCGAACTTTGAGGGCCTCAGGATCGTTTGCTACGTCGCCTAGAGAGAAAATTCCGTCAATATACCATAGATAGCAGTAGAAAGAGAAGGAAACGACGCACCCTCATCGTGCTCTTCTTTATCCCTCTTAGCCTTCTTCGCTGGGGGTGGACTCGTGCCCTTCTTGCTGGTGCCGACATCTTCGTCAGCCTCGCCATCGTCCTCGCTCTCGACATTCTCCTTCTTCTTTCCACCTTTCTTGCCCTTCGGTGGTGGCTTCTTCTTTACGTCTCCCGTCGTGCTCGTCTTCCGCTTCCTAGCTGAGGCGGCGCCTTCACTGTCCCGTTTCCGTTTCTTCGGCTTCTCCTCATTCTCGCTGTCGAGCTGGTCAACCTCGTCGACGACATCCTCCGACGCGGCAGCTTCTGCTTGCTCGGCTTTGCGCTTCTCCCAGTCAGACGGGTCCAGGGCAACCTTGTAGCCCGTCAAGAGGTCACCCGACTTTTTGAATGGCTCATTGATGTACGCCTCGATTTCGTGTTGCTGGAGCTTTGAGATATCCTTGGGCGCCAGCCAGGAGCTATACGAAGCCGATTGTCAGCTAAGAGAGAATTTGGGCAAGAACTCAAAGACACTCACAAATCGCCGGCGGGGAAAAATCGCACAAGGTAGAAGTTTGCTTTTTTGCCCGCAGGTCGGTCATCGAGGACTTGCTGCGGTGCATCGTTTGGGTCGACTACCTGGATACCCGTCGTCGTTAGCACCAGACGCGCCCTGGACAACGTTCAGCACACGTACCATCCCGGGCCACGGCGGGTAGCCGCGTACTTTTCCCAGCACAATATCGCGATGATCATAGATATTCGCCGAGCCAGACGTCTTCGGTACTTTCGCAGCCTTCTTGCTCATCGTCGGACGTGGTGTCGAGAGTGAAAAATGACGGCGGTGGAGGATCAGAATGAAGAAGGAAAGAATTGCCTGGACCCTTTGGGATACGGCGCACGTGATACTTTGCCACGAGGGTCCGTGCGCAACGTCAACGTCAGATGCCTGCAGCCTCGTGGCCTCGCCCTATCTGATTCCGTAAACGAAATCAAACCCCAGATCTCCCCCCAGCGCATGTTCCAGCGATAAGCATGCTAGATGACATAGATATACTGCTTACCTCCCAGAACAGTAGGGGGAACTACATTCTGGTTTTCGCTCCCCCGGCAGCGTGCTTTTCACGGTTATGGTCGCTACCGGTCGAATCTCCAGCCCAGGAGATTCAGTCAGAGACACACAGTCGTCGCGGCAAGAGGTAAAGTAGAATTCCACTGTGCCTAGACCGGTATTTTCTTTTGTTGTTCAGCTCCGTGTTGCAACTGTTTGTCTGGCCGGTTATCCCGATCCAGTCTAATCGTCTGCACTCTCTTGGATATCGCGTCCCTTGCAGAAGCGAGCTTTTTTCGACTACTAAAAGTTCAGAAATCACTATTTACTATTTATCTCCCTGTTTCTTTTTATCAGAGCAATAATACGACGCCCTTGCATGGACGTGGACTAAGCGCTCAGTGTCTACCAATATGCTATTCCGAAAGCATGACTACGGGCGACACAATTTCCAATATTCGTTGTCGCTATCTCTCTGTGGCTACAATGAAATGTCAAATCCGGTCTTTAAACCAGACCACGTCTAGCGATACCTTGTTCATCATATCCGAAACATCTGTCAAAGACGCGTAAATGAGATATCGCTCAGACGCGGCACCAAGATGACTAACGAGGTTTGACGCACTCCCAAGTACAAACAACGCCTAGCTCGCTGCCGTCAAAAATCATGCTGCAATATCCAAGCAGCACATATTCCTTGGTTGGACGGTACATTTGTCCTGGAGTCCAAAGGTCAACGGGTGTTTCGATAGGGAGGTCTCCGCAAAGGCGTCTGGGACCTCCCCCTTGTATGACGCGATTCTTCCGTTCCTCTGGCAAGTCTCGTAGTACGCTGGACATAGATGGTTCTCCTGTTCCAAGAAAAGAAGGCTGGCCTTTATATGGAGCTATCCTCGGCTACAAACAAGCATACACGACAAACCACACCTAGGACAGCAACTTGCCTGTCAGCGTCGATGAGCACGGGGACGGCTAACGGCGATCAAAGGCTTCGTTGGATAAACTGAGCTCTAGACTGTGTTGTTCTTCTTAGAACTCGATGATAGCCGCACAGAGATCGGGAAACAAGCGCTGCTGATGAGAAAATAGAATCAGAATCTCGACAACAGAATGATACATGGCCGGCCACACTCTAGGTTGTAGGCAATAAGTTTAGGAGGTACGACGCTCTGCAGCGCACAAGTAACCCAAGCGGCAACCAACCGATATCCTTTGATTACCGCGTTCTAGACTGCCAGAAATCACAAATGTTTCAGTAACTGTTGCTACGACGTACCCGGCAATCAATCTCTCGCAGGATTCCTCCACCGGGCGGTGTTTCATAGAATAGAATTCACTTAACGAAATCGCAATACGTGTGGGGCCAATCATCGAAGTGTAAGTCTAGAATATGCATACGGGCATTAATGACGGTGGCAAGAGACTCCGCCACCTGCGGCGGTGAGGGTAAAATAAGTTCCTGGGGCGCACCGTTTTGACCGGAACATAATAACCCCTTGAATATTGTTGTTAGCACTTCAGCGCGACGGTGAGATCTTTCAAGGAGTGTCATGGAATTTCGCCTCTTAGAAAGCCGAGTCTTCCAGTCTCCTGCAGGCTGCCAGCGGCGGCCCCGCGCCAAGTAATGTAATCTGCAATATGTACGTACCATCATTTCCGAGAACACCACGCCGGTGATCAGTAATGATCCCCTCGAAGCAAAACCCGTCATAAGGACATCTGCCCAGTGCCCATCGCCTGCGGCAGGAATGATAACAAGTAATCTGCCGAGATATTTGATCTAGTGGAAAGAGAGCCACATAAATGTGCAAACCTGAGGCCTAATTCTTGGCGGAGCTTGTGATGGTGAGCGTGTGGTTCAGAACAGAGACCCAAGTGAGTCTGAGAATTGTTCCCGATCTTCTCGCTATTTGTACTATTAGTGAGGATTGCGCGCAGTTAACATATGATCGCTGTCCAAGAAACACAGTGACAGGACGCTTCTTGGAACGAGGAAGAGGTCAAAATTAGACATCGTACAGACACGTGCGATCGCGAAAGGCGCTTGTTTGGTTTTGTTGGCTACGAACTTTCTTGCCTTCCCCTCAGGTATTACACTTCCCATGCTGAACGTCGTCCTTACACGTACGACAAATCTGAATACCGATTCGGTCTTGACTTCTTGAATTTGGCCTAGGCAGTCGCACTACTGCAGTCATGTCGAAGAAACGGGAAGGAGCCCCTGGCTCAAGGTTCGTGTGCTCAAATATATTCCGTTGCTCTGTTTTGACATGTCATTTCTAGGTTTCGATTAGGTGTTACAACTCGGACACGAAAGGACCTAATTGCCGTATTGCCGCAAGAGCTTGTTGACCTCATTCTAGACCACCTGCAGTACGACTTCGCATCCCTGTACGCATCTTCGCTTGTCTGTCGAGCACTCTCACGGCGAACAAGGGCAATTACTTAGGGTTAGGGTTAGGGTTAGGGTTAGGGTTAGGGTTAGGGTTAGGGTTAGGGTTAGGGTTAGGGTTAGGGTTAGGGTTAGGGTTAGGGTTAGGGTTAGGGTTAGGGTTAGGGTTAGGGTTAGGGTTAGGGTTAGGGTTAGGGTTAGGGTTAGGGTTAGGGTTAGGGTTAGGGTTAGGGTTAGGTTGTAGGGTTAGGG